>JASEVX010000007.1:59258714-59356214 GCA_031761405.1 Serripes groenlandicus
TATTACATTTTATTTTTTAACATGCCTTAATAATCAATATTTATGTATATGTACATTGTTTTGATCTGAATTCGTGAAAATGATATTATATAATCCTTTCCCTGATATAGACACTTTCTGACGCCTCTGCAGCAGACGGCTTTTTGAAAACATGGCAAAAGAAGAAATTTCTCAAAACGAGTCAACATGGTACCTTAGTTTGAAATAGTCCTAATCCACTTCAAACAAACACTTATATTGAATTATTAATTTTAAGAAATTATCTTTTACTTACATATAAAACATACATCAAATATCTTTCTTAACCCTTTCCTTCATACGACAATGCTGCAGCAGACGACTTTGACATGTTTTGCCAAAGAATAGAAAATCTTTATAATTGAATGGATAACCTATGACTAAAAGTAGAAAACATTGTGGCAAAAGGAGAAATTGCACGTTTTGTGCAATTTCTTCTTTTGTCACTATGTTTTCAAAAAGCCGTCTGCTGCAGAGCACTTTAACCCTTTCCCTCATACGACAATTCTGCAGCAGACGACTTTTGAACGTTTTTGGTCAAAACATAGAAAATCTCCATAATTGAATGGATAACCTATGACAAAAAGTGGAAAACATTGTGGCAAAAGGAGAAATTGCACGTTCTGTATGTCTATATGAGGGAAAGGGTTAACTAGCCTATACCACAATAAATCTGCAATAGACGACATCAAGAGCAATTTCATCTTTTGCCACAATGTTTTCAAAATTAATGCTTTGTAAAGATGCCTGCTGCAGAGATGTCAGAAAGGTTTTGTATTTGGGAATAGATTAATGTTTTCAACTTCTATAAAGCCCGATACTGTCTCATTTTCAGATGTTTTCAAAGTAGATGAGGACTGGAGTAAACAGATAAATATTTTGTTCCTGGAAATTAAGGCAAAGTTTGAAAAAAACAAATTGAGTACAGGGATAATTACTCATTTTCCTTGAATTATTTGTTTTGATTTTGTTGGGTAATTGCATGGATTACCCTCATGTTATTTAACCCTTTCCCTCATACGACAATTCTGCAGCAGACTACTTTGAACGTATTTTGTCAAAACATAGAAAATCTCCATAATTGAATGGATAACCTACGACAAAAAGTGGAAAACGTTGTGGCAAAAGGAGAAATTGCATGTTCTGTGCAATTTCTTCTCTTGTCACTATGTTTTCAAAAAGCCGTCTGCTGCAGAGGTGTCAGAAAGCGTCTATATGAGGAAAGGGTTTTAACTCTTTCCCACATACAACATATCTGCTGTAGATGACTAGAAAACATCTTGGCAAAAGTTGGGAAAATCTCTATAAATGTAAGTGTATTAATGGAATGGAGTTCAAAACATTGTGACAAAAGAAGAAATTGCTCATAATGAGGAATTTCTTCTCTTATCACAATGATTTTAAGTTGTCTGCTGCAACTGCATCAGAATGTGTCTGCAAGTGGGTAAAGGGTGTTCAACCCTTTCCCTCATATAGACGCTTTCCGAAGGCTCTGCAGCAGACGGCTTTTTGAAAACATGGTGACAAAAGAAGAAATTGCACAAAACGTTCAATTTCTCCTTTTGCCACAATGTTTTCGTCTTAGTCATAGGTTATCCATTCAATTATGGAGATTTTCTATGTTTTGACAATATACGTTTAAAGTCGTCTGCTGCAGAATTGCCGTATGAGGGAAAGTGTTAAGTCTGTTGAACGGTAAAACTTTAAACAGTAATGACAGGTAGCATCTGCAGGGATACTGGTAATATCCGTTTTAACCCTTTCCCTCATATGACAAATCTGCAGCAGACGACTTTGAATGTCAAAAAATAGAAAATCTCTATAATTGAATGAATAACCTATCACTAAAAGTTGAAAACATTGTGGAAAAAGGAGAAATTGCTCGTTTTGAGAAATTTCTTCTTTGTCACTACGTTTTCAAAAGCTGTCTGCTGCAGAGGTGTCGGAAAGCGTCTATATGAGGGAAAGGGTGTTAAACCCTGTGTTGCAGGTACCCAAAATACTTGTCTTATACTACAAATCTAAAAGTCTAGTCATGCAAGTAAAATTATGGAATAGAGTTAAAAAACATTGTGGCAAAACGAGACATTCCTCTTTATGTACTTCTCCTCCTCTTGCCTCAATGTTTTCAAAAGAATTCTGCTGCAGATGCATCTGCAGGTGAAAAGGGTTGATGAGGACCACAGAATAAGGTTTGGTTATGTTGAACTTGGGACAAAAAGAACAACTAACTGCCCCTTCTGTCTGCAACACATGTTGCTCAGGAGGGGTTTCTTAACCCTTTCCCACATACAACAATTCTGCAGAAAACTACTTTGAAACCCATATTGGCAAAAAAGACGGATTATCTTTATTTATTACTTAGAAAAAGATGAAAACGTTGTGGCAAAAGGAGAAATTGCTCAATTTGAGCAATTTCTGCTTCAGTCACAATGTTTTCAAAAGTCGTCTGCTGCAGATGCGTCAGAAAGCATCTGTATAAGAGAAAGGGTTAATTAATTAGAAGGCATTCTAATGCTGTTTTCAACAGTTTTTCAGATATTTCTCAGCTACAAGTTCACCTAACATGTGTTTCCTGGCTGGCTTTCTCCCACTAGCACTGTACTCCAAACAACATAATTTCATGGCAACAAACTGGCTACCGTCTCACATAGACTATTTTAAGCACAGTGTTGGAAGACTAATCATGCTAGTAGCCACAATGACTTTTCTCAGTCATCATAAAGTATCAAGCTCATTGTATTTGGAGTGGGTTTCAATGTAATAGTAAAAATAAGTACTTACTTTCACACTTGAGACACTGTTTATAGACACCCCAGATAAAGTCCCCACACTCATCACACCAGGTTGGATTCGTCAACTGCTGCGCCCGAAAGTCGTGACCTTTGGCAGGTGCTCTCAATAGTGTACCGTAATCCTCATGCTCTGATCCAATACCATTGGGAATATGAGACATTTCAATTTGTTCATTTGAAAGCACATGTTGCTCCTCGCTGGCACTAGGCCTTCGCGAAAATATTGGAAGTAAATCGAAAACACTTCTATAGTTCCTCAAACCGTTTCTTATCACACCGAAAACTCCCTCCCCCGAACCTGAAGGACTGTTTGTCTGTCCGAGTTTCTGCGGGCTACTCGCTGACCTTTCCATGATTGTAAAAAAATCAGCGAATGAATGTCACTGTGCTCCTTTTTGCCATTAAAAATCTACAGCTTTCACTATTTCCTTTCTCTGTAGAGTTACAGTTATACTGCTAACGTGTAGATAGTAGCATTACAAGTATATCATTTCTGTTTTGTTGAAAAGATGAAGCTCATTTATCCAGCTGAAGGCATCGCTATTTTAAAATTTCAGAAATTCTTCTATCTACATTCTTTTTCCTGCAATAATAAATAATCATTTGACTGTTTAACTGATGTGATGATACCCAAGAATTGAAACAATTATCTCATGATCCATTATTGCAGCAATTGCTTGACAAAGAATAAAAGAGAAACAACACAAGCTTTAAATGCAGTATTTCAATCATACCAAAACATTGCCCAGAGGTCTAGATAAGGAATAGTAAACTGTTGTTTACCCAACGGTATCCCTCTTATGACTCAACCAAACCCTTGTGAGTACCAACAAGGGCCACAACATAGGGTTTGAGGGTCATTAAAGGATTTGGGGATGTGAAATACTCTTCTTATTTAGAGCTCTGATTATTTCACTAACATGGTGTATCATTCTTTATACAGTGGACTCGCTATTACTCTAGATTAGTATTTCACATCCCCAAATCCTTATTTGACCCTCAATCCATATGTTGTGGGTACTCAAAAGAATCAGTGAGATGATTCTTTTGACTACCCACAACATAGGGATTACTGGAGTCATAAGAGAGATATGCACAAGGGAAAAGACCAGTTCACTCCTTGTTAACTAGTCCTCTTGACTTATAGTAATACATGCATGCTAAGTATGAAGACAGAGTCGGAGATAAAACCATAACAAGAAATCAGCACAGCAATAGCTCTGATAGGCACTTGCTTGTATGCTGATAGGCTGTTTACTCAAGTGTAGAACTGTCCCATGAAATGGTTTGAGTTTAACGATATACATGTATTAGAATTTTCACATATTTCAGTTAACACAAGTTCAATATATAATGATGGTGATAAGCAGGAGTAAACAAATCTCTTTTCCAAATCATACCAAACACTATGTTGTTGGTACTCAAAAGAATCTTCAATAATAGGAGAAAAGTTTAACTGTATTTACCTAGTTATCCCATTTACCGATGCATCTGCAGCAGATGTCTTTTGAAAAACAATGTGGCGAAAAAAAGATTTGTCTCATATGTTTTTTAAAATTATTCAATAATCGTTTTTTCATTTATAGTGGGTTTCCATATTATCATTGAGATAGTTCTCCATGATGTAACTAAAATACTGCTGTAAAGACGTTAAATGCCAATAAATAATTAATTCCTAAAGTTTCTTGTCTAGGTCAGACTTTTTATATCACCCTGTAAACAAGTTCTTACAAATCAAGATGTTCATGGCGTGACATAAATAGAACTGTGACATAAATAGAACTTAGTTACTAACTACACATGTGTGGAAAATTTACATCTGATCACATGATAATCAAAGGATTCCAACAACAGACAATGGGAACAACAGACTAGCACTCTATTCCTGGTCCGTCTTTGCTATGAAATTTTAGCTTTCAAACATTAAATCTCCTGCTTATTTAAGATTGTCACAGTGGCTTAACCCTTTCCCACATACAGACACCTCTGGAGCAGACAATGAACAATTTCTTGTTTTGTCACAATATATTCAACACTTTCTATTCATATATTTATAGAGATTTTCGATCTGGTTGTCTAAACATGTTCAAAGTCATCTGCTGCAGATTTATTGTAAAGTGGGAAAGGGTTAAATATTCAAGATTCATTTTATTTTGAAGTTTGACACATACAGCCTTCATGTATACATGTAGCAATTAGGGAACTATTTTCAACTTTCGACAGAACCCTTGATGGTCCAGCTTTGTCTCATTTTGATTGATTAGTTCGGTTCAATATCTGAGAAAACAACGATATATCAATGTAAGGCAAATCTCTTGACATTAAATTAGAAACTGTGCCAGACATAAATATTGCGGAAACCATCCATACATCCATGTTGACACAAAATGGTCAGCAGTCATTTTCAGACAAACTAGCACTCCTTCTAGTTATATCTGTCCATTTCTGTTTGTTTTTATCAAGACATCATCAGACAAACCATGCACATGCTTTGGCTGAATGTAAATAAATTGTCACACACATATAGCGGATGTAATTCATTAATAAGAAATAAACGGTTTTACTTTTTATCCAGAGATTCTCCTGATCTTGTGAACTGTAGTGTATTCAACATGTGAACAGATTCTGATGACGTACAACACAACTTTCTCAGGCTCTGACCTACTTAGCTTCTTCGAACCAATGAAACAAAGAACACGCATGCAGAATGAGTCATTCTAATTGGGAAACCCATTTCCGGTTTCACTTTGAAAGACCCAATCGGCTTCACTCGGTTATTTACGGCAATAACGTAAATTTACTTTACGGTTTTAGTATTTACTTTACGGTTTTAGTCGACATGATCCGATTGTTGTGAAAATCGCATACGGAACTTGTTTCGTAAATTTCCGTAGACACGGAACTGAGCGAATGATGCAATATCTTTCAATGTTGTGTATATATATGCATAGATCCAGGGACGTAGATATATATATTCATGTTGCTCCAAACATTTTTTTGGGGGGGGGGGGGGGGGGGGGGGAAATTGAATGTTAGAAGAAGTAATAGAAAAAGAGAAGTGGACTCTTTCAAATTAAAAGAATCGGAAAATGAGCAATGATGAACCAGAGACAAATATTAAAACACGTGTTTATTTGTCTCTGGTTGAACTATTGAGACGGAGACGCATGTAATAATGAATTAAAATGTCTTTGATTGAGACAAACGTAGATAAGAGGGATAAGTTACTAAATTGTATACTAAAATATCGGGTATCACTAAACGGAGTCTGGTAGAGTCCGGTAGAGTCTGGAGGTCATATATCCCATTATATCAATGTTTTGTTGTGTTTGTGTATTGAAATGAATAAAATAAAGTGTTAATGTATCATACAAGAGTTGCTGCAAAATGCAGCAATCGGATGTTAGCACGGGAATCAGCATTTTATGGCTTAAGAAAGTGTTTACTGTTTGATTCGAAAAACACGAAACCCGCTTTCAAATATATGATATAAATATATGATAACAATAGTTTGTTAGTTAAATACGTAAAACGAACGAAAACAAAAATATCTTTTCTCAACGTGTTGACCTCGATCTCCCAAAATTATTGTAAACATTTGTCTGCGCATGCGCGTTCTTTTTCCCCCTTAATATATTCTTAAAATCGCAAAATTTAGTACAATAACTTCGCATTTTTGAAAACATTCCCATGTTCCTGTTATTAAAACCCCGGTGGTTCCCAGTGATGTTGCACACACTCCGCTCTGGTATACTGCTTGTGTTCAGTTGTTTGACTTCGGGTCGAAGTCAAGAGAAAAGAGGGAGAAATGTAACGGGAACGAGGTATAAGTATACACATCACTTCTACAGCCTTGCTGTGGAAGCCGGCTTTTAAAGCGACGTTGGTAGAGTGATTGACCTTTTCGTAAAGTTAAGCAACGTTCATCGCGGTAAGTGGCTGGATGGGTGACCCGCGACGGCTTAACGCCGGTACACGTTACTCTATGGTTTAAATTTACATTTTAATTATAAAAAAAACAAGTAATACTGTGTTAGCTAAAGCAAAAACAAAAAGTCACCCACTGCCATTTGTTTTGAAACGGTGGCCATTTTAAAACTTAAATTCAAGGGAAACTTGAATTCAAGAAATGACGGCCATTTTGAAAAATAATAAGTTGGATGCACCCCTTTGAGTGAGTATCTATTCATGTGTGAAGTTTGATAGAGATCGGACCATCGAAACATAAAAATCAAGAAATGGTGGCCATTTTAAAACGGCGGCCATTTTGAAAAAAAAAAAAATGGGTGCACCACTTTGAGTGAGTATCTATGCGTGTGTGAAGTTTGATAGAGATCACACCATCGATGTCTGAGAAATCGCGAGGAAACTTGAAATCACGAATTGGTGGCCATTTTGAAACGGCGGCCATTTTGAAAAAAAAAAATGTTGGATGCACCCCTTTGAGTGAGTATCTATTCATGTGTGAAGTTTGATAGAGATCGGACCATCAAAACTTAAAATCTAGAAATGGCGGCCATTTTGAAACGGCGGCCATTTTGAAAAAAAAAAAGCTAGATGCACCACTTTGAGTGAGTATCTATGTATGTGTGAAGTTTGATAGAGATCGCACCATCGATATCCGAGATCGCACCATCGATGTCTGAGAAATCGCGCGGAAACTTGAAATCACGAAATGGTGGCCATTTTGAAACGGCGGCCATTTTGAAAAAAAAAAAAGTTGGATGCACCCCTTTGAGTGAGTATCTATTCATGTGTGAAGTTTTATAGAGATCGGACCATCAAAACTTAAAATCTAGAAATGGCGGCCATTTTGAAACGGCGGCCATTTTGAAAAAAAAAAAAGCTAGATGCACCACTTTGAGTGCGTATCTATGTATGTGTGAAGTTTGATAGAGATCGCACCATCGATGTCCGAGAAAACTGACGGACAAGTTCAGGACTAAGAAAAAAAAAAAAAAAAATAATAACAAGTAATACTGTGTTAGCTAAAGCAAAAACAAAAAGTCACCCACTGCCATTTGTTTTGAAACGGTGGCCATTTTAAAACTTAAATTCAAGGAAAACTTGAATTCAAGAAATGGCGGCCATTTTGAGAAAAAAAAAGTTGGATGCACCCCTTTGAGTGTGTATCTATTCATGTGTGAAGTTTGATAGAGATCGCACCATCGAAACATAAAATCAAGAAATGGTAGCCATTTTAAAACGGCGGCCATTTTGAAAAAAAAAAAAAGTTGGGTGCACCACTTTGAGTGAGTATCTATGTGTGTGTGAAGTTTGATAGAGATCGCACCTTCGATGTCTGAGAAATCGCGCGGAAACTTGAAATCACGCCATTTTGAAAAAAAAAAAAAGTTGGATGCACCCCTTTGAGTGAGTATCTATTCATGTGTGAAGTTTGAAACTTATATTCAAGGGAAACTTGAATTCAAGAAATGACGGCCATTTTGAAACTTATATTCAAGGGAAACTTGAATTCAAGAAATGGCAGCCATTTTGAGAAAAAAAAAATGTTGGATGCACCCCTTTGAGTGTGTATCTATTCATGTGTGAAGTTTGATAGAGATCGCACCTTCGAAACATAAAATCAAGAAATGGTGGCCATTTTAAAACGGCGGCCATTTTGAAAAAAAAAAAGTTGGGTGCACCACTTTGAGTGAGTATCTATGTGTGTGTGAAGTTTGATAGAGATCGCACCATCGATGTCTGAGAAATCGCGCAGAAACTTGAAATCACGAAATGGTGGCCATTTTGAAACGGCGGCCATTTTGAAAAAAAAAAAAGTTGGATGCACCCCTTTGAGTGAGTATCTATTCATGTGTGAAGTTTTATAGAGATCGGACCATCAAAACTTAAAATCTAGAAATGGCGGCCATTTTGAAACGGCGGCCATTTTGAAAAAAAAAAAAGCTAGATGCACCACTTTGAGTGCGTATCTATGTATGTGTGAAGTTTGATAGAGATCGCACCATCGATGTCCGAGAAAACTGGCGGACAAGTTCAGGACTAAGAAAAACAAAAAAATAATAATAACAAGTAATACTGTGTTAGCTAAAGCAAAAACAAAAAGTCACCCACTGCCATTTGTTTTGAAACGGTGGCCATTTTAAAACTTAAATTCAAGGAAAACTTGAATTCAAGAAATGGCGGCCATTTTGAGAAAAAAAAAAGTTGGATGCACCCCTTTGAGTGTGTATCTATTTATGTGCGAAGTTTGATAGAGATCGCACCATCGAAACATAAAATCAAGAAATGGTGGCCATTTTAAAACGGCGGCCATTTTGAAAAAAAAAAAAGTTGGGTGCACCACTTTGAGTGAGTATCTATGTGTGTGTGAAGTTTGATAGAGATCGCACCATCGATGTCTGAGAAATCGCGCGGAAACTTGAAATCACGAAATGGTGGCCATTTTGAAACGGCGGCCATTTTGAAAAAAAAAAAGTTGGATGCACCCCTTTGAGTGAGTATCTATTCATGTGTGAAGTTTTATAGAGATCGGACCATCAAAACTTAATAGCTATTCTCTGTAAGCATTTAAACTTTTTCGGCACGCATAGTCACGGATATTGCTTAAACTTATTCCACATGTTGCCATCAGTGAACTATTCAGAACAATAGTATTAGAAATTCCAAATATTGCCCTGTTGCCATGGAAACAGTGTGCAAAGTTGAGTTTTTGAAGAAAAACGCAATATTTACCACTTATTTAAAAAAAAATGCAGCCATCTCCAATTAAGTGAATTATATAAATAGATAGATGAACATTTGCTTAATCAAACGCAAGAAAAAAGCTACGGGGAACATATGATCGTTTTTGCATAAATAAGATTTTAAAATACCTCATCACCCAAAAATACAAATTACCTCCCTTAGTTATTTAGAAAAATAAAAAAACATGAATTACCTCCCTTGGAATTTTAGATTTTTGTTTTATCGGGGTTTTGAGCCGTTTTAACATTATTTCAGTAATATCACAGCATCAATTCACTTGTTTGTGATCCCTGGGCAAACAAACCAGTACTATGCAAGGAAATGTACCTTGCCCAAGGGTACTCCACCATAATTGGTGCGGAGCACTTTTTGATCGAACCTGTGACTCTAGGTTCATAATCACTGACGCTGAACATTCGAACCTACATGAACAGATAATTATCAGATGTATAACCAAGGACTTTCCTAATACCATTTGTCAAAATATGGTCAAAGTCGTCTGCTGCATAATTGTCGTATGAGGGAAAGGGTTAAACCCTTCAATTTTTTTGCATACTTTTGCTGTACCTGTACCTGTTTTTATTGGCTAAAAACGAATGCTTTTTTTCCAATAGTATTTCATAAATAAGTTGTCTATCGGGGTTTATGATAGTGTATTCGTGTTTTTTCTTAAAAATATATTATACATTAATACAAATAATGATGAACATTACTTTCACGTATAAAATGCGTCGCCCAACTTTACATGTAAAATAATATACTTCTTTATTTGAATCATAACAACTAATGATAACACTTTGTTTGAAGATTACAATTTTCCATGTTTTATATCACTAACTAATCCTTCTATTTTGATTTTTAGCTCGTCTGATTTTTTTGTTATCACTAACTAATCCTTCTATTTTGATTTTCAGCTCGTCTGATTTTTTGGGGAAAAAAAGACGAGCTATTGTCGTCACTTGGTCGTCGTAGTCGTCTTCGTCGTCGTCGTCGGCGGCGTTGGTTAAGTTTTGCGTTTAGGTCTAGGTCACTTACATGAAAACTATCAAACCTAACACTTTGAAACTTGGAAAACTTGTTCATCTAATACTCTTCTTCACATTGTATGCTGAAGATGCTAAGTGTAGCCTTTTTTGGGGTAAAAAACATAATTTTTGATGTATTTTTGTCGATTTTGAGAATTGGACATAGTTGGTTAAGTTTTACGTTTAGGTTACTTACATGGAAACTATCAAACCTAATTCTTTGAAACTTGTTCGTCTAATACCTTTCTTCACATTGTATGCTAAAGATGCTGAGTGTTGTCTGTTTTTTTATGTAAAAAACATAAATTTTGATGAATTTTGGTTGATTTTGAGAATTGGCGGTGTTGGTTATTTTTTGCGTTTAGGTCACTTACATGGAAACTATCAAACCTATTACTTTAAAATAAGGAAAACTTGTGCATCTAATAACCTTCTTCACATTGAATGATAAAGAGGCTGAGCGGGCCTGTTTTGTAAATGTTGATGTATTTTGGTTATTTATGAGAATTCAACATAGTTTTGATGTATTTCAAACGTATTATGAATATCTTCAATCAGATTGTGTTTTTGGGGTCAAGGTCACTGTTACAAAAAATAGAGGCACTGTTCCCCATAGCTTTTTTAGATCACCTGAGCCGAAGGCTCAAGGTGAGCTATTCTGATCACTTTTTGCCCGTCGTCCGGCGTCCGTCCGGCGTTAACTTTTAGCTTTAAACATCATCTCCTCCCAAACTCCAAGGACAATTTCCGTGAAACATCACAGGACTGTTCCTCTGGTTGACCTCTTTCAAAATTGTTCAAAGATTTAAATTCCATTGAGAACTTTGGTTGCTGCGGCATCAGAAAAGGGACAAAATGTCCAAACTTTAAAAATCTTCTCCTCCGAATTTGCTTGTCAGATTCAAATATAATTTTGTAGAAATGTTCCTTGGGTGACCCTCTATGAAAATTGTTCAAGCCATACTGATTGGGCGAAAAACATGGCAGTCAGGCGGCATAAAAAAAGGGGCAAAATGACAAAATTTGAAAATTCCATTTTTATGAAAGTGCTTGTCTGATTTTAAGAAAATATAATACGAATCTTACTGTAATGATCCTCTATTTAATTTTTTTAAGCCGTTTTGATTGGTTACACAATCATAGCAACCAGGCGTCATCACAAATGGGGTAAATTGAACTTTTAGCTACAAATGACAACCAACTCCTACCATTCCAATAGACCAATTTCCACAAAACATCACAGGAATGTTCCTTTGGTGGTCTTCTTTCAAAATTGTTCAAAAATTAAAATTCCAATGAGAACTTTGGTTGCTGCGGCATCAGAAAGGGGACAAAATGTCCAAACTTTAAAAATCTTCTCCTCCGAATCTGCTTGTCAGATTCAAATATAATTTGGTAGAAATGTTCCTTGGGTGACCCTCTATGAAAATTGTTCAAGCCATACTGATTGGTCGAAAAACATGGCAGTCAGGCGGCATCAGAAAAGGGGTAAAATTACAAAATTTGAAAATTCCATTTTTATGAAAGTGTTTGTCTGATTTTAAGAAAATATAATACGAATCTTACTGTAATGATCCTCTATTTAATTTGTTTAAGCCGTTTTGATTGGTTACACAATCATATCAACCAGGCGTCATCACAAAAGGGGTAAATTGAACTTTTATCTACAAATGACAACCAACTCCTACCATTCCAATAGACCAATTTCCACAAAACATCACAAGAATGTTCCGTTCCTTTGGTGGTCCTCTTTCAAATTTGTTCAAAGATTTAAATTCCATTGATAACTTTGGTTGCTGCGGCATCAGAAAGTGAGAAAAATACCCAAATTTTAAAATCCTTTTCCTCCATAATCTACTTGTGCGATTAAGTGACCCTCTAAATAAACTGTTGAAGCCATATTGATTTCGTTGAAAAGTAGGGCAGCAAGGCGGCATCAGGAAAGGTGCAAAATGACAAAAACTTTATAATTCCATTCTTATTAAAGTTCTTGTTAGATTTCAAGATATAAATGGCCTTTACTGATAAGCTGTTTCTTGAGAAGTGTCCACTCCTTTAATTGCAGTTTCATTTGCACTCCCTGATAAAATTTTCCCAGATATTTGCTACTAATTTACTATCAATTAGGTGATCGATTTAGGGCCATCTTGGCCCTCTTGTTTCATTTCTTGTGAGAAGAGATGTTGATCTTCATGCATTCATTGTTCATTTGTATTCATATGGCCGCATTAAATTTTTATAACCATTCAAAAAACGGCAAAAAAGTGTTCTTTTTCCCCGTAAAAAACACCATTTGCAAAAAAGGGTTTGGGACCACATTTAACAATTTGATAATCAATTGTTTTCTACTTAATTTCCTTCATCAAATGATGACTTTTGGTAGAAAATATGATCCATTTTGTTTAACCCACATGCTGGCAATATTTAAATAAACATTAAACAAAATTATTTTTTTTTTTTTTTTTTTGAATTTTTAAATGATACATTTTGTATCCATGGTAACTAATTTTAGAGGCACTGTTCCCCATAGCTTTTTTTCATTTCTTGTGAGAAGAGATGTTGACCTTCATGCATCCAATGTTCATTTGTATTCATATGAACGCATTAAATTTTTATAACCATTCAAAAAATGGCAAAAAAGTGTTCTTTTCCCCCGTAAAAAACACCATTTCAAAGAAGGGTTTGGGACCACATTTAACAATTTGATAATCAATTGTTTTCTACTTAATTTCCCTCATCAAATGATGACTTTTGGTAGAAAATATGATCCATTTTGTTTAACCCACATGCTGGCAATATTTAAATAAACATTAAACAAAATTATTATTTTTTTTTTTTTTTTGAATTTTAAAATGATACATTTTGTATCCATGGTAACTAATTTTAGAGGCACTGTTCCCCATAGCTTTTTTTCATTTCTTGTGAGAAGAGATGTTGACCTTCATGTATCCATTGTTCATTTGTATTCATATGAACGCATTAAATTTTTATAACCATTCAAAAAATGGCAAAAAAGTGTTCTTTTTTCCCGTAAAAAACACCATTTGCAAAGAAGGGTTTGGGACCACATTTAACAATTTGATAATTAATTGTTTTCTACTTAATTTCCTTCATCAAATGATGACTTTTGGCAGAAAATATGAACTTTTGCATATATATCTTCATTTATGCTAAAAACTGATTGGAAAATTTAGTGGATTTCCCATTGAAATCAGTCCTATAAAAAACGAGAGCCGGTTGCTATGGCAACCAAAGTCCATAGCAAAGTTTTTTTTGCCATTTTCCATTTCTTTCATCAAGTTGAGAAAATGTGTGAAGTTTGAACAAAATCCGTGACCATGCGTGCCACACTCCCTATATGAGAGTGCAAATGCTTACAGAGAATGGCTATTAAAATCTAGAAATGGCGGCCATTTTGAAACGGCGGCCATTTTGAAAAAAAAAAAAGTTCAAGGACTAAGAAAAACAAAAAAATAATAAGAAGAAACTGAACAAAAACAATAAGTCCCCCAAACTCCGTTTGGGTGACTTAATAATAATAATAAGATGAATAATATGAAAAAGAAACTGAACAAAAACAATAAGTCCCCCAAACTCCGTTTGGGTGACTTAATAATAATAATAAGAAACTGAACAAAAACAATAAGTCCCCCAAACTCCGTTTGGGTGACTTAATAATAATAAGAAACTGAACAAAAACAATAAGTCCCCCAAACTCCGTTTGGGTGACTTAATAAGAAGTATAAGAAACAGAGCAAAAACACTCCGTTTGGGTGACTTAATAATAATAATAAAAAGTATAAGAAACTGAGCAAAAACAATAAGTCCCCAAAACTCCGTTTGGGTGACTTAATAATACTCGCATATAAATAGACTGGTCCACTAATCTTAATCTTCTATTGCAAACTCGAAGCTGACGGTAAAATACGGCGCATGCGCGATAGAGACGATTAACACGGCGCATGCGCAAGCCAATTGCACCAGTGGTAGTTATAAACACAATCAATATATGCGCTGGTGCTAATGCATCCGCGCAATAAATGAAAAAAAAAAATGTATTTGTCTATTTTGGTTCATTTTTGTATGAATATAGAAATGTATTGATATATATGTGACAAATATATATTATTATTTCGGCAAATAATTAATAAAACAGAACTAAATAGGATTTGGTTAGAAGATTTGCTTAAAGAAATGGCGGCCACTGTCACGCGTTCTATATTCATACGAAAATGAACTACATAAGGAAAATACATTATTATTTTTTATTTATAAGATGCAATAAGACTTTATTTTATTCATTTCAATACAAAAACACAACAAAGCATTGATATAATGGTATATTCGACCACCCGACTCTACCGGACTCCAGGTGCGTATCAATGCATACGCACGTACGCCAATGCGTGCACTTCGTCAGAATAATTGAAAACATAGACGGTTCAAATATGCAATACAAACTGAAGGCTGAGGGGGTTAAGAGCTATGAAGAATGAAGAATGAGTATCAATTTGCCACTTCGTGCAGTTTGGTTAGAAGCACCTCGGTGGTGTAATGGTTATACTGTCCGCAGCGAGAGCGGGCTACGTCATACCAAAGACTTGAAAGTGGTAGAAGTTATTTCTCTCCATGGTGCTAAGTGTTGCGGACGGCTGAAGTGGCTTAAGGATAAGCTTCGAATCAGCACTGATAATTTACACAGGAAATGCCGTAAAATGACTGAAATACTGTTTTGGGCAATGTACCATTTCCCAAAAACAGTTGTAAACGTCATCTGTTTCATCGAAGGAGTTATATGTGACAGACAGATATACATGTTGAATTTGCTATTAAACTGCCGCCGTTAGTTACGGGTTTGATACAAAGATTTACTTCTGAAAGTAAGCCAACATGCACGTATATCTTTTGTATATAGTTTAGCTTATTTATTCAACGAACCATGTGGCAACAAGTTACATGTTACACAAATACAAACATTAAACATACAAGAAATCACACGTTAAACATGGCAGAATGTCATTTTCTTAAAATAAACATATCATATCTAGTAGCACATGTACGCTATCAGAGCACTAGCTGAGGGGCCTAACTCATGTTCTTAAATCAGTATCAGAACTCCGAACGAATTGGTGTGCTTTCTCAAAAGACAGACTGAGGTCTGAACGAATATGGAGCGTCTTCCTACCATACGCATACTTAATATCGTCGAGCTTTATCATCGAAATTAACCGTGCATCCGTGATCTAAGTGCATCCTGCAAGATACGTATTGTATCCTGTGATTAAACCTGTTGATCCTTTCCTGTAATGTTCGAATTAAAACCACATTAACCAACAGGGAAGACCAAGATATGTCTATACGTAAACGCCCAGTCATTGTTTGCTCTATTTCACCTGATATTCAATTAGTAGATCATTGGACGAGAGCCCAGCACCGGTGGCTCGATTGGTAGCGACGCGGGCTGTTAATATAGGGGTTGTGAGTTAGAACTCCAGCTCATCCAAAATTCTTTCCGACGTTTGACAAATTTGTTTTCGTTTTCCACCAATGGGCTTATAGTCTATGTGTATGTGTGGGAAAGCCAGAAAACGCATGAGTATGTGAACTGGCCGCCGTGATAGGACCGCAAAATGGTTGAAATTGGCGTTAAACTCTAAACAATCAAAATATCATAGGGCGAGAACATATCTGAAATCACGGATGATTAACTCAGCAGGATGAGGGTTAATTATTTACCTGATATAAACGACTCCCTACAGCTTCTGTATGGAATATATAACTTTTGAAAACATTGTTGAAAAGGGAGAACTACCTTAAAACAAGCTATTTCTCCTTTTACCTCAATATTTCTCCAAAACGGTATCAACTTTTCAATATTTCGACGTTTCAATCTTTTCCATGGATGTTTGCAATCCAGACGAATCAGTCAAACTGGAAGTAAACATCGAGCGTGTTAATAAAACACGAATCGATGTACAAGTAAGTTTAAACTACATTTAGGCAAAATGTTTTAAACTCCGATTTCATAATTACTTCAGTACGCGTGTTAGAATGATTAGTTTTTAAATAATTTTAAAGTGAACAGATTCAGTATTTTATTTGTGAACATTGCTAAATTACACATTTTAATTAATGTATCTATATTGATTAACAGAGAATGGAGACGAGTATTGGTCAGTATGTGAATATGCAGGAGGTAATTTAATCAACTAGATCAATTCTGACAATGATCAAGCTTACTGGTTGTTAAACAAGAGCACCGCGTACGGCACAGACGCTCGACTGATAGAAAACAGAAACAAAGCTGAGCTGAACAAAAAAAACCTTAACCGGACGTCCACGCCGCCGCCGACGACGACGACGCCAGGGTCATGACAATAGCCCTCGTTTTTTCAAAAGTCGAGCTAATAAAAGCGCCTACCACTTAACAAAGATAATAATTATGTATTCCATGTAATCACAAACAAGACAAATCTTTTAAAAAGATCAATTGTATTTGACTTGAATATCAGAAAGGTTTTGTTAATATACAACACAATCAGTAAATTTCCATGAACTATAACATGTGCGCAATAATGTTGTATATCTAAGAATTTGACAGCTCCTTAAATTGGTAATGCATTATAATCGTGAACCAGTTGGAACATTGTTCTTTAACAGATATAGCATCGGTTCATAGCAATCATTTGAGATATTGGATATTAATGGTTTACTTAAAGAAATATATTACTGCTGAAATGATGGCCTGCTTATATGTGTGTTTGTCTGTCGTCCTTGGTTTGGCCAACCTCGGACATTTATGCTTCTGTGTGAAAATCTGAACATGTATGTATGTTGTATATTACTCTTTCCAATTCTTTTGTTAATTTGGGGACAAATTATCTTTTTGGGCGGGATGTTGTATATCTAAGAAATCTACATCCAGCTTCAGTTTCTATAAATAGATTATCAAGGCCGTGAAAACGCCACATGACTGGAGATTACGCGAGGTTCCCAAGAGGTGTATAAGTTTCAATTGACGATAAATAACTGAAAACTTATCATGTTTCAAAATTAATTAATATATTGCTCTTAAATATTATATTTCGTACGTGTTCACTGATTTTTTTCACTGACATTTATTTCTTAAGGAAAACAATTAAAAGTTAGTTCGCAGAACATTTCATTTTAAAACTTTACCTTATAAGTGCCTCTCGTAGGATTGCCAACTTAACTATTAACCAATCGAAACGTTTCATTTCCTTTATTTATTCGACATTATTCATTAAATACAACATTTGATTGGTCTACACTCTAGATTATTTGTTTATCATCTAGGTCACTCAAAACTGAGGTTAGACAGCTATAGCCGAAACAATGTGGAATATATTCAGGTTACCTATTAAACTAACCGACTCGAGAACTTGGATGTCTTCAAATTACTGCTTTTAACTATTTTAACTAACACCTATCCGAGCGTTCAGTGTGTTAGGGCAATCTCAATACACCCCCAGATCCCCCTTTGTTCCATGGACAAAAATAGATCGTGTTAAAATCATGAATACATACTCTTTCTAAAAAAAAATTTTATTTACAGGCGATGCAATAAATCTGCTTGTGGTTATGCCTATAGTTTATGTTTTATGTATGTGCTAAAAAGATGCTCCTAGAATGCACCAGATGCAATGTTGGATTTTTTAAAAAAAAAAGAGGCACCCTAGTGAATATAATTTTCTGGACTATTAAACATTCGTCTATTGCAATAGATAAACATATTTGAATATAATACATGTTTTAATAAACTGTTATCCTTTTGAATAATGTCAGTCTATTACTTTTTGGAACACAATTATAACAATTAAAAAATCACAATACATGTCTTTTAAACCAGTATTTTTTTCAAAATACAAAGAAATTCCAATGCATCTGGTACTTTAAATGAAATTTTAAAGAATTGCCACTTGCCACCTTCTTGCAGTAATAATGAGTATGCTATTGGATAAATGGATATATCTATTTAATTATAATGCAAGAAGCTGATATCTCTGAATTATGTAACCCAATATGTTGAGTAATTGTAAAGATTGAGAATGTTTGTTTTATCAAATTCGGGAACTTTATAGCACATGTCACCTTCTTGCATACAACATTTTAAGGAACTATGTCAGAAGTGGTTAAAGGCCATGAAAGGTTATATTTACGTTTTGTCTTTTTTTAACATATAAACCATTTATCAAATTGCTTGAAAGTGACAGAAAGATATGTATTCAATGCTAGAATAAAATAAAATTACAAACCTTCATGAATAAGAAAGTTTTGAAAAATGCAGTTATTACCTACTTGCATTCATGAGATGATGTATATATCAGGCCATACAGGGTCTAAAGGCCCTGATTTCAATAAAACAACACAGGAGAAGACATTTTGTGAAAACATCCAAAATTGCATTATTTTCTAAAGTTTTCTGCTGTTCATGTTTCGATCAGTCATTTTTGGAAGAATCACCTGTAATTCGTAGGGGACGGGTCATCGCAAAGACTTTAAAAATGGCTGCCCTCCTTGGCGCTCAGAGTTGCCAGGTTATTATTACGAATTACTGGCTGGTGTCAGGATAACTAGATCAGTAGTACTTGTTACTTATCCAGGTGTTGTCCAGTGTTATCCATGATTTAACACTTTCCCTCATACGACAATACTGCAGCAGACGACTTTGAACATATGTTGTCAAAACATAGAACATCTCCATAATTGAATGGATAACCTATGACAAAAAGTGGAAAACATTGTGGCAAAAGGAGAAATTGCACGTTTTGTGCAATTTCTTCTTTTGTCACTATGTTTTCAAAAAGCCGTCTGCTGCAGAGGCGTCAGAAAGCGTCTATATGAGGGAAAGGGTTAATTAACTGACTTTTTTTTTGAAATTGGCATTAAACACCAAACAATCATTGCACAGTCTCATAGCCTTTTCTGCCCGACTTCTTGTATATAATCAAACATGCACCATTTGACACAAACAGACTAGAAGTGTGACCCTGATGTAGCATAAATGATACCAACCAGAGAGTAGTCAATAACACCTTAACCCTTTCCCACAGACAACAAATCTGTAACAGAAGACTTTGAAAATATCTTATCAAAGATGTGAAAAATCTACATTAATGACAGTTTTCAATATTAATCATTTTGAGCAATTTATCCTTTGCCACAATGTTTCAAAAGTTTACTGCTGCAGAGGCGTCAGAAAGCTTCTATATGAGGTAAAGGGCTAATTTCTCTTACTTACATCTCATATGTAAGTGATGATATCAGTCAAGCATGATGATAAATAAGTGTAGGAATCAGGGACTGCATATATATAATGTTGTGCTATAAGGATAACCTTTTCCCACATACACAACTCTTTCTGACGCCTTTGCAACAGACAACCTTTGAAAACATTGTGGCAAAAGGATAAATTGCTCAAAATGATTGTTTTAAAAGTCGTATACCGGTACTGGAGATTTTTCCTTTTGCCACAATGTTTTCCACTTTAAGTCATAGGTTATCCATTCAATTATAGAGATTTTCTACTTTTTGACAAAATATGTTCAAAGTCGTCTGCTGCAGAAATATCGTATGAGGGTAAGGGTTAAGAACCAACACTACAGGTAAGTTGTTTATACTGACTTCCGTGACTCATTTCTTATCCCTTTTCCACATACAGACGCTTTCTGATGCCTCTGCAGTAGATGACCTTTTGAAAACATTTGTGACAAAAAGGAGAAATTGGTCATGATGACCAATTTCTTCTTTTGTCACAAAGCTTCCAACTCTTTTCAATAACGAAATTATACTTTCATATATAGATAATTATCTTTGCCTTGATATCTTCAAAGTCGTCTGCTGCAGTTTTGTTGTATGTGGGAAAGGGTTATCCTATGGACCCTATCCCGAGCACTGAGGAAAGCAGCTGCAACCATTTTTAAAATCTTTGGTATCACTTGACTGGTGATCGAACCAAGGTGTTCAACTCATGATATGGACGGATGCTCTAACCACTACACCACTGAGTCAGCCAACCAGAAGTTCAAGGTGTGACATTCACCATATGCATACACTTTCAGATGCCTCTGCAGCAGACGAATTTTGCCCTAATGTTGTCAACTAGACTTTATAAGTAAACTGTTATTTATGAAGATCTATCTCACTTCTCCCAATATGTTTTCAAAGTTGTCTGCTAAATATTTGTTGTATGTGAGAAAGGGTTAATCATTTGGTCAGTTCAAGGAACCTTTTTAGTTGAAGACAATTGATAAGAGAACAAGAGGGCCATGATGGCCCTATATCGCTCACCTGAGTAAGTGTTTTAGAGTCCTAATTTAATTGCTCTACATCGGATAATAAATGAAGACTTTATCGTGTTCACAAGAAATTGTAGACAAGACGACGGACGCCAATTTTAAAGGACCATAATCCAGTCATGCATGGATGGATCTGGTTTTCGAAAGGAACCGAGCTCTCATGGATATCTAGCTACCGAATACGTTTGGTAAACATAATAAATAAAGACTTTATCGTATTCACAAGAAACGGACGAAGGGCGATCACAAAAGCTCACATTGTCACAACGTGACAGGTGAGCTAATAAAAACAATGAGAGAATGAATACAATAATACAAACCATTTTTATTTTATTTAAAATTATAACAAATTACAAACTACAAATTTAATTTAAAATAACCTGAAGCAGTTTCCATCACAATTGAGATCAGTTTGAATCCTACCTTTACCATTCGACATTTGACACCAGGAAAGTTTTGAAAATATCATGGGAAAGATACATATAGCTAGCTCATTTATCAATAAAGCAATATCACCTATTCTCTTTTCACTCAAATATAGCGTAGAGCAATTCCCTCTTTTGTCCACAATATTTTCTACCCAGAGACAACACTAAAGTTTACTTCTTCGGATCACCATTTCAGAAACAATATTAAAATCAGGTGAGGATTTTGGCAAAAGGAACCATGGTTTTAAAACTAAGGCCTTTGGTTAGTAACGCTTTCTGACGCCTCTGCAGCAGATGGCTTTTTGAAAACAAAGTGACAAAAGAAGAAATTGCTCAAAACAAGCAATTTCTCCTTTTGTCACAATGTTTTCTACTTTTAGTCAAAGGTTATCCATTTTCTATGTTTCGACAAAATTTGTTCAAAGTTGTCTGCTGCAGAATTATCGTATGAGGGAAAGGATCAACAAAAGAGAAATGTCTTAATAAGCTAGGTAACAAGTTAAGCAATTAGAAAAGGTATTTGTCTTCTGGAAATGTTGCCATTGAAACTGTGTTAAATGACATTGGTTTGGTAGATGTTTTGCTTGATTATAATTAACCCTTTACCACATACAGACACTTTCTGAAAGCTCTGCAGCAAAAGACCTTTGAAACCATTGTGGCAAAAGGAGAAATTGCTCATGATGAGCAATTCCTCCCTTTGCCACAATGTTTTCAACTCTATTCAATGATAATACTTTCATTTATAGAGGCAAACCAAATATTTTACTAAAAGTTTTCAAAGCTGTAAAGGATTTTCTGTATGAGGGATTGGATTTAATTCCATAATTGCATGATATGATCTTGTGATAAAAGATGTTATTTTGAGTCGAGTACTGCAGGCAAACATTAGCCATTACTGAGATAATACTCTCGAAGGTAAAGGATGAAAACCATCTTTGAGGACATAATAACAAATATTAACCAGATGGTTCTTTTTTAACCCTTAAAATGGCTTTCCCACATACAACAAATCTGCAGCAGACGACTTTGAAAACAATCATGCAAAACTATGAAAAATCTCTATAAATGAAAATATAATGACTGAAAGTAGTTAAAAACATAGTGGCAAAAGGTGAAATTGCTTGTTTTGAGCAATTTCTGCTTTTGTCACAATGTTTTCAAAATTTGTCTGCTGTAGATGTGTCAAAAAATGCGTCTATATGTGGGAAAGTGTTAAACAAAAACATTGTCTCCCCCATTGTAGTTTGTCAGGAATTGTAATACTGTTACAGCATGTTCAAATAAAGTGACTGAGTATGTGCAAGATATATGCACTCTGCAGATCATCTTAATATTGTGAACATTTTGGCGAGTTATTTCAAAAGCTGTACCAGGGTTATTGAGCAGACAGGTGCGTAGCTGACTGTATGCAAAATACGCGGCTGCGTACACATTGTCTCCAGTACTCAAAATTTAAAAGGTTCAAATCTGCAATAAAAACTTGACATGGGGTAGGCGTAAGTACAAAACAACCGATCTGACTTGATAGATTTGACGAAAAATGACAAATGCAACACACTTTACTATCTCAATATTTCCTAGAAAAAACGTTTATTTCACCATCAAGATCAGTCATATTTTGCTACTGAAATGCTCCCAGAAGTCACCACAGACAATATAGAGGGGAAAAAGTTCCCGGGGGAGCCAGACCCCCCACTAAAAAAATTGCGTATACACTCTGTAGACCCTAGCTATGCCGCTAGCAGACACAAATTACCGGTAGAGTCATACAACATTTTTCCTATAAGTGTGACCTTGAGCTTTAACAGAGCTGACAGAAATGTCTCCTTTACAGAATATAATATTGTGACCTTCGACTTCTAAATATGACCTTGATTTTCAACTGAGCCAAAATATGCGATCTCCACTTGATTCAATATAATGAATGTATGGGCGCGTTTTTCAGAAATGTTGTTTCAAGCGGTTCAGACATGAAATAAAGTCAAATTAACTTTACCTCTAAATGTGACCTTGAACTTCAACTGAGCTGGCAGAAACATGTGTTCTGCTTATTGTCTCAATGTGATGAACATTTGTGGAGTTCTTTCAAAATCCTTCGAGTGATAACGAGCAGACATGAAATACAATCATATGAACTTTAACTTATATGTCACCTCAAAATTATTTAAAAATCTGTCAAGAACTTCAAGTGATATGATGCTGTCATGATTTGTGACAGGCACACTGTAGATAAAAACAATACCTTTCAACCAATTTACATTTATATAAATTCTTCAAGAATTTCAAGCAATATGGAGAAGATAAGAAATAGTATTATGACTTTCGACCTGTAAGTGTGAACTTGCCCCTGAACAAGCTGGCTGAAACATACACTCTGCACATCTAGACATCATTAGCATTTGTTCAAAAATCTTCATTACAAGGGTTTGAGAGATATGGAACAAACAAGAAATACAATCATTTGACCTTTGATCTCTAAGTGTGACCTTGACCTTCAACTGAGCTGGCAGAATCATATGCTCCGCACAGTGTCTGAAAAATGGTGACAAGTTCTGGTGAGTTATTTCAAAATCGTTCAAGTGGTTCAATAATTATTGAGGAGACACAATTGTTGACAGAGAGTCAACTCAAGCAAAAACAATATATCTCCCCCATTACATGGGAGGAGACATAAAAACAACAAAACTTATAACAAGAAATAAACAACATTAACACAATACTGTTACATAATCTTAAAAACAAACAAGAACAAGATGAACTTTAGCCAAAATACTTAAGAATACAACTATCAGCCATGCCATACAAACAATTGCTTTTTAAGCCTTACCCACATACATCAAATTGGCAGAAGACAACTTCAGAAACACCAAATAATGAAAATGACCTCAAAAGTTAAATGTGGGCATCATTATTGAATACAGTTGAAAACATTGTGGCAAACTGAGAAATTGTTCATTATCAGAAAGTTCTCATTTTGTCAAATTGTTTTCAAAAGTTGTAATGCCAAAATGCATGTGCATGTGGGAAAGATTTAGCCTTTTATTTGATGCAGATGACATTTTAAAACAGTGTACAACAATAGAGCCACACTGTCCCTGAATCAAACAGCAGAAATGAAACCTAGCCCTTAGTAACAATTGATGTTGTTTTTGTACAAAATTATGACATATTTTAGAAATCTTGTAGAGAATCACAAAAGGAATGTTCCTTTGAGATTTCTACAATATCAGGTCAGTGGGTTCTAAGTTTGCAGTAATTCAAATTAAGGTAAAAATGTGTGATTTTTCTAAAACAAGAGGGCCATGATGGCCCTGGAATCGCTCACCTGATTTTTTTTTCACTTTAGCTATATAAGCCCCGCCATCTGGCGGGCATAGTTTCCAACCAATCACTTTTGGAGGAGATTTTTTTTTAAGTTTTCACTATAGCCATAAAAGGCAAAATAGCCCCGCCCCCTGGCGGCCATGTTTTTTGACCAATCAACATGGCTTGAAGGAATCTGATAGAGGGTCATCCAAGGAACATTTCTACAAAATTATTTGAAAATCGGCACTTTTGGAGGAGAAGATTTTTTAAGTTTGCACTATAGCTATATAAGGCAAAATAGCCCCGCCCACCCGGGCGGCCATGATTTTCGACCAATCAACATGGCTTAAAGGAATCTGATAGAGGATCATCCAAGGAACATTTCTACAAAATTATTTGAAAATCGGCCTGACACTTTTGGAGGAGAAGATTTTTGAAGTTTTCACTATAGCCATATAAGGCAAAAAAGCCCCGCCCCCCTTGCGGCCATGTTTTTCGACCAATCAACATGGCTTCAAGGAATCTGATAGAGAGTCACCCAAGGAACATTTCTACAAAATAATTTCAAAATCTGCCAACCAGTTTGGGAGAAGAAGAATTTTGAAGTTTTTTCGTTTCGTTGCCATGGAAACCAGAATTCTGCATGGATCCCAAAAATTTGTAGGAATTCTGGTGAGGTCATTGAGAGGATGCTTTCTGTGAAGTTTCAGCCCAATTGACCCACTGGTTACTGAGGAGAAGATGTTGAAGATTTTTTAAGTTTTCACTTTGGCCATATAAGGCAAAATAGCCCCGCCCCCTGGTGGCCATCTTTTTCGACCAATCAACATGGCTTGAAGGAATCTGATAGAGGGTCACCCAAAGAACATTTCTACAAAATTATTTGAAAATCGACCTGACACTTATGGAGGAGAAGATTTTTTAAGTTTTCACTATAGCCATAAAAGGCAAAATAGCCCCGTCCCCTGGCGGCCATGTTTTTGACCAATCAACATGGCTTGAAGGAATCTGATAGAGGATCACCCAAGGAACATTTCTGCAAAATCATTTGAAAATCGGCCTAACACTTTTGGAGAAGATTTTTTAAGTTTGCACTATAGCCATATAAGGCAAAATAGCCCCCCCCCCCCTTCCCCCCTGGCGGCCATGTTTTTCGATCAATCAACATGGCTTGAAGAATCTGATAGAGGCTCATCCAAGGAACATTTCTACAAAATTATTTGAAAATCTGCCAACCAGTTTGGGAGAAGAAGAATTTTGAAGTTTTTTTCATTTCGTTGCCATGGAAACCAGAATTCTGCATGGATCCCAAAAATTTTAAGGAATTCTGGTGAGGACATTGAGAGGATGCTTTCTGTGAAGTTTCATCCCAGTTGATCCACCGGTTACAGAGGAGAAAATGTTGACGGACGACACACGACGGACGCCGGACATAGGGCGATCACAATAACTCACCTTCAGCACTTCGTGCACAGGTGAGCTAAAAATAACACTTATTAGAGGAATCAACCTTAAGTTGAATAACACATAAAATCTCATTGACAAATCAACATGGCTTGAAAATTCTGAGAGGTTCACCAAAGGAACATTTCTCTGAAATAATTTGGAAATTGGTCCTGCAGTTTCTGAGGAAAATGTTTTAAAGTTTTCACTTAAGGCAAATTTGTAATGCTAAACTTGAGCCAATGTTATTTTACATTCTAGGAACATTTATGTGAAATCATTTGAAAATTAGGCACCCTTTCTGATTTCATGGCAACCACAATTTTACATGTATCTTTAGGAATTGAAGGAATTTAGTAGAATGCTTGCCATTAGGTTTATCACTATTGTCCAGTGGTTACAGAGGAGACAATATTATAATCAATTGTTAGATGAATGACAACAGACAAAGGATGATCACAATAACTCGCCACCACCACTTTCACCTCAGGTGAGCTTAAAAAAGAACACTACTGGTAACGTTAAAGCACACTTCTATGACTAGGCTAAACAGGTTTTTACCAAGGGTTATCTCTTTAATACTAAACCCAATGCTGTGGATATCAGCAACATAGGTTGTTGGGGTCACAAAAAGGATTTTACCCTTTCCCACAGAAAACTTTGTAATCATTTAGACAAAATTTAGAACAAATCTATAATGAAACGAGGGCCATCCATGATGGCCCTGGATCGCTCTGTAGCCATATAAGCCCTGACCCCTGGTGGCCGTAGTTTCGACCAATCAACTTGGCTTGAAGGCATCTAATAGAGGGTCACCCTAGGAACATTTCTACAAAATTATTTGAAAATCTGCGTTACACTTTGGAGGAGAAGATTTTTTAAGTTTTCAATATAGCCATATAAGGCAAAATAGCCCTGCCCATCTGGTGGCCATGTTTTTCGACCAATCAACATGGCTTGAAGGAATCTGATAGAGGGTCATCCAAGGAACATTTCTACAAAATTATTTGAAAATCTGCCAACCAGTTTGGGAGAAGAAGGATTTTGAGTTTTTTTTCATTTCGTTGCCATGGAAACCAGAATTCTGGTAAGGTCATTGAGAGGATGCTTTCTGTTTTATCTCAATTGACCCACTGAAAGATGTTGACGCACAACGGACACCGGACAAAAGGCAATCACAATAACTCACCTTAAGCAAAGCTCAGGTGAGCTAAAAACAGTTATTGAATAGTTGAAAACATTGTGATAAAAGGAGACATTTTCATTATAATGATCAACATATCCTTTATTAACCAATGCTTTTAATAGTCGTCTGCTGCAGATGCAAGTGGTTAAGGGTTAAGCCCCCCCCCCCCCCCCCCCACGTTTTGAGCAATTTCTTCTTTTGTCACTATGTTTTCAAAAAGCCCCCTGCTGCAAAGGCGTCAGAAAGCGTCTATACGAGGTAAAGGGTTAAGAGCTATTCTATGACTAAAAATAGAAAACAAACACATATTTGTCACAAGCAATAATTTGTTCACACTGATGGTGTTGTGAGACCATAACCCACCCTGTTTTTCATTATCTCTTTTCCAAATATAGACACATCTGCAGCAGATAACTTTTGAAAAGTCAATACATTGTTGCATAAGAAGAAATTGCTAATAATGAACAATTTCTCCTCTTGTCACAAAGTATTCAACTCTTTTACATTATAAACCCTTTACCACATGTATACAGATACAAATTTGGAAAACATTGTGGCAACAGAAGACATTACTTACAATGAGCAATTTCTCCTCTTGCCACAATGTATTCAACTCCATTCCACAATTGAACTTCTATTTCTAAATATTTATTCTTATTTACTATAAAATGTATTCAAAGTCGTCTGCTGCAATTTTATTGTATATCTGAAAGGGTTAACCCTTTTCCTCATACGACAATTCTGCAGCAGACGACTTTGAACATATTTTGTTAAAACATAGAAAATCTCCATGATTGAAAGGATAACCTATGACAAAAAGTGGAAAACATTGTGGAAAAAGGAGAAATTGCACGTTTTGTGCAATTTCTTCTTTTGTCACTATGTTTTCAAAAAGCCGTCTGCTGCAGAGGCGTTAGAAAGCGTCTATATGAGGGAAAGGGTTAAACACACCTTTTAGATTTAATCACCTTTTCCCACATACAGACGCTTTCTGGCACCTCTGCAACAGACGACTTTTGCAATCATTGTGCCAAAAGCAGAAATTGCTCATCGTGAGACCTTTCTCCTTTTGTCACAATGATTCAAACATTCTATAAGCATACTTTCATTTTAAAATTGTCTGCTGCAGATGTATTGTATGTGGAAAAGGGTTTACAGTCTCACTCATACAGACATCATAAGGCACATCTGCAACAGATTGCATATAAACAGAAATTACACAATAATTTAAAGACAACAATTACTCTTTCCGGCAATAAACAAATGTCTTTTCTTTAACTAATTGTCAGCAGAAAAATTTGAAAAGGTCTTCACAAAAATATACTGAATCTCTATAAAGGAAAGTATTCTTATTCAATAATGTTAAAAACATTGTGACTTAAGGAGAAATTGTTCATTATGAGCAATATCTACTTTTGTTACTTTGTTTTCAAAAATTGTCTGCTGTACATGCATCGAAATGCAGATCTAATCTGCATGTGGGAACGGGTTTACTACTTACATTAACATGTTATACTTTGTCTGTATTGAAAACATCTGAGGTGAATTTATGTGACATTTGTAAAAAAAAAAATTGACAGTGTTGTTTATAATAACAATATATCTTTTTTACACAATGTTTTCAAAATATCTCTGTCAGGGAAACGCCTAAAGCACAAAACAGAAACAGTCAATATAAAAATAATAATACAGATCAGTACATTATTAACGAGTCTTACAATAACAGCTACCGGTACCTCTTAACCCTTTCCCGCTCACAAGAAATCTGTACAAGACCCCTTTGAAAACATCAAGAAAAAAATCAAATCAATTTCTCCCTTTTTGATAATATTTTAAAAACAAGTGATGTCTGCAACAAAAGCATTAAAACTTGATAGCAAAGTATCAGGAAAATAAAGCTAAATAACCAGTTCCCTTTCCCACATACAACAAATCTGCAGCAGATGACTTTGGAAACATGATGATGATGTGGACAAAACTATAGACATTGTGGTAAAAGGAGAAATTGCTTGTATTCAGCAATTTCTTTTGTCATAATGTTTTCACAAGTCCTCTGCTGTAGATGCATCAGAAAGCGTCTATATGTGAGTAAGGGTTAACACAACATTCATAGGGTCTCTGCTGTTTGAAGGCAAAAATCAATTCTATAATAGCACCTATGGTAGAAAAGATAATATATAAAACCAACTATAAATCCTTCATCACAAGCAGACGAGTTTTGACGTACCTGAAATAGACAACTTATGAAAACATTGTGACAAAAGGAGAAATTGCTTATAATGAGTAATTTCTCCTTTTGTCACAATGCTTTCAACTTAAATAAATATTCATTATTTCTTTTATAGATATTTTCCATACTTTTCCCTAGATGTTTTCAAAGTCGTCTGTTGCAGATTTCGTGAGTTAACTACCGGTAGTTAACCCTTTCCCTCACATAGATGCTTTCTGACGCCCCTGCAGCAGAAGGCTTTTTGAAAACATAGTGACAAAGGAAGAAATTGCCCAGAACGAGCAATTTCTCCTTTTGTCACAATATTTTCCACTTTTAGTCATAGGTTATCCATTCAATTATAGAGATTTTCTATTTTTTGACAAAATATGTTCAAAGTCTTCTGCTGCAGAATTGTTGTATGAGGGAAAGGGTTAATGTTAATGAATTGAAGGCAATGCAGGGGTCCACTATTGACTATGGGGAGATTCCCAGTATAAGGAATGATATAAAGAACGTGTCATACAAATTATTTGACCTGAAAGAATGACCGTCTTGGAAAAATATTATTTCATGAGCTATTCCTCCTTTTCTAATATAACTTTCAAATGCCATCACAAGTCGGTAATATAAAAAAAAAAAAGGATTACCCCTTTTCCCCAAACAGATCCTTTCTGATGCCTTTGCAGCAGACGACTTTTGAAAATATTTTGGAAAAAGAAGAAATTGCTTATAAAATGTGAAAAATCTCAATAAATGAGCAATTTACTTTTTGCCATAATGTTTTCAAAGTTCTCTATTTCACAATTAAACTCTCATTTATTGAGATTTTTCACATTTTTTCATATATGTATTTAAAGTCGTCTGCTGCAGGTTTGTTTTATGAGGGAAAGGGTTTAAATTGTTTTGACAAAATCAAACAGGCAGGTCAAGTGGATCTCCGTTTCTACCATAATTAGGTAAACTTTGTGATTTTATAGAAATAGAATGAACAGTTGTGGTGTCTGTGCTCTCTGATTGATTTTCAATGTCTTCTTCAAATGGCATTATTCTGGTAGGAGGGCGCATTTTTAAACTGGCCAATCCAATCGTTCGTTTTGTCATCCACTCTGTCAATGACTCCTCTTTCGGTCGTTTATCAAACACTTGTTGTATACAAGCCTTAAATATCCTTGTGACTCCAGTTATGGGCGGGTCATTTAAAAGAGCATCTCTGAAAGAAGACATCACTTGACTACACTCTGTTGGTTTTACTTTATAGCAAAGATCTTCGAGTTCTAGTCTCTCTATCTGTGAAATCTCAAATGATCTTCTCGGTGCACTGACAAGCCAGCTATAGTCCACACCAGTCTTGCGTCTGTTATCTTCCTGCTCCTGTTCACGCATTCTCTCTTCGATTTCACGACACTGTTGTTCAAGTTCAAGAATCAGTGATTCTGTTACTAACAGTCTTTGGTCTTTCTCTGGAGGTTTTGTTGCATCTCCTGACCAGGGATTCCAGAGATTTTTCCAGGAAAACATGGCGTCTGTTAAAACAAAGGAAGGAAACATGGAAAATGAATATGAATACTTAATCATAAAATTATGTCCTTTAAAGCTTACCCCTTTCTTACATACATTAAATTTGCAGGAGACGATTTTGAAAACATCAAGGCAAACATATATATGATTAATCATTGTCAATGAAAGTATGATTATAAAATGAAGTTGAAAACATTGTGGTACAAGGAGAAATTGCTCATGATTTATTTAAATTTATGAAAGTTTTATCCTTGAATAGACTACTAGTGTTAAAAATATTGAGACAAAAGGAGAAAATGCTAATTATGTGCAATTACTCCTTTAGCCACAATATCATCTAAAGCAGCTGCAGAGGTATCAGAAAGTGACTGTATGTTAGAATGTGTTAATGATTGACAAGATTTGCATAGAGTGAAAACATTGTGTCAAAAGCAGAAACTTTTCCATGAGTAATTTCACCTATTACCACAATGTTTTTTAAATGTTTTTGCTGCAGATGTCTAAGACTCTTACATACCAATCCTCCAACCTGACTTTATGGTGTAAAATTGAAACGTCTTGGCAAAAATATAGAAAAATGTCTATAAATGAAAATAAAAAGAAATTACTCAAAATTATGCCATAATATACATGTTTAAAAGTCGTCTGTATGTGGGAAATGGTTAATGTTGCATCCCAAACTACGACATCTGTGCCGGAGGGCAACTTCCAGACCTGTGATTTACACTCGCCCTTTGGGTGTATCTGGGACAACTAATACGTATTAGTCGTCCCAGGGTGAATATAAGATGTCCTTGTCTACAGATTAAAGCAAAACAAAATTCAAAAAGTGTTCAGGTGAATGGATCCCCAAATATATAGATTTGCCAACATTTAGTGTAAGTTAAACAACATTGAAATATTGTGAGAAAAGGAGAATTTTCTCATTATGTTTCCCTTTGTCATGATGATTTCAACTCTGTTAAACAAGTCATACAAAAAAGCAATTTGAAACAAATGATGAGGTAAAATTATCCCTGTTAGTGTAATACTAGGGAGGTAGATCAATTAAAAATTAGTATTCTTTCTCATAAACAATAAATCAGTAAATACATACCTTGGAAAAATGTCAATATTTCAAGTCGCACTCTATCGTTTTAGGGATGCAAATTGTCAAATGGCACTGAATTTTTTTCTTCGAAACAGCAATTTGAAATATCCCTAAACAATTACACTGTTAAAATATGTTCTTTCCATCATCGCGTTCAAGCGTAATTACTACAAGCATTAAAATAACCATTTATATAATTTTTTGTGAATGTTGTTTACATTTCTCTTTTCTGACTGACCGTTTGGAATCCACTAGAAACAAACCTATGAAGTCTCAATGTTATGTCTCCTAATTTAACGCCACCCTCTGAAGTCACGTGATCACTATTTACTTTGGTTATCATTTTGTGATTTTGCATGTTAGCGTAAAGTGGTGTCCAGTGTTTGACAGATCACAACATGCAAGTTTCGAAGTTGAAATTATTGTCTAAATAAACGATACAAACATGACGAACGGTAAATAACCTCCATTTTTATGTTGACACAATCTTTTTATATCGAGTTAATAAGAATGATTCCGATACATATGTCATTTTTCTGTTGTCATTAGTTTTCGCAGAAATTGTTGACGTTGTCACAAATTATCGATACAATTCAAATGATATCATAAAGGGCTGTACAACTATTTGGATTTTTTTAATGGGAAGGTCTATGTTATATAAACTTTTTTCAGTGCTTAGAGACAAGGTTTCTATCTGCAAATTAAATCATTTAAATTACTCTCCATTTTTTTAAATTTAATCTAAAAATGTTGTTTCCTGCAGTAGACCAGGGTGGAGCCTGTGTAATATCCCTAGGTACCACCAAGGTGTCAACCCATATCCCATCATGTTGTAATGTGTGCAGGGTTCTTCACTGAGTCAAGCCACAGCAGGCTTTCCAGGCACTAACCGTGATTTATGTTTATACTTTACAATACAAATACAAATATTTTATTGGCACAAACACAATTACAATAATTGGCAAAGGCCCATATATCAGAACATTATTACAATGGAAACAGCATGATGAAATGATATGATATAGTTAAGAAGATAAAATCTCATTTCTATAATCTAGACATTTACGTATATATACAAACTATAGTCACTTTCAGGACTTTTAAAGAGTTGCTATTAATGCAACATTTCATATTTACCATATTCCCATTATGACTTGAAGGGAGTATATTTAAAATAATATTATTCTATAGTTATTATATTCTTCACAATTAAGTAAAAAGTGTTTCTCATCTTCTACCTCACCAGATTTACATACATTACAAACTCATTCATCGGTGGGTAATCCTAAATGTCGCCCTTTTTCTATGGCAAGATTGTGTGCACTCAATCTTATTTTACACAGAGATGACCTTTCTGATTTGCTCCTTAGAACATCAACGTAAGGACTTCGCTGATTTGAATTATAAAAAATTTGGTAAAATTTAAGTTTGGATGAATTGTAAATTTTTGAAGATTGATCCTGCATGCACTGATCAATCACTCTTTGTTTAATACTTGGTAGAAAGTATTTAAAGGAACATTTTCTCCCAGCTAGACTTGAAAATCCTAAATTGTTACAAATAGAGTAAAGTTTCTTTGTCCAGGGGTTATTTTTTTCAGTTGCAACAATTTTTTTAGATACAAGGGTGTTTTCAGACTTCAAAATATGTTCATAAAAATTTATACAAGAAAAGGAAATTTTTGACCACAAAGGTAGCCTGCCAAGTTCAGATCTACAAGCAGCATTACTTGCTTTGCAATGAACCCCTAAAATTTATTTTATAAACTTCATATGGAATTTTTCAAAAACGGAACTGTCTCCTGAATTATCAAAAACACCCACAAACCTCACTACAATAAAGCAAGATTGGACTTTAATACTAATGAATCAAATAACTTTTCTATAAGTTTACGAGGATTATCCAATCCAATTGTTTTCTTAATCTTAAATAATGCTTTTCTAGCTTTTACCATAAGTAAGGATACAGCTAAATTAAAGTTGCCATTACACTTCAACATTATTCCCAAATAACAATATTTTGAAACAGTTTGTATGACATCATCATTATAAATAAACTCATTTAAATGTGACTTACCATTAGAGTCAAATACCTTTGATTTTTGCACATTTACTTGTAGTTTCCAATTTGAGCAATATGTACCAAGACAATTGAGACTGGTTTGTAAACCAGTTTTGCTTTCTGATAGTAATACAATATCATCAGCATATAATAAACAATTCACAGATAAATTACATTGAGAAAAAGCCAACCACTCTACCAACATCACCTATAGAAACTCAAACTGACTTTTACAGCAATGCTGTAGAAGTAATATTTGTACCTATGATAAACATTAATTAAGTTTTATGAAGATTGGATAAAAACTTTAAAATGCACAACTTTTGTGTATGCTGCCTGCCCTTCACAGATGTTCCCATGATATCATATGGATGCTGATGGGTGCAACAATTGCTAAATTTTCTGTTATGATTTCAAAAGTGCTTTTTTTACTGCAGAGTTGTCAAATGTAAATCAGTTTTGGTAAAGGGTTTGCTGCATTAAGCACTTTCCCGCATAGAACAAATCTGTAGCAGATAACTTTGGAATTATCTAGGCAAATCTGTGAAAAATCTTTTTGAAATAATGTTTGATTTAATACTAGTATTTAATAAGAGTTAAAAACATTGTGGCAAAAGTAATTTACTGCAGATGTATCAAAGTGTACTCACAAGTGGAATAGGGTAATATTTTAAAGTTTTTCTTTAAATACATCCCATTTTAACCCTTTCCCACAAACATCAATTCTGCAGCCGACTTTGAAAACATCTATAGTCGGAAATAGAAATCTCTATATATGAAAGAACAATTACTAAAGTTTTAAACATTGGGGCAAAATGAGAAATTGCTTATGAAGAGCATTTTAAAAGTCTTCTGCTTCCGTGATGTCAGAAAGCATCTATATGTGTGAAAGGGTTTAACTGGGAAGGTCTAAATTTCATCTTTATAATATAAAGATGAAATCTAAACATGCAGGGACCTACAGAAGGAGAATTAAACATTCTCTCTCAACCTAACGCTGTTACTGTCTTCTTGGAAGTCAAATGAATCATCTAACAGCATCAGGTTTGAAGATGAAATACATAATTTATGTAGCTAATCCCTATGTTTCACTGTATTTTTCAGCTTATTCATTTGACGGAGTGTTGATATTTGGTTTATTGGTGATATGCACATGCGCGTACATGAGGAGGGTACCAAGGTTAAAACAATGGTTTTTATCAGAGAAAAAAGGACTCCTTGGGGTATTTTATAAAGGTATAGTAACCGTCTTGAATTTGATTGCTTTAGGTTGTTTTTAAAGTCTTAATGATAATCTACCTTATCGGTTTTACCACATGCCCATTCGTTTTGACTCATCAACAGCAGGAAAACATTATGACAAAAGAAGGAATTGCTCATCATGGAACTACTATTTTTAGAGGTTTTCCATATTTCCGTAACCCCCCCTCCATGATATTGTTAAAGTCCTCGACTGTGGATGTGTTGTTTGTGGGAAAGGTAAGCGGTAGTTATGCAACTGACATAGCAGCAATTACCCAATAATAATGACTAATGACAATGCTGAAGGCAGATAACTTTTGAAAAAAAAAATCTTGTTTGTCTCAAAGTTGCATTTACCCCAGCTCTCATATGTTTGGATTTTCCTTTCTTATGGAGATGAAAATTAATTTAAATAAAAGATCAACCAAAATCTACCAAACATTTATGTTGTAATACAAGTATACAGCTCTTGTAAATCGTCTACATGTGCTATCAGTAGTCCCACAAGTTGTTTAGATTAATCAAAGATTTTGAGAGTGCTAACCTAAAACATAAAACGAGATAATGAGCAATTACTTCTATTATTACAATTTTTTTTTCTATCCCAATATCAGAGTTTTATCCATATATTATATATATATATATATAGGATCTGACATGAGTTGTCATTTCATATAAAGTTTTATTAAATGAGTTCAAGAAATTTGTTATTAAGCGAGCCTCTGGAAGAGTTTAATAAAACTTTATGAAATGACAAAGAATGTCAGATTCTTTCATCACATGACCAAACACAAAAAGAAATTCGTTTTTTCGCTGTCAGAAAATAGTCCAAACATGTAATACTTAATAAACTGTTAACTAATCACACAAACAAATATTTTTATGACCGATAATGGTCCCTTTACCTCGTCCATCTATCGTGACGATTGTGTTTACCGGATACACATTCTCAGCCATTTTGTAAACATTTGCAGATGAATACAAAAATAGTGATTTATTCCATGTTATATTACACATGTGACATATAAAGTAATCTTCTACGGAGTTGTTGTACATGGGAAAGGGTTAAGGGATAGTTTTACTTTTTTTGATACAGAGCTAGCTTGTGAAGGGATGTTTTAGAGAGTTTCCCTTCAGACAAAGGTTCAAGCTCTGGTCAGGTCACTGTTGGATCTTTAACCCTTTCCCACATACAACATCTGCTTGCAGATGCAATCGGAATGCATTTACATGTGGAAAATAGTTAAGGATTGTTACATAAATTTATCGATCAATATTTTCCTTTTCAGCTTCTGTGATAGGCACAAGACTTCATATTGGAACTGCATTAGTATGTACATTTATGGCTGTGTATGTGTTATTGCTGAAATAGTGTTTTGGATGTAAATAGTGTACATATATCAACAACTTGAGGACGACAAAACTCAGAGACCTCCATAAGAAGACTTTAACCATTTACCGGATACAAAATTGTCAGTCATTGAGACAAAAAGTGTAAAAATGAGTAAATTTGAAGAATCATCTAACTATTAACCCTTTCCCTCATATAGACGCTTTCAGACGCCTCTGCAGCAGACGGTTTTTTGAAAACATAGTGACAAAAGAAGAAATTGCACAAAACGTGCAATTTCTCCTTTTGCCACAATATTTTCCACTTTTTGTCATCAGGTTATCTATTCAATTATGGAGATTTTCTATTTTTTGACAAAATATGTTCAAAGTCGTCAGAATTGTCGTATGAGGGAAAGGATTAAAGTTGAAAACTTTGTTTGAAAAGGGAGAAATATTATTAAATATGATTTAGACCTGGGATAAGGTACAATGTACATGAATAAACCTAATGTAGTAAAAATATCTGGTTATGGGATGTGTTTAAAAGAAGACCTTAATCCCACGTTCCTACATACATGATTTAATTATTAAATATATTTGAAAACATTGTGGCAAAAGGAGATGTTGCTCATTTTCCACAATGTTTTCAAAAGATGTCTGCCACAAAGGCATCAAAATGTGTCTGTTTGAGGCTAAAGGTTAAGCTAAGTCCCTTATAAATATTGTCTCGGGATAATATCCAAAACAGCTTGCAGAAAAACGAATTTTTCATCTATTTCCTTCTTTGTTTAACCAATTATTGCGTAAAAATGTGTCAGGCAGAAAGAATGTGACTTTTGTGTCAGTCAGGACTGACAACTCTCACAAAGTCTACAAAAAGGTCATGTTTTTTTACCTAGGAATATTTTTTGAAATAGCAGACTGATCTAGTACATATTAACGAGTGAGATTTGTCTCCCTTGTCTCTTAGGGGGGTTGTTCAGAGATGGGATGAAGGTGTTTCTGGTTTCTCATGTTCAAGAAGGGTATCTATTCTATTGAAATATCATTTACTATTATATACTGGGGATATTATTATTATGTCATAACATCAGTTTAATCCTCTCCCTCATACAGTCAAGTGAAAAATGTTGTGGTTACGGGGAATATTGCTTAAAATGAGCATTCTCTCCTGTTTTCACAATGTATTTTACTTGTGTCAAACTTGTACATGGCCATTCATTCTTTCTGAAATTCTGATATGTGACTGTGACTAGAATCATTTGTCTTCCATCAATGGAATTAGAAGTCTATTTGGAATGGTATCCATTAGCCAAGGAAGAGTGTTGTATAGAGCACTGGTGACAGAAGATCTGTAACAAAGATGTACATATGTATATTCAAAGCATATTATATAGCCCTTTTTTTTAGCTCAACTGGCCAAAGGCCAGAAGAGCTCATGCCGTGGCATGGTGTCCTTCGTACGTAAACAATTTCTTGTGAACGCGATTCAGTCTATTTCAATCAAACTTATTCAGTAGTTAGATATCCATGAGAGCTCGGTTCCTTTCGCAAACCAGCCAGATCCACCCATGCAAGTCTGGATCCTGGCCCCTGAAATTTGCCAAAATTGCTATAATAGAGCTTGTGAACACAATAGAGGCTCCATTTACTATCTGATCTTCACCAAACTTAGATAGTAGTTAAATATTGACGAGAGCTTGGTTCCTTTCGAAAAACAAGCCAGATGTGCCCTTGCATGACTGGATTATGGCCCTTGAAATTGTCAAAATTGCTATAATACAGCTTGTGAACACAATAGGGCCTCCATTTACTATCCGATCTTCACCATACATTCATGCTCTGGATTGAAAATTACCAAAGAACCATCCCAGTAGAGCATAGGCCCTCATGGGCCTCTTGTTTTAAATATTGAGGATGAGTGGCGGGTCCTTTTGAAAGGTCAGCAAATCCGCAAACTAAAGTTTATAAATCCTTTTCTTTGGTGCATAAATCATTCGAAAACATTTAGGGAAAAAGAGAAATGCTCAGTTTCCTTTCAACATTGGGAATTAACAAATTAAGTTGAGGAATATAATTATAAACTGTGAGGCTGAAGAATGCGGCCCAATATTGACCCAAAAAAGGCCATAAAAACACCTTTCAGGTCATTTAATATACAGACACTTTCTGATGCATCTCGGAGTGATTCTGCTTAAGACATAGATCTTTTAAAAACATTGTGGTAGAAGGAAACAATGCTCATAATGACTAAATCCTCCTTTTGCCACTCTTTTTTCAACTTTATTGTCTTCATTTATAGTTTTGATATATATTTTACCAAATGTTTTCGAAGTTGTATGCTGCAGATTTGCTTTATGTGGACATGGATTGAAAGCTTGATACAAATAGCAGCTGACTTTGCTATCCTGTCTTTTAATTACATATTCATTTATAAAAAAAAAAAGTCTCTTTGTTCCTCATTTGTAAGTCTGAATTGGTATGTCAGGTAATTTCATAATTGCTTAGGTTTATTATCATGCAATTATTGTTAATACCAATTTACCAAATACAATGTTTGGCAACTTTGAAAGATCTTTAATCATTCATTTTATATTCTTCATGATTTGTCCCATTCATAAATCTTCATTTATGAGATTTAAGTTTATGCTTACTGTGTAACTCAGATGCCATTTTGAATTCTAAAAGTTTACCTGATGCACTTTTTTTTTAGACACCAGCTTTGATTACACCTGAAGACAAAATATAGCACCTTGAAAATGTATTTATAAATAAATGCAATATATGAAGTGCAAGTTTGCAACATATTTTAAAATAATGTAGGACAGGGAGGAATTGCTTGTTTCAAACATTTTTATCTTTTTCAACATGTTTTCAAATGCAGCCTGTTACAGAGGCATCAAAAGATAGGTGTATCAGCGAAAAAATGTTAACCTATACATGTCTAGGAAACAAGATGGCATCTCAGAAACAGATACTTGTATACAAACTTGTTAAGGTTTATGTAAATAAAGAAATAATATTTAGTTCATTGTTGTAAGTTACCACCTCTGGTGTAGTGGTAGAGTGTCCCCCTGGGGTGATAGATGCAGCAGGTTTGATCACTGGCATGGTCACCAAAGTAGTACATGATTGTAATGGCTTCCTTCTTTGGCGCTCAGGGTTGCGGGGGTTAGCATTACTACTGACTAGCTGGTGTCGGGATTAATGGACCAGTAGGACTGATAACTGAAACATTGTTGAAAACGGCGTAAAACAACATGCAAACACATTTTTGTATGCCGACTTTCTATCAATGGTGAAAGACCTCAGTTATTATTAGCTAGAGCATGAGCCTTAAGAACATAGGCGACAAGTGTTTTATCAGGTCATACCAAAGAATTTAAAAATGGAAGTTATGGCTTCTCTCCCTCAGAATAGTATAACCTTCAATACAATGGAGTTTGGATAATTTTACAGGTAGTACTGATATTGTCTTAACCCTTTCCCTCATATAGGCGCTTCCTGACGCCTCTGCAACAGACGGCTTTTTGAAAACATAGTAACAAAAGAAGAAATTGCACAAAACGTGCAATTTCTCCTTTTGTCACAATGTTTTCCACTTTTAGTCATAGGTTATCCATTCAATTATAGAGATTTTCCATTATTTGACAAAATATGTTTAAAGTCGTCTGCTGCATAATTGTCGTATGAGGGAAAGGGTTAAAATACTGTTGAAATGGCATTACACATTATTCTACTAACTAGACACAGAAGTATTATGCACACACAAATCAGGACCATACATATATCTTTGCGTTATCCCTTTCCCATATACAACATATCTAAAGCGGACGACTTTGAGAACATCTTGGCAAAAGGTGAAATTGCTCATGATGTTCACAAAGGTCATCTGCTGCAGAGGCGTCTTTGAGGGTATATGAGGGTAAGGGATAACATACTGAGAATCCAATGAAGTCATCTTGAATCCATGAAAGAACAATGCATTTTGTGTCGCCTGTCAGAGAGACAAAGACACTTAGGAATCACTTCTCCCTCGTCTGTCTTTCAAACACTGCATTATTTGGTTTGCTTTTGTTTGATTTCAGAGGGATTTCTTTTAAAATTCAGTAAACAATGTCAAATTTTGATGTAGACTTGAAAACATACATTTAGTAGGAAAATGTGAAAGTGCTTAACCCTTTCCATCCTATGGACGCATTTTGACGCATCTGCAGCAGACAACTTTTGAAAACATTGTGACAAAAGGAGAAATTGCTCAAGACGAGCAATAACTTCTTTTGCCACAATGTTTTTAACTTTTTTCAGTCATTATATATAATAGAGATTTTCTATATTTTTTAGCAGAAATTTTCAAAGTCGTCTGCTGCAGATTTGCTGTATGTTGGAAAGGGTTATTCTGACTTCTGCTGGCAAATCTGTGCAAGTCATCTGTATCAGGGAAAGGGTTAACAAGCTTACATGCTGTAGTTGGTAAGAGCCACATCACTTAGTTTAAATCACGATGTGGCAAGTAATTTCTAGAACTTCCCAAGAGATTTATTATAGATTTATTTGAACATTGTAACAAGCATTCATAATCACAGAAAAGCAGTGTAAAGCATACTATTTACAACATACAAACCACAAGAAAATACTGTATTCCCATTATTATTTGATCTCATCACCTATAGAAATACTTAATGCCTATGTAGTAAGCCACTTAATAAATCAGTATGGGATAAGCCAGCAATTGCTCATTAAAAACAATATCTCATTTCATAAAAAGACTGCAGAATACTTGCATTTGTTCAGATAGTCAAGTCTGTAATATCAGGGAACATCAATTGATAATACAAACAATGATATCATAAACAATTTCCCACATACAACGAATCTGCAGTAGACGACAGAAGTAAATGGAAAATATCTATAAATGAAAGTGTATTTACTTAAAAGAGTTGAAAATATTGTGGCAAAAGTAGAAATTGCCCCTTAACCCTTTCCCTCATATAAACGCTTTCTGACGCCTATGCAGCAGAAGGCGTTTTGAAAACATAGTGACAAAAGAAGAAATTGCACAAAACGTGCAATTTCTCCTTTTGCCACAATGTTTTCCACTTTTAGTCATAGGTTATCAATTCAATTATGGAGATTTTCTATGTTTTGACAAAATACGTTCAAAGTCGTCTGCTGCAGAATTGAGGGAAAGGGTAAACGTCCTAAATCAAATTAACATCAAATGAACTGTTAACTTTGGAGTCATCTGCTTTAAAAAAAAAAAAGAATTTGTCAAGTCTGAATAATTTCTCCTTTTCTCACACTGTTTTCAAAAGTCGTCTGCTGCAGGTGTCAAATGTAGTCCATATTAGGGAAAGGCTCAAAGAAGAAATCATCATAAAAGGTTTAAACTAATTTTCAAGTAAGGACCTATTTATGATATCAATATCTAACCCTTTCCCACCTGCAGATGCATTTTGTTGCAATAGCGACATACCACTTTTTGGCCAAAGGTGAAATTGCTGATGATGTTTTCCACTTTATTCAACTATTAAGTTATCTTTTATGGAGATTTTTCAGGTTTTTGTCACTGTTTTCAAAGTCATCTGCTGCAGATTTGTTGTATGTGGGAAAGGGTTAAATTGGTACATGATAGACAGTACATTTATGAAAGCAATTACTCCTTGACCTATGACATGCCAAAAAAATGAATATTGAATAAGAGATGCTTGTCACATTGTCAGGAGCATCAATCGCACAAGCTTTTTTGAGTTCATGTTCACTGTGATCTTGTCCTTTGAATGGATGACTTCAAGATCAGTAGGGGTCATCTACTGGTCATGCCCAACCTCCCTGCTAAATTTGAGTACTGTAAGTTCACAGGTCCAAGCATTATCAATTTGACAAGCTTCGGTCTAACAGCAGATGGACTGACCAACCAACATGCTTCAAAGGGGAGCATTAATATATATCAACATGTAATTGATAATTCATATATTTACTGTAATAGTGATATAGCTAAGATACTTATAGTGACTATCATTCATTCTGACTAGATGAATATTTATCAGGATTTACACTAAAAACAATCAATGAATCACATCTTCAACAAAATCAGATGAATAAAACGAAGAATACTACTACTTAATAGGGTATGATGTATGATCAATTTAACCCTTTTTCACATACAAAAAATCTGTATAGCTTTGAAAACATTTTGGCAGACATATGAAAACTTTCTGTAAATGAAATAACAATACGTGTACTAAAAAGTTGAAAACATGATGGCAAAAGCAGAAATTGCTTATCATTATGAGCAACTCTCTTTTTGCAACAATGTTTTCAAAAGTTGGCAGCAGAAGAGGCATCAAAAAGTATGTGAATGTGGGAAAGGGTTAAATAGATTTTTCAGACATTACCAAATTCAATTTCTATAACATTATTTAGCTCATAAAGCAAATTAAAACCTCCCTCTTCAACAATATTTTCAAACACGATCTGTTGTAAATGCAACAAAATAGAGTTCTATAAAAGGTAAGTTAAACAAGAGAGCCATGATGGCCTTATATCGCTCACCTGATTTAATAGAACTTCAATAGTTTTCGAAGTTTTTACTCTATACATATAAGGAAAACAAGCAACCTCCCTGGTAGCTATGTTTTTCAAGGGATCAGAATAAATTGAACAACCTTAGCAGAGGGTCACACAAGGAACATTTGTGCCAAATTATTTTCAAATCGGGCCAGTGATTTAGTACAAGAAGATTTATTTAAGTTTTCACTATATCACATATAATAAGGAAAACAAGGCCCGCCTCCTGGCGGCCATGTTTTTTATCAACTCAGAATAATTTCAACAATCTTGTTAGAGAGTCACCCAAGGAACATTTGTGCCAGATTATTTTCAAATCGGGCAGGCAATTTTGTGCAAGAAGATTTTTTAAAGTTTTTACAATGCACATATAAGGAAAACAAGCCCCGCCCCTTGTGGCCATGTTTTTCAACGAATCAGATTAGTTTGAACAACCTTGGTAGAAGGTCTCCCAAGGAATAATTTTTTAGCCAAACTATCTTTAAAGGAATGCATATTGTTTTATGGCGCATTGACAGCTAAGGTCATTTAGCGCGCAATTAAATTTATTTATTCATGATCCCTGGGTAAACAAACCAGTACTAGGCTAGAAAATGTGCCTTGCCCAAGGGCACTCCACCATGACCATAGTGCCGCGACTAGGGATCGAACCCAGGACACCCGGTTTCGAAATCCCCGACGCTAACCACTCGACCACAGCGGATTCCTAAACTATCTTTAAATCGGGCCAGTATTTTTGGACAAGAAGATTTTTAAAGAGTTTACAATGCACATATAAGGAAAACAAGCTCCGCTACCTGGTGGCCATGTTTTTGAACGGATCGGAATAATTTGAACAATCTTTGTAGCGAGTCCCCCAAGGAACATTTGTGCAAATTAATTTTAAAATCTGGCTAGTACTTTTGGACAAGAAGATTTTTTAAAAATTTGACAATTTTCCCCTTATCTGATGCCGCAGCAACCAAAGTTCTACTTCGACTTAAATTATTTGAACAACTTTGAAAGAGGACCACCTAAGGAACATTCCTGTGAAGTTATTTTGAAATCAGTCCATTGGTTTAGTAGGAAAAGTCATTTATTGTAAATTAATAACCGACGGACGTACAGACGGTGAGTGATCACAAAAGCTCACCTCGCACTTTGTGCTTAGGTAAGCTCAAAAGAACAGCTATAACAGGCAACAAGAGTACATGTATAATGTATTGCACTTTTTATGCCCCTCCCTTACAAACAGCTTTTCCCCCCATCACTCAATTAACCATTTACCTGTTAGAGACAACCTTTATAGCAGACAACTATGTTTGAAAAAAATGTTTGTGAAAAAGTAAATTGCTCACTAAAAGCATTTTCCCTTTTTCTAACACTTTCCCACATGTATCAAATCTGGCAGATGACAAAAAAATATATTAAAATCTCTTTAACCCTTTCCCTCATACGACAATTCTGCAGCAGACGACTTTGAACATATTTTGTCAAAAAGTAGAAAATCTCTATAATTGTATGGATAACTTATTAGTACTAAAAGTGGAAAACATTGTGGCAAAAGGAGAAATTGCTCGTTTTGAGCAATTTCTTCTTTTATCACTATGTTTTCAAAAGGCCATCTGCTACAGAGGTGTCAGAAAGCATCTATATGTGGGAAAGGGTTAAATGAAAGTATTATTATTGAACAGATCAGAAATATTACATTTTGTCACAATGTTTTTTATAAGTGGTCTGCTGCAGATGCAATTCCAATTTTGTGAGATATTGCAATGTTTGTCTGAAATATTTTAAAAGCAGGTAAACCATTTCCCACATACAAATATCTGCAGCAGATAACTTTGAAATCATCAGCCCAAAAATTTGGAATCACTCTATAAATGACAGTTTTATTATCGAATAGAGTCGAAATTATTGTGGCAAACGGAGAATTTCCTCTTTTTGAGCAATATCTCCTTTAGTCACTATGTTTCCAAAAGTTGTCTGCTGCAGAGGCGTCTGAAAGCATCTATTTGGGGTTAGAGGTTAAGAAACTTAATGTTCTTAACATTTTTACTGTACTGCCTTCTGTATAAAATGAAAGGTAAAAAGAAAATAAAGATAATTTTCCCTGTAATGTATCTTTATCTCTAAATACATAAAGAACAAATAATGATTTTCAGAGAAGACACACAAACTTGTAAGGATTTTATAATTTATCAAACCAGTCCTGCCAACAAAACTTGATAATTTATGATGTTTTAGAATCATCTGATATTAAAATTAAAAAATATCTCTTAAACTGTAACAATCGGAAAACTGGAAATATAAATTTGATACATATTTGAAAACAATGTTGGAAAAGAAGTTTCTGTTTGGGAATTTCCTCCCTTTCCCAAAGAGTTTTCAAAAGTCTTAACTGCTGAAAAGGCGTCAGATATTGTCTAAAAAAGGAAACAGAAGGTAAGGATTTCACACAGAAATCCAAGCTGTTAACAATACATTATTAAATCAAGTAAATTGCATTTAGTTAGAAAGCACTTTAATTTTCCCATATATAGATGACTTATGGCTCCTCTGCAGCAGACGACTTTTTGAAAATGATTTGGAAAAAAGCAATTTCTCTTATTGCCACATTGTTTTCACCTCAGTTTATTTATTAAGCTCATTTATGGAGATATTTCAGATTTGTCAATATATTTTATAATTCACCTACTGCAGATTTATTGTAGGAGGGAAATGTTTAAAATCGTTCTTTTATACAAAACCTAATTCAAGTTACATATCAGTCAATTTCTAATGTATAAACGACAGAAAACTTGTTACATATTACTTCATTTAGATCTGTTGTCTGACGAAGAAAAAGCTCTTTCTCTGAAAGTGAATGTTTCAACCACTTAATGAAATAACATGAACAATCTCTTATCATTTATATATATAGACAAAAAAAAAAAAAAAAAAAAAAACTTCTAGTGTTAAACAGATTTTGATGCCTCTACAGCAGACAATACTGCATCAAAATAATGATTTCATTTAACAAAAAATAACATTCCTTTTTCTGTATGTTTTAACCCTTTCCCACATATAAACCCTTTCTGACAGTTCTACTGCAGATGACTTTTGAAAATAGTGTGGAAAAATGTTTTCAACTCTATGATTAAACTATTCTTTTAAGACGTTTTCAAATTTTTGCTTGAAAGTTTTCGGAGTTGTCTGCTGCAAATATGTTATATGAGGGAACGGGTTAAAAAAAGAAATTTATTTTTAATAGTGTTTATTTTTATTTAAACAAGACAATAGAAATTATATATAAAAGTAGTGCTTCTGCAAATTGAACTGTCCCATATTGAACATGTATCAAAGTCAAATTGCACAGCAATATGGACCTATCAGACACGTTGGTAGTGACAGTTTACTGCGCCGGAAGAATAACAGTCTCAGGTCAAACCTTCCCATATAAGGACGCTTTCTGTTGCCTCTGCAGCACATGACTTTCGAAAACATTATGACAAAAGGAGAAATTGCTCGAGACAAGAAATTTCTTCTTTTGCCACAATGTTTTCAACTGTTTGCAGTTATTATAACTTCTTCCATGTTTTCGCCGAGATGTTTTCAAAGTCATCTGCTGCAGATTTGCTGTAAGTAGGAAAGGGTTAAAAGAATAAGATCATGCATTTTGATAAAGGCTTGAGTTATTCCTGGAATAAGAACTTGGAACATAAATATCTGCATTAACACTCCCGCTGACGTTGTGATGTCTGTCAAAATGAGTGCTGTCAAAGCTCCCGCTATCGCTCACATTGTCCGCTGTGTATTTATTTTCTGTTTGATACGGTAAACTCATGTTGTCATCCTCTGTACCCTCGTCCGTTTGAAACTTGTAGGAAAAGGGAACATTTGTAGACATTGGCCTGGAATTATAGAAGAGCAGTGTCAGTGGATAGAGGGCTCCTGGTACATCCACAAACAGCAATCGCAAGACAGCCTAAACTTATGATTACAGGGTTCAATTCCACCAACACAACTTAGTGCTAAGTAATACTTAAATACTTAAAAGCATATTTTTATCGTTTTTTCCCCCCTAATTTTATTTTTAGATATTCCAATTCTTCTCAATTATTGAAAGTCAGCAAGGTAAAGATTTATGTCAACCTAGTCATTTATTTAAAAACATTTTACCAATCATGTTTTACAAAATATAATTAGCTCGACTATTCCACTGCTTATTTGATTACTGAGATAATGGACTCTAATGTCGTTGCATGCTAAACATTAACCACAATGTCTTAAAGGGTGATAATTTGCATTATATGCAGGATAGAGTTATTTAACTTGATTATTTTCATAGGTGTGATGGTTGGAAAGGGTTGTATAACATTTCAATGGAATGCATCAAGTAGTTACTAAGATATGGACTCTTAATGTAGTTGCACGCAAACCTTTAACTATAGGGCAAGAATTTGCACCATATGCAACTAGTTCAAAGTTATTGCAAAAAATAGTGTTTTTTTCCGCTAAAGGTCAAAGTGACCTTGACCTTTGACCTTATGATCCCATGACTTGTTTGAGTCAAGTGCTGATCATGACCATTACCCAAACTAAGTTTCAAGGTCATAGGCCTAAGCAATCAGTAGTTTTAAAGCAAGAAATGTTTCTGTATTGAAGGTCACAGTGAACTTGACCTTTGACCTATTGACTCCAAACTCTCTAAGCATCACCAACTTGCTATGATGTATGTCCATACCAAGTTTGAAGATCATAGGCCTAGGCGTATGTAAGTTATAAGGGTACATGCTAGCTTTCACAAAAACTTTAACCATTAACTGTTTCTTTACAGAAAGGTCACAGTGGCCTTGACCTTTGACCTAGTAACTCGCAAACTCTCTAGGCAAAACCAACTTGAAGATCACAGGCCTAAGTGTATGTTAGTTATAAGGGTAAATGCTAGCTTGCACGAAAACTTGAACCATGAACTGTTTCCATATAGAAGGTCACAGTGACCTTGACCTTTGACCTATTGACTCCAAAGTTTATAGGCATCACCAACTTGCTATGAAGAATGTCCATACCAAGTTTGAAGATCATTGGCCTAGGCGTACGTAAGTTATAAGGGTAAATGCTAGCTTGCACAAACACTTTTACCAACGCCGACTACAATAGCTCCCCTTATTCTTCGAATAGTCAAGCTAAAAATTGCTTAAAGCAAGCAATATTTCCTCACCATTTTTACATATTTTAAAACAAATCTGTTTTTTTTCTAAAAAAAATAATATAACAAGAGCGCCAAATTGCACAAAATACGCCCATCCTGGTTTTTTTTAGACCAAGTATAGTGAAAATTGGTTGTACGTAAGGCAAATTTAGAGAGCGGACACTGTTAATACAGTTTTGGCCATTTCGAGGGACATAAGTGTGTAGTGACTAAGATAACGTGGTTAGTTATAGAACCTGACCCAAGATATTCCTCCCATCGACATATTGTCTAAATTTGGTGATGATCGGATAAAAGCTTCACAAGTTATTGATCGGACAAGACCAATTTGAGGTAATTTCTATAATTAAAGGGCAATAACTCTCCAGTGAATGAAGCGCTATGGCTGGTAATCAGGCTTGTCTGAGATATTTAGCCAAAACACTTTCTGACCAAATTTGGTGGTGACTGGACAAAGGCTTGAGCGGACAAGAACGATTAAGGTAATTTCTGTCATTAAAGGGAATAACTCTAGAGTGACTTGAGCAATATGGCTGGTTATAGAACTTGTCCGAGATACTATGCCCATACACATTCTGACTTAATTTGGTGATGATTGGATAAAGGCTTCAAAAGTTATTGATCGGACGATACCTATTTGAGGTAGTTTCTATAATTAAAGGGCACTAACTCTTGTTTGACCTTCAGCGATATGGCTGGTTATCGAACTTGTCCTAGATATTATGCCAATACACATTTTGACAACTTTGGTCGTGATTGGACAAAGGCTTTTAAAGTTATTGAGCAGACAAACCAATTTTAGGTAATTTCTATAATTTAAGACAGATAACTCTTGAGTGAATAGAGCGATATGGCTAGTTATCGAACATGTCCGAGATATTATGCCAATACACATTTTGACCAAGTTTGGTTATGATTGGACAAAGGTTTTTAAAGTTATTGGGCTGACAAGACCAATTTAGGTAATTTCTATAATTAAAGTGCGATTACTGTCGATTGACAAGAGCGATATGGCTAGTTATCCAACTTGTCCAAGATATTATGCCAATACTCATTCTGACCAAATTTGGTGATGATTGGACACAGGATTCTTAAGTTATTTAGTTGACAACATACTGGATGCTGCCTGCCCGCCTGCCTGTAAAACTATAATACGTTCCGTTTTGTAAAAAAAGGGGGAATGTTTATTTAACACTTTTCAGAATTACACCTTCATTAGTAGATACAATTAACCTTTCCCCCCCATACAGACGCCTCTGCAGCAGAAGACTTTTGAAAACATTGTGGCTCAAAGTGAGCATTTTCTACTTTTTCCACAATGTTTTCGACTCTATTCAATAATTAAAATTTCAGTTTTTACAGAGTTTTCATATTTGCTACTACATGTAATTGTTTTCAAAGTCTTCTGCTGTAGATTACGTGTATGAGGGAAAGGACTAACAGTATGAAGAGGAAATTACGTTTAAAGAGCTACATGTTTTTCTCTCCATATTTTTCTAATTAGACGACAAAAATAACAACAAATCAAGAAAGAGGTAATTTACCCTGTTTAGAAAACCTAGTTAATGTTTACTTACTTGAAAAATTCCCGTAAAAATGTTCCATATACAAGAGGATGAAAACATGTAAAATACAAGTATGTTGTTGAGTCAACCACACTGAAAAAGAAGAATGATTAGCAATTTTAATTAAATTCACATGTATCCATAGACACCTTTCCATATAAAACGGACAACTTTGAAAACATTGTGACAAAAAGGATAAATTTCTCAATACATGTACAGTATAAGCAATTTCTTCTTTTACCAAAATGTTTTCAAAATTAGTCTGCTGCAGAGGCTTCAGAAAGTGTCTATATGTTGGAAAAGGTTATATTATATCCATATTTTTCATAACACATTTTTTTCTTCAAATTTGAAATATATAGTAAACTGTCCTTGTTATGAGTTCATCATATAACATTTCAATTAACATTAACAGACAATACCAGGGTTTTAATCCTAGAATGTTTCCTTTATTCACTTTCTATTAGCCTCTGTATAAAGATTAAACTTCTAATTTTCCAGGTTCCAAATTTGTTTCCTAAACCGTTTTCAAAGCAGATGACTAAAAAAAAACCTACCAGGGGACCATTTTATCGAAGGTCCTAAGATCGGGATTAATTATTTCTCGCCAGCCTTATGTGTGCAACAACGCGATAAATATATCCAACATGCAAGTTTTTTGTGCTAAAATAACTTTTACAGTTGTTACATGATCGATATTTTACAATCTAGTGTGGCACACTGTACTGAACCGAGTTAGGACCATGTTGATAAAACGGTCTTACTTTGCGTTGTAAGTGCCGTCGTAAATATCGGTACTAGTTAAGACATAAATCTTAAATCCGACCATATTGATAAAACGGGACACAGGGTGGTTAAATGGTTAAAGAATCTTACCACATGCCATTAAAAACACCAAAATACAAGAGAGAACTGCCAACAGCCTGGGTACAGTTTAACATAGCCAGGAACAAACAATAGTAATAAAAGGATTTCTTTGCTGAAATGGAAAGAAAACGTAAGTTAATACTTATTGGATAAGATATAGCTTTGAAAACATGGGAAGCATGTAACATCAGGTATATTGGGTGTAACGTTTTGATAAAGTTGAAAACATGCTGAAAAAGGGAGAAATTGCTTGTTTTGAGCAATGACTACATTACCAATAATGCTTTCTGAAGTCAATTATATCAGGGAAAAGATTAAGATTTTAATTACATCTTTGATTTAAACCCTACTTGATAAGATATATAAGTCTCAGGGATTCAAATTCATTTCCTTTCAAAGGGACCCAAGCCCTGTCCCAAAAACAAAACAAAAGCTTTCGTTTTGTTGAGGTTTTACGCCATTTTTAACATTATTTCAGTTATATCACAGCGACTTTGTAGAAGAAAGAATTATTGCTCGTTATAAAAATTAATTAGCTGCAGTGCTGCCATATGATGTCTTTCTCTTGAAAAGCGTTAAACGATAAATCAAAATGACAGATGGAACATGTGGGCTACAACAGGCAGTCTAAACAAAAAGGAAATATTAATTTAATGTAACTATATTTTTTTAAAGTTAGTGTTAAAACACATTTTTATGCGAAAGGAAAGAGATCGAAGATTTCCTTTGTTTAATTAGGTAGTATAAAGGTTATTACAGGGATGATAAAATGTCAATACTTACAAGGAAGGTTGACTCTATGTTTTATTGGCGTAAATGGTAGAACAAATATCACTGTATACACCTGAAAAAACACAATAACAGCGACTGTCAAAATGATTACTATCAAAGGCTTAAGTAATTTTAAGACAGAGATGGGGAAAAATGATTAGGCAGCAGACATTGATAATTAATCCTTTCCCACATACAACTACAGCAGGCGACTTAGAAATCATTTTCACAAATCTACGGAAAACTCTATAAATGAATGAGAGTTTAAAACATTGTGGCAAAAGGAGAAATTGCTCATTATGAACAGTTCTATTAAGTTTCAATCAATCTCTCCAACTAGAGTCAAAGCCAAAAAGGATTGGTGATTGTTTGATGTTTTACGCCGCTTTCAACAAATTTCAGTTATATCAAGGTATTTCCTGAGTAAGTTACCATAACTACTGGTCCATTTATCCTGACAGTTGAAATGATAACCCTACAATCCTGTCTTTGGGGATTGAACATGTGACCTCTGACACCTGAGGCAGATGCTCTACCACTACACCACTGAGGCGGTAACAAAAATGGAAAAGTGACATACTGTATCATTTTTTCATTGTTGTTTTTTAATGAATGTTGAAAACCATCTTCAATACTTACAATTGTAAAAAATCCTGAACTTGTCATCCAAAAAATCATACCCCCATGTGCAAAAATGTCATAATTTTTAGTGACAGCTCCAGAATCGACATGAAACTTTGGATCTGGATAACGAAACTCAAGGGTACCCTAGAATAAAGGCAGACAATAAATATCCTGTCAAACATTGATAATAATTATTTTCTATGCTAAGTTTGCAAAAGAAATAAACTGCATCGACAGTTACATATGACTTTTGTCCAAATGAGATAAATGGGAAAAGAACATTCTAGTTCATATCTTTATGAGGACTGTTTGTGGTAAAGCAGTCTTGTGACAAGTGAAGATAAAGTTCTATCTGCATAATATGGGTTTATTAGAGACTTCTTTGAAGATACTTGTGACTCACAGACTCACAAACAGTGTACAAGAACTACAGATAAGGAGCAGTATACAGCTCTTTTCCTAACAATATCTCTCTAAAAGTCCATCAAAACCCTATCATTGAGACAAATCTTTTGAGTACCAACAACATAAGGTTAAAGAGTCAAATAAGGATTTTAGAACATGCAGAACGCCCCTTATCTAGAGCTATGGTGTACAATGACATCTAAGGCACTAGCACTGTATTTTCTAGTCAGCCCCATATCATGAAATAATCATAAAATATAACTGTATAGAAATATCAAAAACATCCTATGTAAATGCCATCAATCATAAATACTTTGTAGAAAAGATAAATGTGAGAAAGGGTTAATTAAGCATGCTATTACCTGTATGCACGAATACAGAAAGGCAAATGTAGAAGTGACTATTAGAACCCTCTGGATACTCGTCCTGCTGTCCAAATGACCTGGAATATGATTAATAAATCGGTTTAGCAATTTGGAGAAAGTATTCAATTCTAAAACTGAGCAATTTTCGTTTCCCCATGAGGCTTTCTCAACTCTCAAATTAATCTTATGATATATCAAAGGTTGATTTAAGTCTTTCCTGACGTTTAAACAATTTAAAAGTGAGTGACTTCGCCTGGGTTTTAATCCTTTCCCACTTGTAGACGCTTTCTGAAGCATCTGCGGCAGACGTTTCTTGAAAACACTGTGACAAAACAAGCAATTTCTCCTTTTGACACAATGTTTTCAACTCTCTTCAATGATTAAACTATCATTCATGGAGATTTTTAACATTTTTTAATGAGAAAGTTTCAAAGTCACCTGCTGCAGATTGGTCATATGTGGGAAAGGGTTAACCCTTTCCCCCATGTAGACGCTTTCTAACGACTCTGCAGCAGACGGCTTTTTGAAAACAGTGACAAAATTAGAAATTGCTCAAAACGAGCAATTTCTCCTTTTGCCACAATGTTTTCCACTTGTAGTCATAGGTTATCCATTCAATTATAGAGATTTTCAATTTGTTGACAAAATATGTTCAAAGTCGTCTGCTGCAGAATTGTTGTATGAGGGAAAGGGTTAAGGGTCTTATTGACTAATCAGTTTGGCATCATTTAATGCTAGGTTATTGGGCTAGGAGGAGATGTTGTTGAAAGAAATTGATGACGCCCAGACAGACACAGGTCAGGGTGAAATCAGAAGTTGAACAAGAGCACTTTGTGTGTTAGAATATTCTTTAAGACTAACTTACCAAATGCAAGTCCAAAAACAATAACACTCAATTCAGTAGCAAGCAGGAAAAATCTCAACACCAACCATATAACCTAAGAACAAGAGACACAATAACAATAACATTTTGAGAATAAATTAATATCATGTATAAAATCGATAAACATTTTAATACATGTAGATACTTTGTTCCTATTCAGGAATAAGTTGAATTTTCACACACTGAAGGCTAAGATATTGCCAGGGTCTTCAAAGACTAATTAAACAAAATTCAAATCATTTTCAAAACTTGTTCACTACAAATGCATTAAAAAAGTATCTTTGTTGCTATTTATGAACAAGTTGAATTAGCAAACACTGAAGCTTAAGATAAGATATGAACAGTCTCGCCAGAGTCTTTAGTTTACCGAGTCTGAGATTCCCCCACCCCCCTAAATTATTTTCAAAACTTGACTACTCCAAAGGCTTTAGATATTAGGTTTACCCTTTCCAACATAGAACAAATTACAGCTGAAGACTTCGAAAACATATAGTCAACAATGCAGAAAATCTTTATAATGAAAGTACAACTATTGGACAAAGTTGAAAACATTGCGGCAAAGACAACAAGAGCTACGTGGAGAGAAGGCAAATACTTGTCTGCCTTTTTCTAAGTTGAAAAAGGGGGCCATACTGAAAAATTATTAAAGCCAGAGTTATGTGACTTGGTATAGACACATGTGTTTTGTTCAAAAGAACATGTGTACCAAGTTTCACTCGAAAATGATAAATGGTTTTTGAGTAATGAGGTAGGTAAGGTTAAAGTTGTGTGACGACGTCAAGGGTATCAAAATAGCAACTTTTTTCCTTCGAAAAACAAACAAACTAAAAATTGCTCATAATGAGCAATGTTTCATTTTACCACAATGTTATCAAGTCATCTGCTGCAGATGATTTAAATTTCATCTGAATGTAGGCAAGGGATAAGACAAAGAAAGTTTACTTTACCTTATCAGTAATGTCTCCTGCCACTACTGTGGCATTCACTGTCATACCAACGATACATCGTAAAACACTGATTGAAGCTGCTGCCACAACCTGAAACAAAGTAGAATATAATATTCACTATTTTTGATCTACAACACAAGAAACAAGAGGACCGTGATGATCATGGTAACCTGATTTAATAAGAACTTAACCCTTTCCCTCATATAGACGCTTTCTGACGCCCCTGCAGCAAACGGCTTTTTGAAAACATAGTGACAAAAGAAGAAATTGCTCAAAACAAGCAATTTCTCCTTTTCACACAATGTTTTCCACTTTTAGTCATAGGTTATCCATTCAATTAAAGAGATTTTCTATGTTTTGACAAAATACATTCAAAGTCGTCTGCTGCAGAATTGTCCTATGAGGGAAAGAGTTGAATAGTTTTCAATGTCCTTACTCTATACAATTGAAGAAAATGAGCCCTGCTCCAAAGACGGGATGTTTTTCAACGGATCAGACATTATTTGAACAATCTTGTTTTAGAGTTACCCCACAAAAAAACATTAATTATTAAAGGATATACCTGTGAAATTATTTTGAAATTGGTTCACTGGTTTAGGAAGAGAAGTTGTTTGTAGGAAAAGGAAAATGTTAAGTGACAGATAGCACCACCACTAGAAGCCAAGTCAGAACACAATAGCTCGTCCCATTCTTGTGTTACCAGAGTTTTTTCGCCCAAGAGTCAGGAAACCCTGACTAGACTATACAAATGTATAACAAGATTTCATACTTCACATAGGGAAACATGTACGAAGAGCTTTTATTATTTATACCCATGTCATTCGCTCATATCAAGGGAACATATGTTGGAGGCAAAGAAATACACTTTTGCTCCAAATAATCAATGTCATGATAACCGTTAATCATTTAACCCTTTACCTCATATAGACGCTTTCTGAGGCCTCTGCAGCAGACAGCTTTTTGAAAACATAGTGACAAAAGAAGAAATTGCACAAAACGTGCAATTTCTCCTTTTGCCACAATGTTTTCCACTTTTGTCATAGGTTATCCATTCAATTATGGAGATGTTTTATGTTTGGACAAAATACGTTCAAAGTCGTCTGCTGCAGAATTGTCGTATGAGGGAAAGGGTTAACCGATCTATTTTTCTTCTACTACCACAATGCTTTCAACTCTACTCAATAATTATACTTTCATCTATAGAAAATTTCCATATTTTTGCCGAAATGTTTGCAAAGTCATCTGGTGCAAATCTGTTGATGTAAAAAAGGGTAAAATATTGTTTACCAGTAAGTAAAATGCTGTAACAATAGGACTGCGTGTGGTTCTTAGTTTGGTGATTGTCGGCTTCAGATTCCATATAATGAACATCAAAAATAGAGCATTGGGTATCAAAATGATCAAATCCCAGATACGTATTCTGAAATTAACAAACAAAGTTATCTTTTGACTTACAGTGAACTTAAGCCAAATGTTGTCAGTAACATGTGTCTTATCAAGACATTTGGGATAAAAAGGAAAGATATCAAGTTTTCACTTTTTTGAACAAAAAAATAATTATAAAACAGTTTTATATGTAAATTAGTTTGATATCAAATTCTTTTCTCGATAGTAGCGAGTCAACACTATTTTCAAAATTGATATGGATTTTGAATAAAGAAACAACTTAATCCCTTCATCAGGGCAAATAGAAGTCTTCAGAATTAAATTATGTTAAATATCTTCCTCTCCGTATGATTGTTTTAATAGGAAATATTTAGAATTTTAACCCTTTCCCTCATACGACAATTCTGCAGCAGACGACTTTGAATGTATTTTGGCAAAACATAGAAAATCTCAATAATTGAATGGATAACCTATGACAAAAAGTGGAAAACATTGTGGCAAAAGGAGAAATTGCACGTTTTGTTTTCTTCTTTTGTCACTATGTTTTCAAAAAGCTGTCTGCTGCATCTATATGAGGGAAAGGGTTAAAAGTAATCTGAACAAAATGCTAAATAACATAATGATTATGATCACCTAAGGTACAATATTTTATGACGAAACCTTTCAAAAAGAATGAAAATTGCTCAAGCGGCTTTAGCCATTCTATAAATTAGCTTAGGTTTTATTACAACCAGAGCATTAGAAACACTTAAATTGAAGTCATTACCTGGAATCTTTAATATCTTCATAGAGAATCCACTCACAGAAAGGCTCAGTAATCAGTGCAGGGGAAGGAGGAAAAGGTATGCTCCCAGGTGTTGTGGAGATGTTGGTTTGTTGAGGGAGGCTTCCATTGCTTCCTGTGTGATTTCCAAGCTCTTCCAACATTGAGTTAGGATTAGCCAAAGACATTTGGGATTTAAACATCAATGGCGCAGTCATGATGTTGTTTTTATCTTGATAACATAATTAAGTCTGAAATATAAATTATTTATAATGTTATTGTTAACTTAAATGAAACAACCCAGCCCGTCTCGGAAATACAATTGACATCTTTCTGGCAGACATAAATTGAAAGTTTTCATAACAATCCTTTTCCCCTACATAATCATGTAAGTCAAATTTTTCATTTTATAAGTATTAAAATCTTTTATTTCAAGATCACCAATTCACCATACATTACAAAGACAAAGGCTTTTTAGGTATTTTTCTCTTATGAATCTGATATCAGTTTAGGCCGGTATTAAAATGATAATATGTTGATCTATATATGTAATGAGAAAACACTTGTAAATCAATAAAAACAAGAAGACCATGATGGTCCTATATAATGCCTCGTTTGATTTAATAGAATTTAAATTATGTTTTAAAAATAGAAACTCAATTATCTCACGCTGCCCGCTTAAAGAAAAACAAACCCCCACCGTTGGTAGCTATGATTTTTTTTAAAATCTAGTTAGTCTTCCTTGAGATTATTTCTTTGAGCCATTGAATTCTAAAATGGCCGCCTATTTTGACGGCTAACACATAAAAAAGGCCCATCGACTTTGAGTAAAAGCCTTAACAAGTTTCAAGATTTGGGTAGAATCTAGTTTGCTAGTCCCCGAAAATGAAAAAAACAGTAACTTCTGCGCATGTTCACATTTTGTAAATGCTCACGGATGTGCATTTTATTATTATTTGGCACAACCCACGTCTCTATGCAAGTTGTTTTATGGGAGCAGAGCCCCCAATATATTACATTTTCACCTCAATCTTTTAATCAATAAATGACATATTTTCACTTCGAAACAAAGGTTATTTTATTTATGTTTGCTCGATTCATTTATTCTTTTTCCCGAACATTTAAATCGTTAACTAGAACGCATGCGCAGTGCTCGCCATCTTGTCAACCAAACCTTTCTTTCTGCCCTCCATTGGAAATATTCCATGCGCATTTTCGCTTACTTTACAACCATTTCTTAATCTTAGGGACCTGCAAACTGGCTGTTTTCCCAAGATTTATTCACCAATTAATTTCGCTTAATCACAATGGACAACATAACAGTGTTAACAGTATAAGTCTGGAATAAGAATACGTTTTCAAATAAAGAGTTTATCAGGGATATTAATAGTCCTTCAAAAAAAGACATCGCATATGCTCATTTCTCATTTTTTTATTATCCTGCATACCCGACGTCTTTCCAAAACATGCTAAATTCCCATCGCTAATTTCCGACCATGAATCTGGTAGGAAATGTTTGCGACACTTCAAGGGTCAAATCTGACGTTACGTGTCGTATGCAATGTTTGTCACACCAAAATACACATATGGGACAACTTCACCATTAATCTATCGTACAAAGTAAACACAATGGGTCTTAATCAAGCTTGTATGTGTTTAAATCCCTTTTTAATCCATCTATTAGAGGCTTCGCCTTCATTAATCACATTTCATCACATTTCATCAAATTTACTTAACCGGAATGGATATTAAACGAAATGGATTCTAAACGAATTTAGGCGATATTTCGTTTAAATTTTTGTTACTGATTTCGTCAAGTTTACTAAACCATTTATCAACAAATGTGTTGATGATTTAAAATTTTCATCGTTGTGATTTGAATTTTGATGGAATAAAGATGTAAAGAGGTAAGCAGCATACTATTCAGGCTCAAATAAATATAATATTAAATAATAGTTATATATATATGGGTAATTTTATAGTTGCGATAACTGTCAAGGATGTAAACAGCATAATAACGTTGATTGAGTCCGTCTGATAATGCTATGGGATTTTTTAACAGAATGTTTAGACTTCGGTTGACCATAAAATGACAGATGATAAATCGCGAAACCGAAAGTCTAAATGATTTGGACTAGGATATTAAGTGACATTTCAAACAGATCCGTGTTCTGATCAGGGCCCAAACCACCGGAGGTGAATAGCTTACGTCTTTGGGATAGACTTCCCTATTTCAGAAACCCAATGTGATGCTCTTAGACCCACTGAAATAAGAGGCTTGAAAGTCACGAAACGGTTTCGTGACATTTAGGTTTTCTTTCAGTTTAATGTTCGACTAGGCTAACGTCGAGTTTGAATATCGATGTTAGTCGACATCAGAAATAAATCAAACGTGTGAGAACTTACATATAAACTGTGCTTTTGATTTATGTTCTTTTTTGTGTTCCACTATAACCGAGAATAAGGTAGTGCAGTTATAATCGTACGATTTTCATTAGAAATTTTCTTTTATTTACTTCCGGTAAGCTTTTTTGTTATTATACGGCTACACAACCTGTATGCGTCAACATATATAAGTATATTTACAGGCCCTCTTTATCCATCTCAGAGTAATATACCAGAGTTCTATGCGTTTAGTAAGGAGACTATGTGTTTTGAATTATAATTATAAACATAGAACAAATATTCCACTTACAGATGGGTTCTACGGTAGACGACTATGAAAGTAGCTTGACTAAAATGTGGGAAAATCTCTCTCTATATATAATTCACGTGAAATCGCAACCTCATCAAGGCCAAATACACCATCCATGGTCACGACCTAGCCGTTGTAACATCAAAAAAGTACATGGCACTAAAAACATATCGGACACAATTTCAAGGAAAAAGACATGTGGACGACCAAAGCAAAGAAGGTCGATAACTCATTCGGCGTCTTGTTCAGAAACCTAGCCGGATGCCACAGATGTATCAACATTCCAGTGTAGAGCCGCCAGGTTCGTCATTTGGGACTACAAGATCACCAGGCAGATGATGTCCACCCTGGGCTGGAAACCTCCATTACAGCGATGGTCAGATAACCGACTGATGGTGGTGTGCATGATACCTATCATGGCCAGGTAACTGATTCATCCACCCAGACACACCTTATGCTACCGCTCCATGCGACATATGCTGCTTTTCTGAAGTTCTGACATTAATCGCTACTCAATTTCCTAGCTGGTATTCGTCTGTGGTACCAGCTACAAGAGGTCATCGCTACATCCCCAACCTAAGAAACCTTCAAGAAAAGGGCTGGCCGGCTGCCAATAGTTTTGTTTAGCGGTTTAACTGTTTTTAATCTGCTTTTTTCCTTTGTGTTGCGCACATCACAGCGACCTTGTTGATACGTGATGATGATGCTCCAGATGGACCCCTCGGAATAATAATAATAACAATAAGGGAGTAAAGGAACTTCTACTTGGTACCAACGTATCCCAGGTTTGCTGTCCAGACAGGATAAGTGTAGTGTATGCAAATTAGAGATACCAATCAATCATATGACTCTCTTTGTTTTCACTCGCAGATCACTGATAACCAATATCTTGGCGTCACCATCTCGGAAGACGGGGAACGGAGTTCCCAAGTTTGCAAGATCGCAATGAAAGTCCCCATCCCCATGGGCTTTCTCAGAAGAAACCTTAAACACGGAACCCTGCAGAAAAACAGCACAGATGTCACTGGTGTGATCAACACCATTACATGCAAAATGACATGTTTAAGATAGAAAAGATCCAACGTTTTGAGCTGCAAGGTTCATCTAAGGCAACTATACCACCAAAGACCCTGGGTGCATCACGCTAATGATACACGACCTGAAACTATCATCACTCCTGGCTTGACGTAAAGGCAATTAACATTCTGATCTTCTCTTTTAGATTGTCGGTTGGATGGTGCAAGCACTGTCATGTTACGTCAGTGCAAACCACAATTAAGGACCACAACTAAAAAACAGACACTATTATAGAAAAGCAAAATTTTAATAATACTGGATGTTTTAAGTATGTACAGTAATGCAATAGACAAGCTTTTACAAGCTAATGGATTGGAACGAGTGTCGTGTCCGCTTGATCCGTAAAGTTCATAAACAGGGGAGCAGTATTCCATCAGGAATAATATTCACGCCGCTTTCTCCCTTCAGTGGCATATATGATCATCTCACTATAATTGGTGGTCTATGCGCTGGACCTCAGCGTGAATTCAAGAGATCCCGGGCTCACAGACTAAGTTATGTTTCTTTTCGTCTCTTCATTAGTTTTCTAACAATAAGATGGTTGTCAAATGCTAAATGATGTAATTCTGTACCACTGTTTGTTTAGTTTCATTTATGTACCTCGTGTAATTGTATTTTGCGGAACCTGGCATTAATGCGATAGGTCCCGAGTTCAAATCCGGACGAGTCCATTTCTTAAGTCCATGCAATAGACGACTTTTGACGCATTTCAAGTAGAGTACACACATACTAATTCAGAATGTTATTTCAATTATTTCAAAGATAACAACTGTATACATTGAATGTAACGCACAAACTATTGAAAATATTTTCGATCATTATTTTATAGACACATTCTGATTGTTTGGTGTTTTACGCCGCTTTCAATGAGTTGCTAAATTAATAATTTCTGCATTATTATATTGAGAAATATGTCAATGTTAAATCAACTTACATCAAGTAGTTTCTGTGTGTTTTACAAATTACACCCACTCGAGCAAACTTGGCGGAGGTTCAGAGATGTTCAGTCAAGGAACATTTCAGAGAAATTATTTTGAAATCCGGCTTGGCTAGTAGTTTCTGACAAGAAGAATTTAACAGTTTGTATTTTTTGTCGCCATGGCAACAATTGTTGCACTAAATGGAATTATGTGAACAAATGTAACGGAGAGCTACGGATAGTGAGTGAGTCCATTGATCATCTAGAGCCTCTGGCTCAGCTGATCTAAAAAAAACTTAGGTTAAAGTACCACAGCAACACTAGTATATTGAATACATAATTTCTTGTTTAAGGATGATCATATCATAGTTGTGGTCGAAACTGATAAGTGTAATTTAGCGTAGTATTGGATAAACAAGAAAATATGTATGCAATTGGATCCAGCAACTAACATAATGAACACATTAAAAACATACTATTACTTACAACAAGTTACAGAACAAGGGGAATGAATGAAACATAAGAAGTTTCACAAAAAGCAATATGCTGCACTCCATAAGCACGTGTTACTCCTACACATTGAAAGCATTAATTCATCATGTATCAGTTATGGACTTATTGGGTCCACTTTTACAGACGGAGTGGAAAATAGTGGAGTAAAAGTTCAGAAAGATAAGAGCATTCTGAAACCTTAGTAGACCATTTTTAATAGCGTGCTGGTAAGGGATTGGGAAAAGGTGTACTTATGGAGCACAGGGTTATGTAGCATTTGTGTGAAAAATGCACCATGGTCAACTACTCAAAGCCCAAAGTACATGAGAAATAAACCGTATGACAAAATGTCATGCTGATTAAATAGAAATTTAAAATTCTGCACCAATGCAATAAGCTGAACTGGTAATGATGTTGGAAAAAAAGGTTTGAAAGAAAATAATTCTCTTAACCATGGACTTGACTGGGAGAAAGTTTTTGATCATAGCTATACTGAACATAAAAAAAAGAAAAAAATATGATAACAATTAACAGCACATAGTGAACGAATTAATACAATAGAAGCACATGATAGTTTTGGGCGCTTTTTTTGTCTTGCCCAGATATGTTAAAAATGATATAACATTTTATCTACCTGGCATCGAAAAATAAAATGCCCGTTAACAATTCACTTCCGTGTTATGTAATCATTTTCCCCGTGCTGAGTGAAATGTGGTATTTGGATCTGAGGAAACCGCAATGCTACATAAATGTATTTTCTGATAAATAAAATGACTTATGTCATTTCAGTGAATCAAAAGTTAATATATAAAATCAAAGTATTTAGTCATCGCGGGGTGAAAATATCGTGAAAGAAAACGATGTCTTTTTTTTAGGTCATTTCAGGCAAGAAAGCGATCACCTCATTTCTCTCTAAACTATTTATACCATAGCCAATCAGCGAGCTGCTATCACGCATCAGTGTGTGGATTCTATTTTTAATCGACGGAGTTCCTTTCTTTTGTCTATCAAAGCTAACCACTTCCACATTTTCCTCCACCGCTGTTCTAAATATAAATCCTTTTATTTCACACGAAACAGAGGTCGCGCTCTTCTTTCTGACACAGAATTATCCCTAAAACAGACAGCGGAACCATTTATAGCTTCACCGGTAATCAAAGCACTGAAAGTTCTGACAGCAATGGGATTACTGCAGATTACGTTTGGACCAGGAATTAACGATCCCGTAAGTCTAACACGAACACTTTATAATTGCACTTTGCTATGTTCATATATTGAATGATAAGAAATTGAAAGCAAACTATACTAAAATTTGACACAAGCTACTTCGCTTAAGTATGCACATCTGCTATCTTTGTAGTTCCTGTGGAGCACATGAACTGTTTTACAATGGATTTAAATCGTTATTGTTTTAAGCAATAAACAAATAAACATGTCATTTCAAAATCAAATGAAGGTCTCTGCCTAACAATGATAATTACATTGAGAGTCCAGCTTTTATATCAAAGCAGAGACAAATTCCTGTGTATTGTACATTTTCTACAAAGTGATTTAACTGAAATATTGTTAGAAGCAACGTAAAATATCATACAAACTAACTAATCATTTTCTAATGGGGTTTCACAAATCATAGGTGAAAAATTAAATGCAATGCTTTTGAATTTATTTTTAATTCCAACGTTTTGTAGGAGTTGGTTGCAGAGGTGTGACAGGACCTTTGTACCACTGATATGAGGAATTTGTGAGAATATGGATTTATTAATTGACTGTTTGGTTGAGTAATAGTGGGTAGGTAGGTCAACGTAGGACGCTTGACCACGCGACCTCACACCACTCCAAAAACCAGTTGAATTTAGTTTATAAGTATAGTAACGCACACTGAATTGCACGTTGTCTTTTGGTTTCTGTATTGATTGATTAAATAATTGATTAGTTGATTGACTAGTGGTGCAGGTAAGTCAAAATAGGTGTGTTTACACCAAACCCTCTCAATTTAATGTATGCATTAATTACATTACATTAGTTTCAGGTGTCTTTCGGTTTTGCCACGGATCACATTTTAATGCCTAAATTTTTAATTCGGTAGTTACAGTTAATCCGTTTATACGAAAGAAAGCAAAGACAAAGGGCGACAAATGTGCATAGACTTTCGCTGTATTAAGTCAAAGGGAAGTAATTTGCTTTTCCATAGACGACCATTATAGCATTATGCGTTAGGGTTCGTTCCCAACAATTCAAACAACACAGAAATCAATGGGACCTGACTATCTGTAAAAATAATGTTTCAGTCGGAATCGAAAAATCTGCTTCGACTCGATTCACAGACATGTACATGTATTTCCATGAATTCGTTTGTTGACAGCGCAGAAATGCAATTTTCATTTTTAATTCTGTAATTCATATATTGTAACAGCACATTTCTTTGTAGTTCTTTTTATTGCGTCAGAGATGTCAAATCAAATTCAGTTTCCGGTTGATATCCGATCAAGTTCACCCATTTTGGAATTTTGGTGACGGAATATTTGGCGGTACGATACTGTAGACATGGATATTCTGGATCTAGCACATTCATATTTAAAAAATATTCCACAGAACAATGTGCTTTCATTGACATTATATACAATCTACGAATAGCAAGACATCCCTTTGAATCCGAAATGGTGTTCAGTAATGACTAGCTACTGTAGAAAGAGATATTTGAAAAAATTGATTGCCGATATTGTAATAGGACTTAATAAAAAAAAGGACTGATTCCAGCCTAGATTTCGATGAGTGTCTTTGGAATTCGCCTACTATAGCAATTGGCTCTGACGAGCCCCTTGCTTAAAAGTGTCAGTCTCGGCCCTGCGTTAACTGTTTACTGAAACTACTTCTCCTCTGTAATCACTGGGCAATATGGATGAAACTGTCGTCTGCTACAGATGCGGCAAAATGCGTCTATATATGGAAAAGGGTTAAGTGGTGTTAGTAAACCGTTCGACGTCCCGACATCATGCCATCTTTTAATATTATGAGATACGCTATTGATTAACCTATATCTAGATCCGGCTGTCTCTAAGTCAGTCTGGAGTAATCTGCCCCTATCATTACAGTATACGTTCAGACAAACGCCATGAAGGGCGGTGTCCTATGGGAATGGTGTAGCATTCAAAAAGCTATAGAAACAACCTCGATTAACCTTTTCAATCCCTGTTCAGGGTATAAAGATAAATGCATTTTTCTCTTGGTTAGAAGCTGTACAATCATTTCTGATATCATTATTATTTTATTTAATTTCCAAAGTCAGTTTCTTTGGTCATCTGACTGAATAAGAAAGACACAAAATTGGTTTAAAAATTTAAAAATTAACCGTTTCCATAGTCATTATATGTGTACATGTATATCAAAGACCTCATATCACTTATAACATGTGCTGTGTGTATGAATTAAACTTTGAAACATACACAGAAATTCTCTTACCATTCTGAAACAGACGACTTTTGGAAAACATTGGGGCCGCAAAATGAGAAATTGCTCATCATGAGAAAATTCCCGTTAGCTGCAATATTTTCAATTGTTTTCAATAGTTGTTCATTCATTTAAAGATATTTTCATATTTGTGTCTAATCTTCTATTACAACATTGTTTATGTGGGGAAAAGGGTTAATCGGTAAACAAATTAATAATATTTAACCTCTTTCATTCAAACCGAACAAAAGTATGGTATATTATATGGTTCACTTAACCCTTTCCCACATATAGACGCTTTCCTCTGCAGCAGACTGCTTTCTGAAAACATAGTGACAAAAGAAGAAATTGCTCAAAACGAGCAATTCCTCCTTTTGCCACAATGTTTTCCACTTTTTAGTCATAGGTTGTCCATACATTTATAGAGATTTTACATTTTGTAACAAAATATGTTCAAAGTCGTCTGCTGCAGAATTGTCGTATGAGGGAAAGGGTTAACCATAGATAATACAATGTGTAACTATTGGTTGTAATCGGTGACTGAACATTGTATCGTGTACAACCACTACTTCTCTCTGATAACCAATGTTTACGCCAAGCCCCGGTAGCTCAGCCGGTAGCGACGCGGGTTGTCAATCCAGGGGTTGTGAGTTCGAATCCCAGACAAAAGTCAATGTGACAGGCGTCATTCGTCTCTCACCAATAGGCTGTTTAACAGTCTATGTGGAAAAGCAGCCAGTTGCTTGAAAGTTTGGTGTGTGGCGTTCTGGTGTGGGAAAACTACGAAACGCATGAGTAGGTGAACTGGTCGCCGTGATATGACGAAAACAATTGTTGAAAACGGTGTTTAACCCAAATCAATCAATCAATCTGAAAACCAATTAGTGCCCTAAAATAGAAGAGTCCATTATGTACAGTACTATAATAAGACATGTCTAGTAATTAATAACTAACTTACTAGGAGATGAAAGGTAAATGAGATAACATTAAATCGGTCGACATTATCTAATTATGTTAACACTATATAGAATATACAGAACACCACGATAGTATTATATTGTCTGTCAGAGTTTCTTCGCACTACACACAAGTGTTGCTTTGGAAAATTATTTTCAAATCGGGCCAGTACTTGTAATCAAAAAGGTTGTATGAAACCCCAACGGGGGAAGCATCGCTCTTTATCACTATGAGGCTACATACTGTTAAAGCTATAGCGACTTCGAACGGAAATCGCCGAGTCTACATACTATTTAAGTTACCGACGTCGAACGGAAATCGCCGAGTCTACATACTGTTAAAACTACCGACCTCGTACGGAAATCTTCCTCGTACGGTACTCGCAGAGTCTATATACTGTTTAAGCTACTGACGTCGAACGTAAATCGCCGAGGCAACATACTGTTTAAGCTACCGACGTCGAACGGAAATCGCCGCGGCTACATACTATTAAAACTACCGACCTCGTACGGAAATCTTCCTCGTACGGAAATCGCAGAGGCTATATACTGTTAAAGCTACCAACCTCGTACGGCAATCGCCGAGGCTACATACTGTTAAAGCTACCGACCTAGTACGGAAATCGCCGAGGCTACATACTGTTAAAGTTACTGTCCTAGTACGGAAATCGGAGAGGTTACATACTGTTAAAACTACTGTCCTAGTATGGAACTCGCTGATCCCATAAGCAGTGTTTCAATACATTAAATAGTAGTTCGTGCCATTAATGATTGAAGAAGGCAGATAAAATGGAAATTCCAAAAGAATACCGTAATTGGTTATTGTGTGAATCTCGTGTAGAAGACGATACCATAGTTTTATATTTTGTCCAGTGATAAACCATGTAAACTGTTCCCGTTGTATGTTGTTAATATGTTGTTAATCGATCTAATATGAAACAGTTTTACATAGCAATGTCTTCTCAAAATAAAACGACAGTAACATATTTGGCAATGAATACATATCATGCATTAAAAGTGAAAACATTTTTTATGAGCAAGTTTGGGTAATGTTAAAACATTAAAGACTAAAACATACGTCACTGTAAATATTTTAATTTTTCCCGCAATATTTAACAAAATAATATTATTTTTTCTCTCTAGAAATATAGCTTAATGACAAACATACATGTACTTTGGATCTTCGCATTATACAATATTCAACATTTACATTGTTATTCTGTTGATGTATAATTGTACACGTACTTGTTTATATAACGATGTTCACACTTCACAAAACGTTGTATAAATGTTTTGTATCTTGTATATGGGCATACAGAACATTTTTTGAATACATTATTTAAAGTAAATCTTAAATACAGGTTTCTTTCTTAGACGCTAGTAGGCAGTAACTACTTTAGTAATACTACATGCACATATTTTGTTCACTTTTCGCTTCTTTATCAAGGCTCCTTTTTTCACCAGACTATTCTGCCTACACATTTAGTTGGATGACGTATACGGAACGCTACGTTGTCTCCTCCGTCTGATGATAAAAATACAAGCAATCACGCCCCCTATGATAGCCAGTATAACCAATACAATCACAACAATAGCCCCTGTAAATAGAAAGTATACATTGATATAGGTATAACTTGGTACCATTGTCCTAATGCTGACCTTTGTGCACATTTATCATTATATCAGAATGGTGAGCATGCTTTTAAGACCCAATTTAAAATGAGCGTCATGTACTCAATCATGTTTATTTCTATAACGTTATGGCTCAAGATGATTCGCGGCTTGTCCCAGGATTACTGCATAACTGAACCCAAGGTTTATAACAAACAAGAAGTCTTCTCTTATCAGAACTGTCAAACTACAGTGACTTGTTGTATCTTATACTATTTCAAACAGCTAAGGGTTTAACACTTTCAATCACAGGTGCCAGTATCGTTTAAAATCTAAAAATAGCATTTTGCTATTTTTAGATTTTTAAACGAGACTGGCACCTGTGCTTGCAATATCAATACTAACTAAAATGCAGGCGCAGTTGTCCCACGCTCGTTTTCAATAATAGTGTAATGACTGAGAAAGTTCTTCATATATTTTATTGCATTAAAACGTACTTGATTTATAGCAAATACAAACGGATTAACATAACTAAGAGATTATGTGTAGGCCAAAATCAGCCCGTAAATCTATACAGACTGATTTTCATCTGCACTTCGCTCTTATTACTTCACAATCTTTTCCCAAATATTCATACAATGTAAAAATATATAATAACATTTAAAGATGAAAGAGTCCGCTTTAGAAATACGACGACGAAAGAGTTAATTACGGTTTCACCTCTGCTCACAATGTTTTCAAAAATGTGTTAGATTTGAATAACATTGACCAGCAAAATACATATTAACAAATGCGCAGATCGATGACTTGAAATAATCTACATAAACAAATGTTACGGTAAAGAAAAACACCACATTTAACGCCGTTTGCATTTCCAGTTTGTAATAATTAACGACCCAGCCCCCAATGCTATATTTAGTATTTAACTTACACATGGCCTTTTCTTATTAGCATAAGCTATATACTTCGCTAGATTATTTATCACAATTCTTGAGTTTGTGTCGCCAGATTTATGAATATTTGTTTAATTGGCCACGTATGATAATAACTTTTGATGTATATAGATCTTAGGTCAGAATATTCAGAACAAATGAGTCTTGAAATATTTTTATAACGACCAGGTTCAATTTTTAATTCGTGAAACGAAATTTTGCGAAAGCAGTTCTAAATGTGTTTTCTTAAATGAGGTCAAAATAGTTTTCCTGGTCTAAATAGTGTTTAAATAAGCAATATATTTCAAGTCGGTTGGGGTGCTAATTTCTGAAAACCAGTGTTGTTGGTAAATATCTAGTATCCATTGCTCAATAGAATTGTAGTTTATATGCATGTTTTTATTGGTTTTTCCAAACGTTTGAAAGTCCTATTTGTTCTAGATTTCATTTTATTTGCCATGCCCATTTTAGTTTTTTATTATACGCATTATTGTTGTCGGCGTCTACTTTTAACATATTGTAAACCTTAAAGATAATATTCTCTTCGCTCACAGTCCATATTTTAACCAATATTTAATCATGATAAGTGTTCTATATATAAACGTACATCGGTGAATGACCTAATTATCGGTATAGAGCATTTAGATTAGTAGACTGTTTAACCCTTTCCCACATACAACAAATTTGCAGTAGACGACTTTGAAAACATGTCCTTACAAATGCTTTAAATGAAAGTATAATAATTGAATAGAGTTGAAAACATGGTGACAAAAGGAGAACTTGCTCGTTTTGAGCAATTTCTTCTTTTGTCGACATGTTTTCAAAAAGTCGTCTGCTGCAGAGGCGTCAGAAAGCGTCTATGTGAGGGAAAGGGTTAAAGTTCAGAGTACACAGAGAATAAACAGTATCTTTAGGATATCGCTAATAAAGACGAAAACAAAACCCACACCAATTAGTGGCAATTGTATGTTAATTATTATATGAGCCGTTCCGTGAGAAAACCAACATAATGGACTGTACGTAATGTATCGATCAAGATCAGTCTGCGAAGTTCGCGCAGGCTAATCCGGGCCGACACATTCCGTCCCAGTGGTATAGAATTCCTGAAACAGAAAGTTCACAAGAGGCGAAACGTGTCTGTCCTGGTTAGCCTGCGCGGCATGCTTAGGCTGATGCGGGTCGATACTTTACGCAGAGTCCGCACTGTTGGTTTTCTCGAGGGACGGCTTATATTAGCTTCACCCGGTGATAACGAGCCCAGTACTCGTATCACACCTGTTTCAGTACCACGTGATAACGAGCCCAGTACTCGTATCACACCTGTTTCAGTACCACGTGATAACGAGCCCAGTACTCGTATCACACCTGTTTTAGTACCACGTGATAACGAGCCCAGTACTCGTATCACACCTGTTTTAGTACCACGTGATAACGAGCCCAGTACTCGTATCACACCTGTTTTAGTACCACGTGATAACGAGCCCAGTACTCGTATCACACCTGTTTTAGTACCACGTGATAACGAGCCCAGTACTCGTATCACACCTGGTTAGTACCACGTGATAACGAGCCCAGTACTCGTATCACACCTGTTTTAGTACCACGTGATAACGAGCCCAGTACTCGTATCACACCTGTTTTAGTACCACGTGATAACGAGCCCAGTACTCGTATCACACCTGTTTTAGTACCACGTGATAACGAGCCCAGTACTCGTATCATACCTGTTTTAGTACCACGTGATAACGAGCCCAGTACTCGTATCACACCTGTTTCAGTAACACGTGAAGGAGCATTAGAGTAAAACCATTACGACTTCACGGACCTTTTTTTAATAACCGTTTTATTTTCGATTACGGATTAAACGCCGTTTATTTAAAAAAAATCAATCATTGCACGGCGGCCAAGCAACCTATCTTTATCTTTCCTGACTCGGACTAGTATTACACACTACAGTATGTATAAGCAACTGGCTGTTTCTTTCCACATATACTGTTAGCCCATTGATGACAGATGCATAACGCTTGTCGCATTGACTTTTGTCAAACGTCGGAAATAACTTTGGCCGAACTAGGGTTCGAACTAATAACTCATGTATTGAAAGTCCGCTTACATATAAACATGAACACTGTCCAGGAAACACATTGGTAGGTGAACTGGCAACCATAGTCTATTGAAAACAGAGTTAAAACCTAACCAATCAGTTAATCAATAAATCTGTATGTTAGGTCAAATCCTTGCTTGAGGGAGTCATGGTGGAATGCCCTTATGTGGGGGTACATATCCTAGCCTACGACTGGATATTCGCCTTGGGATCATGTATATGATGTACTGTGATATAACTGTCCTTGTCGTATGTAATGACATATAAACATGCTTATTGTCTTTGGTTTCAACATGTATTGACATATGAATATGCATATTGTTCGTGGCGACATGATTGACTGTTATACGAATATTTTGCCCCTGTTAACACAGAAGTATAACTAATAAGTTCTTGATAAAACGGAATCGACAATTGTTTTTCGAATCAAACGCCGTGAAAACAAAAATACCCATGGGATTTCGGGCACCGGCTCATTAATACTCCCGATATTCTTATAACTTCGCATACATAAAAAAGTCGCTCAAGTTTTATTTATTGTTTAAGTTAAGCATTCCAAAAAATGATCAATCTTGTAAAACTTTATATAAAATACATTAAAAATATACAAAAAGTGTTTATTAACCATGTCATGAGAAATCATCGTTTGTTCTAGGTTTGAATGTATTGACAAATAACCATGGATATTTATCGTGGTATACGATAGTTTGACATATAAACATGAATATTGATCGTGGTATGCGATGTTTTGACATATACACATGAATATTGATCGTGGTATACGATTAATTGACAAATACATATGAATATTGATCGCGGTATACGATGTATTGACAAATAAACATGAATATTGATCGTGGTATGCGATGTTTTGACATATGCACATGAATATTGATCGTGGTATACGATTAATTGACAAATACATATGCATATTGATCTTGGTATACGATGTATTGACAAATAAACATGAATATCGATCGTGGTATACGATGTTTTGCCATACAAACATGAATAGGTTTCGTGGTTATGATATATTGACAAATAACCATGGATATTGTTTGTTCAACGAAGTATTTGCATCAAACAAGACTATGTCAATGGGTTAATGATGGATTAACATATCAACATGAAAAGTGTCCCTGGTATATGGATATTGTTTATGGTGTCTCGATGCATTGACATACAGCATGAATATCGTTCTTGGATTCACCAGAGACATATAAACATGTTTATATGTCTCTGGATTCACGAAGTATTAATGAAAAACATGAATACTGTCCATACTGTTTATATGTCAATATTGTCAATGCTTTTAGATGTAGTGACATATAAACCTTTTAAATTGTCCCTTGTTTTACGAAGTATTGATATACAGGTATTACAGGATATACATATAAGATATAACGTGAATATTGTCCATTGATTAATGATATATTGACATATAACAAGAAAATTGTCCATTGAATAATGATATATTGACATATAACATGAGTATTGTCCATTGATTAATGATGTGTTGACATATAACATGAAAATTAACCATTGATTACAGATGTAATAATATACAACATGAAAATTGTCCATTGATTAATGATGTATTGACATATAACATGAACATTAACCATTGATTAAAGATGTATTAACATGCAACATGAACATTAACCATTGAATAAAGATGTATTAACATGCAACATGAACATTGACCATTGATTAAATATGTATTAACATGCAACATGAAAATTAACCATTGATTAAAGATGTGTTAACATGCAACATGAAAATTAACCATTGATTAAAGATGCATTAACATGCAACATGAAAAGTGTCCATTGATTAATGATGTATTGACATACAACAAGAGTATTGTCCATTGATTAATGATATATTGAAATACAACAAGAGTATTGTCCATTGATTAATGATGTATTGACATATAACGTGAATATTGTCCATTGATTAATTATATATTGACATATAACAAGAAAATTGTCCATTGATTAATGATGTATTGTCATATAACGTGAATATTGTCCATTGATAAATGATGTATTAACATATAACGTGAATATTGTCCATTGATTAATGATGTATTAACATATAACGTGACTATTGTCCATTGATTAATGATACTTTGACACATAACAGGTAAAATGTCCATTGATTAGTGATTTATTGACATATAACATGAACATTGTCCATTGATTTATGATGTATAGACATTTTGACATGAATGGTGTCCGTAGTATACGATGTTATGACATATAAACATGAATATTGTATATATTTTTATATATATATAATCATGAATATTGTCCTTGGTGTGCGATGCATTGACCATGGTATATGCGATCGCGTTCTGGACAAATCATAAAGCGGTTAATTTTAATCATAAACTATACTTACATGTTGGCATTGATGAATTGTGATCACACTGGATAGTATAGTTTGTAGGGAATGTGCCGGTACAACAACAGTCTTTTGTTGTTGAGGAATCGTCTTCGGCACAGCAGTATCCATTTGCTTTATAATAATGATAATAATAATAGTAAGTTTAATTAACCCTTTCCCTCATATAGACGCTTTCTGACGCCTCTGCAGCAGACGCCCTTTTGAAAACATAGTGACAAAAGAAGAAATTGCACAAAACGTGCACTTTCTCCTTTTGCCACAATATTTTCAACTTTTAGTCATAGGTTATCCATTAAATTATAGAGATTTTCCAGTTTTTGACAAAAATATGTTCAAAGTCGTATGTTGCAGAATTGTCTTATGAGGGAAAGGGTTAACAATGATACTAATAATGATAATAAAATAATAAAAATGAAGATAATAATAATAATAATAATAATAATAATGATAATAATGATAATATTCCTCATTATAACAATAATATTGGTACCAACAAAAGTAAAAAAATGTAAGATCATAAATCTCGTCTGTCATCCAAAGTCATAAGTGACGAAACTTAAGTACATTTTTCATAAATAGTTAGACATTTAATCGTAGATATAATTATATAACGTACCATCGCAGTCTGTCTGGCCACACTTGATGCTAGTCTGAAATAAAGTACAATTATACATAGCTTTAGCCCTTTCCCACATACAAACGCTTTCTGACGCCTCTTCAGCAGCAGACGACTATTGAAATCATTGTGGCAAAAGGAGAAATTGCTCGTGATGAGCACATGATGAGCAATTTCTTCTTTTGCCACAATGTTTTCAACTTTTATCAGTAATTATAGCTTCATTTCTAGAGATTTTCCGTCAATTGAGTAGATGTTTTCAAAGTCGTCTGCTGCAGTTTGTTGTATGTGAGAAAGGCTTAACTCTTCCCCATATGCAGACGCATGTTAATGTCTTTGCATCAGAAAGTGTGTGCCACAATGTTTTCAACTCCATTCAATAATCATTTTTTCGTTTTTCCATGTGTTTGCCTAAACGTTTTAAAAGATGTCTGCTGAATATTGTATGTGGGAAAGGGTTAACACCATTGTTATATCGTTGATCAATAATGTGTTCCGAATATTTTCCTTAATCCTATACAACTCCTCTAACTCTTGTCATTATTCCCGATTTTTGACAAGTATCTGTGCGTTTATGGAATTGTCCTTTCTTAGAATTGAAGAATGAGTTGCGAAAAAGATTAATCAAAATGAGACTGTACACTTGTGCTGGCTGGTTGTTGTCTACAAATGTTGTTTAAAGTCGTGTAAATCATGCCACGTAGCTATTGTTAAACATAACAAAGGTCAAGTACTGATAACCTTATAATAATTTCCGTCATTAATACGCTTTCTGACGCCTTTGCAGCAGACGACGTTTGAAAACATTGTGACTAAATGAGAAATTGCTCCTTTTTGTCATTATGTTAGAAAGTTTATTCAATAAAAGTTTATTCTTTCACTTTTAGAGAAGTCCAATATTTTTGACTGGTGTTTTCGATATCGCTGCCGCTGATTTGTTGTAATTGGGAAAGGGTTAAAGTCAACATAAGCATTACAACGTTTAGGTACTGATCACATTTTAATCAACAGTGGGTGTGATTAACAGCCAAAGGGTCGGCCTCATAACCCCAAGGTCACGAGCTTGATTCTCGCGGGATTGAGGTCTAACTTACAGTCGGCGTAAGCAGCGTTACTCGTTTCATGACTTCGAAATAAGAAATAAAATAAACTTTTTCCTTTTCCAACATATAACAAATACGTTAAACACGTTTAGGATTAAATGTGGATACTCCCTTTAAATGTTGATACAGTTACTGAAAAAGGTTAAACACATTGTTACAAAAGATGATATTGCTCGTTTTTTAATGGTCTTATATACATTTAAAATGAATATAACCCTTTCCCTCATATAAACGCTTTCTGACGCCTCTGCAGCAGACGGCTTTTTTGAAAACATAGTGACAAAAGAAGAAATTGCTCAAAGCGAGCAATTTCTCATTTTGCCACAATGTTTTCCACTTTTAGTCATAGGTTATCCATTCAGTTATAGAGATTTTCTCTTGTTTGACAAAATATGTTCAAAGTCGTCTGCTGCAGAATTGTTGTATGAGGGAAAGGATTAAACTCATTGTTATATATTTAATGCAGCCTGGTGAGGGTATACACTCATTTCCAGGCAAACACAGTTTTTGTACAGACAGACTATTTGATCTAAAAGTTATGAATAACGGCTTACGTAAATAATGTTTAAGCCCTTTCCCACATACAACAAGACGACATTTGATGCTAAGCATCAAAGACGCCGCGCATGATTTTAAAGCATGACTTAAGAAAGTTGATGCAGTTCAGTACATTTAAATAACCTTTGCAAACGGACAGGATGTAAATATTTTGAACAAAAATGCCAAATGTCCGTTTATTCGACAAGAAGGCCAAGATGTGCCTTTATTGCTCACCTGGATACCATAGTCTATAATAAAATGTTATCAAGAGCAAAAAGGGTCAATTTTGACGTAGTGATTATACATTTTTTTTGCTACGATCTATGTGATATTCAGCGTGTAAAGTTTTGTCGTGAAAGGACAAGTTTAGTTTGCAACTATAATGTGCCATACAAGCTGAACGTTTCAAGTTAAGAAAACCAAAAGAAATAAATAGGCAAAAACATCTCCCGAATCTTTTTTCTGAGCTGTGATGTATGGAGTCGTCAGAGCAGTAAACCAAACAATTAAAAAGGCGTAGCCTAGTGAACTCCGTAAACCAACTCATAACAAAAGCTTAGCCTAGGAAATTGAGGAACAGTTATTAAAAATAATTTAAATGTGTCTAAAGTTTTGTAATAACGGTAAAAGATGTACATATTTTGTATCTTGCTGTTTCTTAAATCAGTTAATACAATTTATTCAATCATAAAGGTGTTTTTTTTAAACATATTACAGAGTTTTTCTTTACAATAATATTTGTTGGTTGCTCCCTTTTCGATTACGTCACTCGATGGTACAAAATTGAAACGTATCCCATACTGACACCGCGCATCCGCGCGGCGTCAATAAATCTGCAGCAGAAGAATGAAAACATCTTCGAAGAATTATTGAAAATTACTGTTAAATGAATATAAATTTTGAAAGATAATAAAAGTATTGTAGCAAAAGATGAAATTGGTAATTATAACGTGGAAAATGGCTAAAGTCGGGCACAGCGGGATGTGTAGGTTAAGGTTTAACGTAACGTTGTTGTTTGATAGGGAATTACGAATACTAAATGATACAAGAGAAAGTTGATGCAAGGCATCAATGTCGCCGGAAAAGACTGCATTGATTTATTTATGTATTCTTGACTTTCCTTAGTCTGTTCAAACATTTGCTTATAAATTTTATATTCATACCTATACATTAGGGTATCTATAAAAAATTAACGAAATGTGTACACATTTATTTTGGCTTAAATTTAATTTTGCTGTTGTTACTTATTTAAATAATAGTATTCATTCATATAATTTCAATGTTTGTCAATCTTATTCGAATCACAAGGTAAATATCCTGGTATTGCTTTAAAGGGAGGTAATTTGAAGAAAACAAAAGTCTTCAAAAGGAGAAATATATCAGCATTACCGTCTACAGTTTAAATTGTTCTATTGTTTGTGGATTTAAAAATGTTCTTTTTTTCTTATTTCTACATGTACAACGAAATATTGCGGCTTCTCTTTGACGCTTTGCGTCAAACATTCGTCTTGTACTTGTCTAAAATAAAATAATATCACTCGCTTTTTCATATCGAAATGCGCATGCGCGAAAATCGATGTTAAAGGTCACGAAACTACACAACAGAATAGGGTCTATATTTAGCTTAGAAACAGTTCCTACTTTAGATATTCATGGATTAACATTATTAAATGAATTCTACACAAATCAAGACATCTCTTTGAACATGAAAACAACATTTAGTAAGTTAAAATTGCTATTAAAATGAGAATCCGAAATTGACCTCAATGATGACACATAAGAGTCTGCATTAGGGGGTGTTGGTTCACGTCTTGAAGGGACCACTTTTGTCTTCGTAAATAAGACAAAAAACTTAAATGCGAGTGAAATAAAAAAAAACTGCAAACATTAAAAAATCGGAATATTTATTTCATTTTAGATGTGTCATTTATTAGTGTTCGTAAACAACCACAATTGTAATATGTTCAAATCATCTAGATTTGTTTCTTTCTAATAACAAGAGAAAGTTGATGCAAGGCATCAATGTCGCCGGAAAAGACTGCAATGATTTATTTATGTATTCTTGACTTTCCGTAGTCTATTCAAACATTTGCTTATAAATTTTATATTCATACCTATACATTAGGGTATCTATAAAAAATTAACGAAATGTGTACACATTTATCTTGGCTTAAATTTAATTTTGCTGTTGTTACTTATTTAAATAATAGTATTCATTCATATAATTTCAATGTTTGTCAATTTTATTCGAATCACAAGGTAAATATCCTGGTATTGCTTTAAAGGGAGGTAATTTGAAGAAAACAAAAGTCTTCAAAAGGAGAAATATATCAGCATTACCGTCTACCGTTTAAATTGTTCTATTGTTTGTGGATTTAAAAATGTTCTTTTTTTCTTATTTCTACATGTACAACGAAATATTGCGGCTTCTCTTTGACGCTTTGCGTCAAACATTCGTCTTGTACTTGTCTAAAATAAAATAATATCACTCGCTTTTTTATATCGAAATGCGCATGCGCGAAAATCGATGTTAAAGGTCACGAAACTACACAACAGAATAGGGTCTATATTTAGCTTAGAAACAGTTCCTACTTTAGATATTCATGGATTAACATTATTAAATGAATTCTACACAAATCAAGACATCTCTTTGAACATGAAAACAACATTTAGTAAGTTAAAATTGCTATTAAAATGAGAATCCGAAATTGACCTCAATGATGACACATAAGAGTCTGCATTAGGGGGTGTTGGTTCACGTCTTGAAGGGACCACTTTTGTCTTCGTAAATAAGACAAAAAACTTAAATGCGAGTGAAATAAAAATCAAAGCGCCAATGGCACTGTAGTGGCGATCGTATGGAAAATCCTGCAAAGTAACAAGCAGTATATCGGTGTAGGGCTTGCGATGACTCTGGTGCGGGTATATTTGAGAATGTATCAACCCTGCATCTTTTGACAGTAGAATAATGTTAGTTTGCCAGAATGTTGTCTTGGTGATTATTTAGTTACGTTCTGAAATTGGTCATGATGTGTTCAAAATTAGGCCATTCCAAAGTTATGAAAAATCTAGTTGGTATTCGATAGACTACCGTTTTAGCTCATTAGAATGACTATTTGTAATCTAAATTGTTTGGGTAATCACATGTTTATCACCAGGTCGTTAGGCCATATTAAGATAAAATATATTTTACACTTTAGAAATGACTAAAGAAAGGAGAGAAAACAGTATCCATTAGTTTGGTGTTTGTTTCAATTATGTCCGATATTAAACAGGTCTGTTCAATTTAGTCCCTTCACATTGCATGATTGAGGGTTGTCACAGTGTATTTATATGTCTCTGAGGTTGTTAAACTGCTTCGAATAATGTGAGTGCAAAAACAAACACAAAACATGCTCCAAAAGCACAATTTCACTATTTGCCAAACTGTTTAATTTATGAAAATATAGGCATATATTATAATGCTAGATCTTCAAACTCAATTAGGCTACACTGTCAGCATTGATTGCTAATTGACTCTAGAACGTGCAGACATGTATACATAACGTGTGTACACACTGCCATCGTGTGTCCTTTAAACCTTTGTAAACCAGTCTTATTATCTAGACGCTTTCATATATTTAAACAAGTACAAAATAAAGCGTTTATAATATTGAGATTTACAAGCTTTTCTGGTTTTTGGTCTCGCGAGCTATTTATAGAACCTTTTGGAATTTCCAGATTTGAGTATCACCAGAGTTGTCGTTATTTGCAAGGCAGAACGCGCAATGATATTTATTATCTGCCAAATCATGACGAAGATAATCAGAGACAACCAACTCCTGCCGAATCAGGTTAAAGGTCAAAAGGTTACGGTTGACTACAGTAAAAATAAAACGAGGCACAGGAGTATCATGATACTCTGCATAGCGTACCCAAGACGCCCGATGATATTTATTATCTGCCCAAACATGAAGAAAGATAATATGTAAATAGTTTAACTCTATTTAGATATTTTCTCGATAAATCTCAAATATTAGTACCAATCCGGTATCAAAGTAGCACTAACATTATCATTATTAATCGTGTGCCTGCATCACTGATGGAACTATATATATATATGGCGGTTTAACGGAAGTGAGTAAATTGCCTTTGCAGAAATATCCAACCGATTGTTCAAATACGACTATATAATTTTTTTTTCGTTGTTGTTGTTTTGGTAGCACTGTGGCGATTGTCAACCAATCGCCACAAAAACTGCAAACATTAAAAAATCGGAATATTTATTTCATTTTAGATGTGTCATTTATTAGTGTTCGTAAACAACCACAATTGTAATATGTTCAAATCATCTAGATTTGTTTCTTCCTAATAATAAGCCGCCCTCCCATGTGATTTCCGAAAAGCTATTAAAAATAGAAGTCGCGGGCTTCTGCCCGGCGACTAATAAGCCGCCCTCCCATGTGATTTCCGAAAAGCTATTAAAAATAGAAGTCGCGGGCTTCTGCCCGGCGACTAATTATACAAATTGTTTGATCTTGTATACGTGCCGATATATCATTTGGACCACTGCACTCGAATGTAGATACGACACATTCTAGAATGATCCTATAACCAAGTATCATTACGTGTACCAGCCAACAACAATTTACCGGCGTAATTTACCTAGGTTAACCGGCCAACCAACCTTAAACAGGGTAAACCAGCCAATTTACACTTACCAGTGTAAACCAGCTTGTCAACGTGTGTACGGTAAATCAGCCAACCTTCATTTACCAGGGTAAGCCAACCATTTAATATGTTTTAGGGTAAACCAGCTAGCCAACATTTACCAACCAATTAACATGTTGTAGGGTAATCCAACCAGCCAACATTTACCAGTGTAAACCAGCCAAGTAACATTTTGAAACATGTTGTAGGATAACCAGAAAACAAACTTTTTACAGGGAAAAACTAACATTGTGTACGGTAAACCAGCCAACTAACATTGTGTTGCCAACAACACTTTGTAGTGTAAAACGATCACCCAACATTAATCAGGCTAACCCGCAAACCTATATTACCAGGATAAACCAGCCAACCAACATTAATCAGAGTAAACCAGCCATCCAGTATTTATCGCCTTTTTTTGTGTACAGTACTCCCTCCGAAAGATTTGTTTTCGAATCCGGGGTGAGATGGTAGGAGCTTATTTTCGCAATAACACAAAAAATAAAGTACGAGTCATACAAGTCAGACTTTGCGTAAAACAAGAGGGCCATACTGGACATTTAAGGGAAAACACTCAATTATTTACCAATCAACATGATTTGAAGGAATCTCATAGAGATGCCTTATATGACATTTTCATATAAGGCAAAACAGTTGACACACTTATGGCCAAGATAAGATAGCACTAGTCTGCATCCTAGTCTTGTTCTATATATTAAGCAGTTGTTCTTTAAAGCTCCGAATAGAGGAATAGGGTTAAAGATAAATTATGATAAATAACATCTTACTGTCTGCGAAACACACAACACTAAGTATAATACACATCCCAAGAAAAAACACGTCGACTTCATCCTTATTAAATTATCACTGATACAGGATAGGTGAAAGCCAATCTGACTAAAGTACACGATCTGACCTATAAATGCGTAGCGTTAATAGGAGATGATTTTAATGAGATTGGGTGAAAGCCGCCCCATATAAAGTTGAATCGTGTCACGCATAAACCACTCCCTGTGTACTTGTCTTCTCGATTGTCCCAAATGTCATATACATATGCCCTTAATATGTGTAACAACTCCTGTTTTTCATTCATTGTTTCATGTTTATATTCATTAATGATTTACTTCCCCTTAACTACAGCAATGACAAAGACATTCATCGACATTGAGTTGAAGGCGACACAGAAGGTTTCAACCATTTGAATTGGAAAGCTGTACAACACTCACATCACAACGTCTTCCCCAATCAAGGTGCATTTTCTATCTGAGGTTCAAGACCAATCAAGATGAGACACATCGACGAACGTCTCGCATCATTGGAAGAACGCTCGGGTGCACGATCCATTGGTGTCATGGACTATGCAGAAACAGCCTTCTCTGTCATGCTCTTGTAAATACCTAAACATGCAACCTTTGCAATCTTATAAACTGACTGACAATGTACATGTATATCAGCGAGATATCATGCACTAAAGGGTACATCTATAATTAATGTTCAAGTCAATAATATAAGTAAGTCAGAATACCGGAACATTTGTTTTTCATATTCATCATTTCAATAGGCCTATGTATATAACATCGTTTTATAATGATATTCAACTTAAATAAGACAGTCTGAATACAAATATAGCTTTCTAAATTCATTTAGAACTGTCTTTGTTCTTATATCGTAGAAAGGGAAATCAAACGGATATAAAAATAATCAAAGCACTGAAGTGCTGACGGCCTGGGTGCTGCAGGAAGGTTGGGGAAGTAGGGAAAATGTGAAAGAAAATAACAATTGCAGCTTATGTTTGTGTATTTATTGTTAAGAAGTTTAAAGATCATATAAAACATAGAAAATATTATGAAACTGCCAACAGGAGGACCTTCTTGGCACTATTTCGCTCACCTGAGTGCAATAGCTCACACGTATACACGTTTAAGACATGAAGAATCAACGGAAAAATTGACAGCAGGTTCAATCAGAATATTTTGAAGTTTCTGCCTTATCATATTGAGAAATATATCAATTCTCTAAACCATGTACTAGACTGGGAGAACGTGTTTGAACAATGCAAAACTCATCAAGACAATTATTCTGATAAAGATTTAAAATGCAACCTCCAGAGTGTTATCAAAATTTTCCTTTATTTGGCATTGTGACCTATTTTTGTTTACCCGATATGACCCATATTCGAGAACATGAACTAGATAACATCAATACAAACATTCTGACAAAGTTTCAAGCTGCTGAATCAAAAACGCGGCCTACAGAGTATTAACAAGATTTTCCTTCAATTTGGCCTAGTGACAGAGTTTTTAACCCGGCATGACCTGTATTCGAACTTTTCCTAGATATCATAAAAATAAACATTCTAGCCAACTTTAAAAAATGTGGCTTCTACAGTGTTGACAAGATTTTCCTTTAATTTGGCCTAGTGACCTTGTTTTTGAACAGACATGACCCATATTCGAACTTGACTTAGATATCATTAAGACTAACATTCTTAACATGCTCAAGTTAAAAATGCAGCCTCCTGAGTGCTAATAAGATTTCCCTTGCAGCCTCCAGAGTGTTAATACGATTTTCCTTCAATTTGGCCTAGTGACCTAGTTTCTGACCAAATATGACCCATATTCGAACTTGACTTAGATATCATTAAGACTAACTTTCTTAAGAGAATGCCGGTGATTCACATGCACCTGCACAGCGCGATCGGGTCGCCCAGTTGAGGGAGAGGTTGGCGTTTGTACGCTACTGCTACAACTTAGTTCTTGGTGCATTGGTGGCTGAAGAGGAGATGCATGGTCTCATTCACTTCACTGCCACTCTCCCTTTCTGGTTGGTACTGCCCTCTCCTGTTCCTTAAGCCCTCTCTTCTTTTCTATGGCATCTTGTAGAACTTTTACTCTGAAACTTTTGTGATAATATGTGTGTTAAATTGTGAAGAGCGCGACTGGATAATCTGATAAATGATGTGATGAGCCGGCTTTTATAACCTGCGAGCCACAGGTGGTGGTCGGCCAAATGCCGGCCTGTCCCCGGTCAATGTCTGCCTGATTTCCGGCCGTGCTCTGAGCGGCGAATTTGGCCCGGCGCTTGCCCGATATGTGTGATGCCTGGCCAGAAATCGGGCAGACATTGTGCGATCAGATTGCGATGAGGTTTTAAGTCCGAGGTTAATAACTCGATGCCCGCGAGGAGTCCCGAAGGGTTCCGGCCGAAAATGTTTAGAAATCCGCCGCAAGCTACTCGCAAGGTAATTGTGACTGGGGTTTAAGTGATACTAGATATGCTACATTTTTAATTCATAAATATGCTTTTGAAAAAATATAAATCTGCAGCAGAGGACTTTTGAAAACATAAATGTTGATATCCATATCTCTATGTGTAAACATAAGGCACATTCCTGTAAGCATTTTCTTCACCATTGATGATCTTTAGTCGGACTTCACGAGGCCAATAGTTGAAGTCCTTTCTTCAAACTGGCAACTTGTCATCAAAAATGTGATCGCAGTCCAACGAATTGTGTGGACATTCGGATCACTTGACTTCCTTAATCAAGTCGTCAATGGTTGACTGGTCGGTAAGATAAGGGTGATACACCACCCCATTTATTCCTCCACGTATGGATTAGTGTATTGTAGTTGAAACAAGATGGATGTACAAATTGAGATAAACCATTTTACTTGAATACTTAATTTTAACCCTTTCCATCATATAGACGCTTTCTGCTTCCTATGTAGAAAGTAGAAATTGCTCAAAACGAGCAATTTCTCCTGTTGCCACAATGTTTTTTTACTTTTAGTCAAAGGTTATCCATTCAATTATAGATATTTTCTATTTTTTGACAAAATATGTTCAAAGTTGTCTGCTGCAGAATTGTCGTATGAGAGAAAGGGTTAGAAATACATGGGCGTTGAAGAGACATGGAGTAGAGGGAGATGTAAACAAACGATACGTACCTTTTTATTAAGTTTGAGCTAAAGATAACCCTAGCAATTACATACGGATTTCTCTTGTTAATGTAATGTATAAAGTATTAAAATAAAATATATTATTGAGCCGCGAGGTGAGAAAAACCAACATTGTGGACTCTGCGTAAAGTATCGACCTGTATCAGCCTTAGCATGCCGTACAGGCTAACCCGGACAGACACTTTTCGTCTCCTGTGGATTTTCTGTTTCAGGAATCATTACTCTATACCTTTATCTTCCAGAGACGGGATGTGTCGGCCCGGATTCGGCTGCGCGGACTGCGCAGGCTGATCTTGTTCGATACATTACGCAGAGGCCATAATGTTGGTTTTCTTGCGGGACGGCTCATATGTGGGCACATGCATAACATTTAATTGATGAAAGTGGCATAATTTCGACATCGGTATTCTGTAACTGATAATTTATTCACATTACAAAGTATGATACAGAAATATATTTGCAATTTTTATGTTTCATAATTATTTTGATTTTGTTAAATCATTTGAATCAATTGAATGACAAACTGTTTAGAATTTTATCTTAAAGGGGACTTCGTGGGAAAATGAGTAATTTATTGTTATCAACGAAGGCCTACTCAAATATGAAGTCCAGTTAAAATCCTTCTCATGCAACATGGGGTACAGCAAGGGGACCTAAGCAGTCCAATAATTTACAATTTGTTTAAACAAGGGTGATCTACCTTTTTCAATGAGAATTATCCTTGCATATGTTTAAGTGTTTCACATTTGTCTGACACTCTTTACGATTTACAAGTTCAATAAAAGAACATATTTGGTCTGTATGCAGTACATTGTTTCTGTTAACATGTAAACAACAGCTATTATATTATTTATGAGTTGAAATAATGTGTAATGTAAAGATTTGAAGGTGGAATGTTGACACAGTCTAAACATAAAGGCTTTAAGTGCAACAGGGTGCACTCAATATTCAATCCAGGGGTTGTGAGTTCGAATCCCAGCTCGGCCAACATTCTTTCCGACGTTTGACAAAAGTCACTGTGACATACGTCATTTTAACATTTTAAAGTACCTATGAATGTATGAATGTATGTGAAGATTTCTTAGTCTCTTAACATTTTATAAGTATACTATATACTGTTAAAGCTACCGTCCTCGTACGGAAATCGCCTAGTCTACATACTGTTAAAGCTACCGACTTCGAACCGAAATCGCCGAGGCTACATACTGTTAAAACTACTGACCTCGTACGTAAATCACCGAGAATACATATTGTTAAAACTACTGACCTCGTACGTAAATCACCGAGGCTACATACTGTTAAAACTACTGACCTCGTACGTAAATCGCCGAGGCTACATACTGTTAAAACTACTGATCTCGTACGTAAATCACCGAGGCTACATACTGTTAAAACAACTGACCTCGTACGGAAATCGCCAAGTATACATACTGTTAAAACTACCGTCCTCGTACTGAAATCGCAGAGACTATATACCGTTAAAGTTATCGTCCTAGTACGGAAATCGCCGAGGCTACATACTGTTTAAGCTATCGACGTCGAACGGAAATCGCAGAGGTTACATACTGTTATAACTACCGACCTCGTACGGCAATCGCCGAGGTTACATACTGTTAAAACTACTGTCCTAGTACGGAAATCGCCGATTCCATAAGCAGTGTTTTAATACAGTAAATAGTAGTTCATGTCATTAATGATTGAAGCAGTCAGATAAAGTGAAATTCCAAAGATTACCGTAATTGGTTAATGTGTGAATCTCGTGTAGAAGACGATACCATAGTTTTATATTTTGTCTAGTGATAAACCATGTTAACTATTCCCTTTGTATTACATAGAAATGTCTTCTCAAAATAAAACGACAATAAACTATTTGGCGATGAATATGTTTCATGCATTAAAAGTGAGAAACTCTTCTATGAGCAAGTTTGGGTAATGTTAAAACAATAAAGACCAAAAAATATACGTCACTGTGAAAATATTTTAATTTATTCCACAATATGTGTCAAAATAAGATTATTTTTAGGGTCTAGAAATAAAGCTTAATGATAACCTACTTTGGATCTTGACATTATACAATATTCAACATTTACATTGTTATTCTCTTGATGTATTATTGTACACGTACTTGTTTATATAACGATCTTCACACATCACAAATCGTTGTATATATGTTTTGTATCTTGTATATGGGCCGCAGGCATACATAACTTTTTGGAATAAATTATTTAAAGTAAATCTTAGACGCTGGTAGGCAGTAAAGACTCTAGTAATACTACGTGCACATATTGTGTTCACGTTTCGCTTCTTCATCAGGCTCCTTCTTCACCAGACTATTCTGCCTACACATTTAGTTGAATGACGTATACGGAACGCGTTGTTGTCTCCTCCGTCTGATGATAAAGATACAAGCAACCACGCTCCCAATGATGGCCATTAAAACCAATACAATCACAACAATTACCCCTGTAAATAGAAAGTATACATTGATATAGGCATAACTTGGTACCATTGTCATAATGTTGACCTTTGTGCACATTTATCATTATATCAGATTGGTGAGCATGGTTTTAAGACCCAATTTAAAATGTGCGTCATGTTCTCAATCATGTTTATTTCTATAACGTTATGGCTTAAGATGATTCGCGGCTTGTCCTAGGATTACTGCATAAATGACCTCAATGTTCATAACAAACAAGAAGTCTTCTCTTATCAAAACTGTCGAACTTCATGGATATTATAATGGAATTTAACTGTTTTGTAATGTAAGCCATGTCCATTTCTTGCCAAATAAAATTTGAAAACATAAAGGTTGATATCCATATCTCTATGTGCAGACATAAGGCACATTCCAGTAAGCATTTTCTTCGCCATTGATGATCTTCAGTCGGATCAATACTCGGCCGGGTCGGGCACTGGTCCTATGGGCCCCGCTAAATCCGCCACTGCATTTGGCACGAGACTTCTTTGTTCACCATTAATATTTGCGTCGCACGGACCCTACAGTCCCCCGGTTAATCCGCCACTGTATTTGTCTTTTCCGTTCCACTACGCAAATGTTAATAATGTTAATAATGTTAATAAGCTTCCATATTTAACCTGTTGGTGCATTAATTTCTAAAACATTTGTTAAACTTATATTGGAGTACTCACGCATTAAATTGTGCACAGATGTTACAACACATTATAATTATATATTTTTTTGAGATTTTAACCTTTTACATGCAGTTTTGTTGAATCCATGACAAACTACTTTTTCGCGCAGTCTCACCCTAAAATGCGTTGTTGGGTGTTAACTGCAATTCGAAAAAAAAAGGTATTACTACTATGACCAGGGGCTAAAGCCCCAGGCCAAAATCAGCACATTTAACGCCGATTGCATTCTAAAGACAACATTCAAAGTTTGTTATAATTAACGACCCTCTGCATACAAGCCCTACTATATTTAGTATTTTATCTTATTTAACTTTTGATATTGTCCATTGTTGCAAGATGTATTAACTTATAGGTATGGAAATAGTCTGTGGTATACGAAATTTTGACAATTTAACATGAATGTGTCGCTGGTTTACGATATATTGGCATATAACAATGGATATCGTTCTTGATTTCGCGAAGTTTGACAAAACAATTGAATATTGTCCATTGATAAATGATGTATTGACATACAACACGAGTATTGTCCATTGATTAATGATGTATTGACATAGAACGTGAATATTGTCCATTGATAAATGATGTATTGACATATAACGTGAATATTGTCCATTGATTAATGATACATTGACATAAACCATGAACATTGTCCATTGATTAATGATATGTTGACATTTAACAAGAAGATTGTCCATTGATTAATGATATACATGTACTGACATATAACAATAAGATTGTCCATTGATTAATGATATATTGACATATATAACAAGAAAATTGTCAATTAATTAATGATTCATTGACATATAACATGAATATTGTCCATTGCTTAATGATGTTTTGACATATATAACATGAACAGTGAACATTGATTAATGATAAATTGGCATATAACGTGAATATTGTTCATTGATTAATGATGTATTCACATATAACATTGATATTGTCAGTGGTGTCACGATGTTATGACATATAAACATGAATATTGTCAGTGGTGTCACGATGTTAAACATATTGACATGAATGTTGTCCGCAGCATACGATGTTTTGACATATAAACATGGATATTGTCAGTGGTGTCACGATGTCTTGACATATAAACATGGATATTGTCCGTGGTGTCACGATGTTAAACATATTGGCATGATTGTTGTCCGCAGCATACGATGTTTTGACATATACACAAGGATATTGTCAGTGGTGTTACGATGTTTTGACATATAAACATGGATATTGTCCGTGGTGTTACGATGTTTTGACATATACACAAGGATATTGTCAGTGGTGTCACGATGTTTTGACATATAAACATGGATATTGTCCGTGGTGTCACGATGTTTTGACATATAAACATGGATATTGTCAGTGGTGTCACGATGTTTTGACATATAAACATGGATATTGTCAGTGGTGTTACGATGTTTTGACATATAAACATGGATATTGTCAGTGGTGTCACGATGTTTTGACATATAAACATGGATATTGTCAGTGGTGTTACGATGTTTTGACATATACACAAGGATATTGTCAGTGGTGTCACGATGTTTTGACATATAAACATGGATATTGTCAGTGGTGTCACGATGTTTTGACATATAAACATGGATATTGTCAGTGGTGTTACGATGTTTTGACATATACACAAGGATATTGTCAGTGGTGTCACGATGTTTTGACATATAAACATGGATATTGTCCGTGGTGTCACGATGTTAAACATATTGACATGATTGTTTTCCGCAGTATACGATGTTTTGACATATAAACATGAATATTGTCAGTGGTGTTACGATATTTTGACATATAAACATGGATATTGTCCATGGTGTCGATGTTTTGACATATAAACATGGATATTGTCAGTGGTGTCACGATGTTTTGACATATAAACATGGATATTGTCCATGGTGTCACGATGTTAAACAAATTAACATGAGTGTTGTCCGCAGGATACGATGTTTTGACATATAAACATGGATATTGTCAGTGGTGTCACGATGTTTAGACATATATAACATGAATATTGTCCGTGGTGTCACGATGTTAAACATATTGACATGATTGTTGTCCGCAGTATACGATGTCTTGACATATAAACATGGATATTGTCAGTGGTGTCACGATGTTTTGACATATAAACATGGATATTGTCCATGGTGTCACGATGTTAAACATATTGACATGATTGTTGTCCGCAGTATACGATGTCTTGACATATAAACATGGATATTGTCAGTGGTGTCACGATGTTAAACATATTGACACGATTGTTGTCCGCAGTATACGATGTCTTGACATATAAACATGGATATTGTTAGTGGTGTCACGATGTTTTGACATTTAAACATGGATATTGTCAGTGGTGTTACGATATTTTGACATATAAACATGGACATTGTCCGTGGTGGCGATGTTTTGACATATAAACATGGATATTGTCCATGGTGTCACGATGTTTTGACATATAAACATGGATATTGTCCATGGTGTCACGATGTTTTGACATATAAACATGGATATTGTCCATGGTGTCACGATGTTAAACATATTGACATGATTGTTGTCCGCAGTATACGATGTCTTGACATATAAACATGGATATTGTCAGTGGTGTCACGATGTTAAACATATTGACACGATTGTTGTCCGCAGTATGCGATGTCTTGACATATAAACATGGATATTGTCAGTGGTGTCACGATGTTTTGACATTTAAACATGGATATTGTCCATGGTGTCACGATGTTAAACATATTGACATGATTGTTGTCCGCAGTATACGATGTCTTGACATATAAACATGGATATTGTCAGTGGTGTCACGATGTTTTGACATATAAACATGGATATTGTCCATGGTGTCACGATGTTAAACATATTGACATGATTGTTGTCCGCAGTATACGATATATAATCACCGTGGTGTGCGGTGCATTGACCATGGTATATGTAATGTATTGCGTTCGCGTTCTGGACAAATCAGAAAGCAGTTAATTTTAATCATAAACTAAACTTACATATTGGCATTGGCATTGGGGTCTTTGGTGAATTGTGATCACACTGGATACTAAAGCCTGAAGGTGAGTCGTGACAACAACAGTTTTTTATTGATGACGATATTTTTGCGGCACAGCAGTATCCACTTTCTGTATAATAATGATAATAATAATACTAAGTTTAACAATGATACTAATAATGATAATAAAATAATAAAAATCATGATAATAATAATAATAGTAATACTTATAATAATTATAATATTCCTCATTATAACAGTAATATTGGTACAAACAAAATTTAAAGAATTTATGATATCATAAATCTCGTCTGTAATCCAAAGTGACGAAACTTAAGGACACTTCCAACAAATAATTAGACATTTAATCGTAGATATATATAACGTACCATCACAGTTTGTTAGGCCACACTTGATGCTAGCCTGAAATAAAGTACAATTATACAAAGCTTTAACCCTTTACCTCATACAGACGCGTTCTAGCGCCTCTTCAGCAAATGACTAATAAAATCATTGAGGCAAAAGGAGAAATTGCTCATGATGAGCAATTTCTTCTTTCGCCACAATGTTTTCAACTTTTTCTCAGTAATTATACCTTGATTTCTAGAGATTTTCCGTTAATTGAGTAGATGTTTTCAAAGTCATCTGCTGCAGTTTGTTGTATGTGGGAAATGATTACTCTTCCCCATATGCAGACGCATGTTAATGTCTCTGCATCTAAAAGTGTGTGCCACAATGTTTTCAACTCCATTCAATAATCATTTTTTCGTTTTTCCATGTGTTTGCCTAAACGTTTAAAAAGATGTCTGCTGCAGATTGTATGTGGGAAAGTGTTAACACCATTGTTATATCGTTGATCAATAATGAGTACCGAATATTTTCCTTAGTCCTATGAAACTGCTCTAACTTGTGTCAATATCCCCGATGTTTGACAAGTATCTATGCGTTTATGGAATTGTCCTTTCTTAGAATTGAAGAATGAGTTGCGAAAAAGATTAACCAAAATGAGACTGTACAATTGTGCTGGCTGGTTGTTGTCTAAACATTTTGTTTAAAGTCGTGTAAAGCATAGCACGTAGCTATTGTTAAACATCACAAAGGTCAAGTACTGATAACCTTTTAATAATTTCCGCCATTAATACGCTTTCTGACGCCTTTGCAGCAGACGACGTTTGAAAACATTGTGACTAAAGGAGAAATTGCTCTTATGAGCAAATTCTCCTTTTTGTCATTGTGTTAGAAATTTTGTTCAATAACAGTTTATTCTTTCACTTTTAGAGAGGTCAAATATTTTTGACTGGTGTTTTCGATGTCGCTGCTGCTGATTTGTTGTAATTGGGAAAGGGTTAAAAGCAACATAAGCATTACAACGTTTAGGTACTGATCACATGTTAATCAACAGTGGGTGGATGAGAGGATGCTTTACAGCTAAAAGCGTCGGCCTCAATACCCAAAGGCCACGAGCTTGATTCTCGCGGGATTGAGGGATTCTTACATTCGTCGTAAGCAGCGTTACTCGTTTCATGACTCGAAATAAGAAATAAAAGAACTTTAAACACGTTTAGGCTTAAATGTGGATACTCCCTTTAAATGTTGATACAGTTACTGAAAAAGATTAAAACACATTTTGTAGGATAAATCAGCCAACCAACATTTACCAGTGTTAACCAGCCAACCAACATTTTGTAGGTAAACCAGCCATTTAACATTTTGAAGGGTAAACCAGCCAACTAATGGTTTGTAGAGTAAATTAGGCAAACAACATATTTCAGTGTAAACCAGCCAGCCAACATTTACCATGTTAAACAGCCAACAAACATGTTGTATGGTAAAAGAGCCAACAACAGTTTGTAGTTTAAAACGGCCACACAACATTATTCAGAGTAAACCAGCAAACCTATATTACCAGGATAAATCAAAACACCAATATTGATCAGGATAAACCAGCCAACCAGCATTAATTAGGGTAAACCAGCCATTCGGCATTGATCGCCTATTTGTGTGTACAGTACTCCATTCGGATCCGGGGTAAGATTGTAGGAGATTATTTTCGCAAAAACACAATAAATAAAGTACGAGTCATACAAGTTGTAAAAATATTTTAAAGCACAAAAACATATTATAGTCTTGATCTTGCAAATTGAATAATATAAACCGTTCATTTTTGACAAGTTATATTATATTTATAGATCAGACTTTGCGTAAAACAAGAGGGCCATGATAGCCATGGATCGCTCACCTGAGTTATGCAATGTAATTTGTCACGCCAATCACAATAACTCACTTTTCAGTCAGGTAACCTTAATAGAAGAGGCCGAAGAGGACCATTGTCACAAGGCGAAATAACCCCCACCCTCTGCTGTCTATCTGGTGACCATGTTTTTTTTTGACAAATCAACGTGGCTTGAAATATCTCATAGAGGATCACCAAAGGAACATTTCTACCAAATTATTTGAAAATCAGTTTCATACCGTCAGTTAAGATGATTTTTAAAGTGTTCAATATGGACATTCAAGGGCAAAACAATCAATTATTTACAAATCAACATGACTTGACGGATCTCAGAGGGTCAACAAATGAACATTTGCAATTTAAGCAAAACAGTACACCCCCAACTCAGTCAGGTAACCTTAATACAAGAGGCCCAAGAGGACCATTGATACAAGGCGAAATAACCCACACCCTCTGCTGTCTATCCACATTCGAAAATAAGATATATGTATAGCCATTATTAAATTGTCTGTATGTGTCTTAGATGTTACCTTCAAAAAATAAAGATATTATTATTATTATTATTATTATTATTATTCGGTGGACAAGTTTTTTTTTTATTTGAAACTCAGTTTCATACCGTCAGTTAAGATGATTTTTAAAGTGTTCATTATGGACATTTAAGGAAAACAATCAATTGTTTACCAATCAACACGACTTGAAGGATATCATAGACAGTCAACAAATGAACCTTTGCCATATAAAGCCAATCTGTACAACCCAACTCAGACAGGTAACCTTAAAACAAGAGGAGGAACATTGCCACAAGGCGAAATAACCCCCATCCTCTGCTGTCTATCTGGTGGACATGTTATTAGTGTGTGACAAATCAACGTGGGTTGAAGGTATCTCATAGAGGATCACCCAAGGAACATTTCTACCGAATTATTTGAAAATCAGTTTCATACCGTCAGTTAAGATGATTTTTAAAGTATTTAATATGGACATTTAAGGGCAAAACAATCAATTGTTTACCAATCAACATGACTTGAAGGATCTCATAGAGGGTCAACAAATAAAAGAAAGTTGCCATTTAAGCAAACCAGTACAACCCAACTCAGTCAGGTAACCGTAATACAAGAGGCCCAAGAGGACCATTGATACAAGGCGAAATAACCCCACCCTCTGCTGTCTATCCACATTCGAATATGCATAGCCATTGTTAAATTGTTCACTCTGTATGTGTCTTAGATGTTATTTTCAAAAAATAAAGATATAATCATTATTATTATTATTAATATCCGGTGGACATATTTTTTTTATTTGAAAATCAGTTTCATACCGTCAGTTGAGATGATTTTTAAAGTGTTCAATATGGACATTTAAGGAAAACAATCAATTGTTTACCAATCAACACGACTTGAAGGATATAATAGACAGTCAACAAATGAACCTTTGCCATATAAAGCAAATCAGTACAACACAACTCAGACAGGTAACCTTAATACAAGAGGAGGACCATTGCCACAAGGCGAAAAAACCCACACACCCTCTTCTGTCTATCTGGTGGCCATGTTTTTTTGTGTGACAAATCAACGTGGGTTGAAGGTATCTCTTAGAGGATCACCCAAGGAACATTTCTACCGAATTATTTGAAAATCAGTTTCATACCGTCAGTTAAAATGATTTTTAAAGTATTTAATATGGACACTTAAGGGCAAAACAATCAATTGTTTACCAATCAACATGACTTGAAGGATCTCATAGGAGGCGCAACAAATGAACCTTTGCCATATAAAGCAAATAAGTACAACCCCCCCCCCCCCCTCCCCCACCCCCACCCCCCTCCCCCACTGGGGACCATGTTTTCGACCAATCAACATGACTTGAAGGAATATGACATATTGTTTGGGAGGACATATTGTTTAAAGCTTTTTCTTTCGGTTGCCCGGAAAACAGAATTCTGCATGGATAAAAATGTGAGGACATGGAGAGGATGCTTGCTGTGAAGTTTTAGCCCAATTGACCCACTGGTTATAGAGGAGAATATGTTGACGGACGGAAGACGTACGACGCACGATGGACGAGGGACGGCGTACGACGGACAATGCACGATCACAATAACTCACTTGAACGCTTCGTGAGCTTAACAACAGGAAGCACACAAGTATGGCCAAGATAAGACAGCACTAATCTGCAGGCTATTATTGTTCTACATATTAATCAGTTGTTATTTAAAACCGCGTATAGAGGAATATGGCAAAGGATAAATTATGATAAATAAAATATTACTGTCTGCGAAACACACAACACTAAGTATAATACACATCCCAAGAAAAAACACGTCGACTTCATCCTTATTAAATGATCACTGATACAGGATAGGTGAACGGCGCCCCATATAAACTTGAGGCGCGTCACGCGTAAACCACTCCCTGTGTACGTGTCTTCTCGATTGTCCCAAATACCATATACATATACCCTTAACATAACATAACATAACATAACAAAACATATCTTAATTTAGCATTAACTAGTACATACTTGTAGCCAATAAACATATAAAGATTTAACATAAAATTATGGAACACCACTGTCTTTAGAAGTGATGAAACTCCATTATTATGTCTGTTTGTTATTACATTATGTACAACGATCTTTACATGTTGTGCAAACATATTTATATTATGTCAGTATATGGTTATGTGTTGTGGTTTTGTACTTATATTCTGACAGTTTTTATTATATTATGTCGGTACATCTTTACATTATGTAGATACATCTTTACATTATGTCGGTACATCTTTACATTATGTAGATACATCTTTATATTATGTAGATACATCTTTATATCATGTGCTTGCTTTATTATATTATGTCCATACTTTATTATATTATGTGGATACATCTTTACATTATGTAGATACATCTTTATATTATGTGGATACATCTTTATATTATGTGGATACATCTTTATATTATGTAGATACATCTTTATATTATGTAGGTACATCTTTACATTATGTAGGTACATCATTACATTATGTAGATACATCTTTATATTATGTGGATACATCTTTATATTATGTAGATACATCTTTATATTATGTAGGTACATCATTACATTATGTAGATACATCTTTATATTATGTAGATACTTTATTGTGCGCTGTGTTTACTTTATTACACTATGTCAATACTTTATTACATTATGTCCATACGTTTTTACATTATGTGCATACTTTAGTATAGTGTGTGCACAAATTATTATATATTATTTCGCCTCACACGAAATTCTAGCAATTTCATTGGTTAAAGCGTGTCACGTGCAGAAATATATATTTCTATAGGGGGTGAGTAAATTCCATAGGGGGTGAGTAATGTAAAAAAGTCAGTTCAAAGGTTGGTTTTCGTAAAGTGGCTCTCAAATGTTACCAGTTACCCAGAAAGAAATGAAATGAATTGAAATAAATATGTTCATGTTGAACCGGTGTATTTTTTTAAATAATATATCTATTCCAATTCTTTAATCAATATTGATAGATCTTTTACTCATGACGTCATATTATGCTACCAACAAATATCAACAAGTTACAGTATAGTTCAGTTTAAAGTGGTCGACGAAATAAATACATTATTGGGTTTGTTACTGACCCACTACGGAAATATAGTGGGTCTGTTGGACTATGTGCGACTTATTTTTCGATCCAACATGACAAATGTTTGAACAAGAACTGAATTTGATGGAAATTAATGTTCTTATGAATTTCAATGAATATTTGAACATACATTGAACCTCTGAAGTGTTCAGAGTCTTTTGAAACTTGACCTTGTGATATAGTTTCTGACTCTACATACATGTAATCGCGTTTATAGATTGACCTAGATTTGATGACGATAATTATTCATAAAGATACGGATTTGATATAAAATATGTTCTCTACAGTTTCCATAAGGAATTTGAGACGAACACAGTTTATTTAAGGTAGATAACTAGTAATTTAAATGATGTCCAGTACATACACAATATAAGTCTAAGGGGACATAACTCTTTGTGTTTTAAAGCAATCTTTGTTTCACTTGCGTCTAGCCTTTCAATATGTAGGTTAACATTTCCATACAGTTTTAATCAAATCCATCCACCAATGCCTTAAATATGGCATAGGACGACAGACGAACGGACGGACGGACGGACAGACGGACGGACGGACGGACGCACGGACGGACGGACGCACGGACGGACGGACGGACGGACGGAAGATAAACGACAAACACATCCCATTCATATTTGCTTATGATTAACAAAGTAGTAGATAATGTCCATGCAATATTATATTGTTTAGTTAGTTGTTTTTGTGGCGATTGGTTTGACAATCGCCACAATGCTAACAAAAACAACAACAACGAAAAATATTTATATAGTCGGTTTTGAACAATCGGTTGATATTTTTTTACCTTACTGCAAACTAATTTACTCACATCCGTTATAGTTCCATCATTGATGCAGAGACGTGATTAATAATAATTATGTCAGTGCTACTTTGGTACCGGATTGTTAC
>JASEVX010000007.1:59359134-59419984 GCA_031761405.1 Serripes groenlandicus
GAGAAAGAGAGAGAGACACACACACAGCGATTAGCGCGGGAATCGGCATTTTATAGCTTAAGAAATACTGTTTGATTCGAAAAACACGAAACCCGCTTTTAAATATATGATATAAATAGTTTTTTCGTTAAATACGTAAAACGAAAACAAAAATACATTTTCCCAACGTGTTGACCTCGATCTCCCAAAATTATTGTAAACATTTGTCTGCGCATGCGCGTCCTTCCCCCCCCCCCCCCCCCCTTAATATATTCTTAAGATCGCATAATTTAGCACAATAACTTCGCATTTATGAAAATATTCCCATTTTCCTGTTATTAAACAACTATGGCTTTAATTTACATTTAAATTATAAAAAAACTACTCGCATATAAATAATCGCTAATCTTAATCTTCTATTGCAAACTCGAAAAAGAGCCAGTCTAGTGACGAACTGCTACGGAAATATCAGAGAGCTGACGGTAAATTACGGCGCATGCGCTATCAAGACGATTTACACGGCGCATGCACAAGCCCATTGCACCAGTGATAGTTCTAAACACAACCAATAGATGTGCTGGTGCTGATGCACCCGCGCAATAATACTTAGAAATAATATGCGGCAATTACCTTATAAGGTAATGATAAAATGTACAAATATGCAGTGCTATAATTAGAAGTAACCCGATATGGTATGTTAGGATCGTCTGCTCTGAAAACGTCTTAAAAAAACCTTTTTGTTTAAGTTTGAAAACATCCTTTTAACACCAACCTTTTCATTAGATTGTTTCAACAATAGTTTAGTCACATACAGTTAAGACCAGTATGAAAGTGACACTCTGATTGGATCGTGATTGGAGCGTCAGCGTGATTTGAACAATATCGGAACGCTTCAGGAGCGGAATAGAAACACTGATTGAAACATTGAAAATTATTGAGCACTCACTGAATGCCAAATTTATCTATAATTTATTTACGAAATATATTTATTTATTTTGGGCCTATTTTTTTTCAAAAGTCATTTGTTAATATCGAATATTGATTCTCATGGCAGTTAAAGTCAACATTTAGTATACAAGTGATAACTTAAAAAGCCGTTGTTATAAGTATATAGGACTACTTATTATAAAAAAACCAAGAGAAAGTTGATGCAACGCATCAATGTCGCCGGATATCCATAGTGCAGTTATGCATAACACTAACATTATAGTAGTTGAATAAACAGTTATCAACTGAGGGGCATATTGGAACATCAGGGGTGGGGTCAAGTGAAAATGTATCATAACTTGCATCGTTTTGTCAACGAAGTGAATGATAATTGAAGCCTTTCATTGTTTATGACCAATCTCCATTCCAAAGTAGGTTGACCATACACACAACCAACTAATTATTGATCATAAACAGTAATGGAAATGAGTAATTTTTCAATAAAAGCACAAAACAGACCATTTAGGATGTGCATGCAATAGCACGTCATTTTACCTTTCCTCTTTTAAAGTCAACAGTGGACACCTTTGCAGCAATCTACTTTTAAAACAATGAGATAAGGGTTAAATCGCTGAAGACATGAGCTTTCTCTTTTTCTCAAGATGATATTAGCTTGGCATCCTAATTATATCATACTTTAACAAATGTTGAAATGTAGTCCAACATTTATAAATTAGACCACCTTCGAAATATAATATCAACTAAACTCTCATATAAAATCTCATTGAAATTGTTGTATAATTTAAACTTAGTTTCGAACATAAACTTAGCCCTACAACATGTTAATTTATCTTAATTCTTTCCTTCCTTTTTTATAATGAAAATAACAAACTACTCATGTTTTAAAATTATATTATGATGAGCGCCCTTGTGTCAATGATGCATAACAATATGCAGATCGGAAGCAATATGCCTTTAGGGAATTAAATGACACATTTAAAATTGTCAAGGACGAAATAATGTTGTACGAAAGACCCGATTCTTTCTTATTCTTGAAACTCTCTTTATAGGCAGAGAGTGTTCGTTCAAAGTCATTTTTCCATTAAAACCAGTTTTATCTCGGTTTGTTCTTTTCTTCATTTGTTTCGAACCAAATAAAAAATTTAAATAAGCTATAATTTACTATTTGTAAGTGAGTGTAAAGAGCGGCTCTCTTGCAAAGGAGATTGATCTACGCAGTTGGTATTCGCGAGTCACGCAGGTGCTCGTAAGTAAACAAATTAATTAGACTGTGCGACGTAAAGGTTTGTAGTTATCGCCTTTTGTTACATGTAGTATATAGTGATAAATAAAACATACCAGTCTAGCTAATAGGGACTGTTTTGTCTTCGTAAATAAAACAAAGAAAAACATAAATGTAAGTCAAAATAAAGAAACTGAAAATACATAAAACATCGGAATATTTATTTCATTTTAGATGTGTCATTACTTAGTGTTTTTAAACAAACACCATTGTAATATGTTCAAGACATCTAAATGTGTTTCTTTCTAATAATTGTGATTTCAGAAAACCTATTAAAAATAGAAGTCGCGGGCTTCTGCCCGGCGACTAATAAAGACCACTGGAATGCAAACCATTAGTATTTGCCTCTGAATTCCTTGACTCTCTAAATTTTAGTTTACAGGTAAACCCCGTATGTACTAGGTTCTTTTCTGCCCGCATATGAAATTGACCCCAACTCTTCAGGAGCGTCGAAATGTGATCCTCTGATAACGTAAGTTATAGGAATGGGGAAGTTATACATGGGGATAAAGGAAGGAAAATGACAAAACTTGAAAACAAGGAAGATCTAACAAAAGTTATAGTTGAAATTTATTTAAGAAGTATGCATGAATTGCTTCTGATCGGAATGTGTTATTAGTACGAACAAAATTATGACAAGTTCATGCAAAGTGGACAGACAGACGACGGGGAAGTGATCCCTTGGTGTTTTCCTGTCTTGCAGGCAGGCGAAACAAACATGTGTACCTCTACATGTGTACGTGTAAACTCTTAAAACCCTTTCTTCTGATTACTGTGTATAAGTGTAACAAGTACGTAGTTAATCGGCCAAATAGAAAAAGAGTTATGAAAAATGAAGGCAAATATTGAAGGACAGTCGAGGGAGATGTGATCGTTATGTGTTTACCTGCCTTACAGGTGAGCAACTGTAAAACGTAGTATTGTATGGATATATGGTATTTGACTCCATTATCTGTTTATATGCTTTTCCGTAGACCTCTACATTCGTTTAAGACGACCTCAAACAAGTAAAATAGATTTTAAACAATACACATGAACTGCAACACGCGAAAACCGACATTTGTGGGAGACAGAATTTCGTAAATAGTACGCCAACATCAGTGATCCAAAGGTCTTAATTTCAGGTCAACTATTACTATCTTCTAACACCCTCAACATGAATGTTTTTGGAGTAAACGAAACTACGATACGATAACGAAATCGCCTTCCGGTGCATTTGTATTAGATCTATGTTATTAACGGAAATTAATTTTGCCTTCTGTTATGCTTACTTTATAATTTTATGTTGTGTAACGTGCAACTAGATTCTACCATGGTCTGGCGAATACTGGTATCATATAAATGTTCTTACAGAAGGCAAAGTTAATTCCGTTAATAACATAGATCCAATACAAATGTATACGGATGTTACAGCAAAGATGGAAGAAGACATTGTGTCACATGGAAGGGAAATTCTTCTATGCGCATGGGCACCGGAAAGCGATAGTACGATGTTGATAACGCGACAGTACGATGATGATAACGCGACAGTACGATACTACGAAAACGAAAACGCGATATGACGATGGTGAAAACGCGACAGTACGATGGTGAAAACACGATAGCATATCGCATTATCATCATCGTACTGTCGTATTATCGCGTTTTCATCATCGTACTATCGAGTATTGCGCTTCAGATCAACACATTCACAGACGATGGCCTGTGATTGCCCTAATGGGTTTCCGTAATCTTGTGCTGGACATCTTAGATGGACACTGCTGCCTTGAATGAAGTTCACATTTCCTAGATGTTGTTTAATACCGTCAACATTGCATGGCTTTCTTCCAAATGAATTCGTGTTCTTATAGGTTGGTAAAAAAAGATGTCAACAATTACTATATCATGTTCAATCTTCAGACCAATAGGTGGTAAAGGTTTAGATCTAATCTTGAAGCTTGGATGTGCCATAAAACCCCAGTCAAGTGTCTTCTGTAGTCTGGTAAGGAAATTTACATCTTAATAAAATCCTAAATCCATGGCTATATTATGGAACGCCGGCACTGTCTTTAGACGTGATGAAACTCCATTATTATGTCTGTTTGTTATTACATTATGTACAACGATCTTTACATGTTGTGCAAACAGATTTATATTATGTCAGTATATGGTTATGTGTTGTGGTTTTGTACTTATATTCTGACAGTTTTTATTATAGTATGTCGGTACATCTTTACATTATGTAGATACATCTTTACATTATGTCGGTACATCTTTACATTATGTAGATACATCTTTATATTATGTAGATACATCTTCATATTATGTAGATACATCTTTATATTATGTAGATACATCTTTATATCATGTGCTTGCTTTATTATATTATGTCCATACTTTATTATATTATGTCCATACTTTATTATATTATGTGGATACATCTTTACATTATGTAGATACATCTTTATATTATGTGGATACATCTTTATATGATGTGGATACATCTTTATATTATGTGGATACATCTCTATATTATGTAGATACATCTTTACATTATGTAGGTACATCATTACATTATGTAGATACATCTTTATATTATGTGGATACATCTTTATATTATGTGGATACATCTTTATATTATGTAGATACATCTTTATATTATGTAGGTACATCATTACATTATGTAGATACATCTTTATATTACGTAGATACTTTATTGTGCGCTGTGTTTACTTTATTACATTATGTCCATACTTTTTTACATTATGTCCATACGTTTTTACATTATGTGCATACTTTAGTATAGTGTGTGCACAAATTATTATATATTATTTCGCCTCACACGAAATTCTAGCAATTTCATTGGTTAAAACGTGTCCCGTGCAGACATATATATTTCTATAGGGGGTGAGTAAATTCCATAGGGGGTGAGTAAAGTAAAAAAAAAAGTCAGTTCAAAGGTTGGTTTTCGTAAAGTGGCTCTCAAATGTTACCAGTTACCCAGAAAGAAATGAAATTAATTGAAATAAATATGTTCATGTTGAACCGGTTTTTTTTTAAATAATATATCTATTCCAATTCTTTAATCAATATTGATAGATCTTTTACTCATGACGTCATATTATGCTACCAACAAATATCAACAAGTTACAGTATAGTTCAGTTTAAAGTGGTCGACGAAATAAATGCATTATTGGGTTTGTTACTGACCCACTACGGAAATATAGTGGGTCTGTTGGACTATGTGCGACTTATTTTTCGATCCAACATGACAAATGTTTGAACAAGAACTGAATTTGATGGAAATTAATGTTCTTATGAATTTCAATGAATATTTGAACATGCATTGAACCTCTGAAGTGTTCAGAGTCTTTTGAAACTTGACCTTGTGATCTAGTTTCTGACTCCACATACATGTAATCGCGTTTATAGATTGACCTAGATTTGATGACGATAACTATTCATAAAGATACGGATTTGATATAAAATATGTTCTCTACAGTTTCCATAAGGAATTTGAGACGAACACAGTTTATTTAAGGTAGATAACTAGTAATTTAAATGATGTCCAGTACATACACAATATAAGTCTAAGGGGACATAACTCTTTGTGTTTTAAAGCAATCTTTGTTTCACTTGCCGTCTAGCCTTTCAATATGTAGGTTAACATTTCCATACAGTTTTAATCAAATCCATCCACCAATGCCTTAAATATGGCACAGGACGACAGACGAACGGACGGACGGACGGACAGACGGACGCACGGACGGACGGACGGACGGACGGACGGAAGGTAAACGACAAACACATCCCATTTATATTTGCCCATGATTAACACAGTAGTAGATAATATCCATGCAATATTATATTGTTTAGTTAGTTGTTTTTCTTATATTCTGTCGTGACGTTATTACATCTTGTGCTATCTGTGGTAACTTTATATGATGTGCAAACGTTGTTATATGTTGTGGATAGTTTAAGCAGGGTGATATTCCGCCTTGACACCGGAAATTAAAGCGCGAATGTACGGAATGTGACGGTAATGTGATCCTTAAAGGGTAACGCCCGTAAAGAAAAGAATCGCCGTGGCAACAGGCCTCTTAGGCCAATCTTCTTCGATCTATTAAACTAGGAGAGTTATTGAAAATATAAATATGTATCTACATAATATAAAGATGTATTTACATAATTGATTGATTGTGGTTTAACGCCGTTTTTAACAATTTCTCAGTTATATCACGGCGGCCAGTTCACCTACTCATGCATTTCCTGGTTTTCTCACACCAGTACTCCACACAACAATCTTCCCAAGCAACTGGCTGTTTTTACACATAGACTTAGCCCATTGGTGGAAGACGAATGACGCATGTAGCATTGACTTTTGTCAATCGTCGGAAAGAAAGTTGGCCGAGCCGGGATTCGAACTCACAACCCCTGGATTGACAACCCGCGTCGCTACCGACTGAGCTACCGGGGCTCGGCTATTTACATAATATAACGATGTATCCACATAATATAAAGATGTATCTACATAATGTAAAGATGTATCCACATAATATAATAAAGTATGGACATAATGTAAAGATGTATCTACATAATACAAAGATGTATCTACATAATATAAAGATGTATCTACATAATATAAAGATGTATCTACATAATATAAAGATGTACCCACATAATATAAAGATGTATCTACATAATGTAAAGATGTATCCACATAATATAATAAAGTATGGACATAATATAATAAAGCAAGCACATGATATAAAGATGTATCTACATAATATAAATATGTATCTACATAATATAAAGATGTATCTACATAATATAAAGATGTACCGACATAATAAAAAGATGTATCTACATAATATAAAGATGTATCTACATAATGTAAAGATGTACCGACACAATATAAAGATGTATCTACATAATGTAAAGATGTAACTACATAATATAATAAAAACTGTCAGAATATAAGTACAAAACCACAACACATAACCATATACTGACATAATATAAATATGTTTGCACAACATGTAAAGATCGTTGTACATAATGTAATAACAAACAGACATAATAATGGAGTTTCATCCCGTCTAAAGACAGAGCCGGCGTTCCATACTATATGGTCTGACTTATTGTATGGGGATAGTGGTTGTCTGTTACAGTAAGGTTATTCCAGTCTATATCTGATAGGTTAAAGACCCAGTCTGGTGATTTTTTTGTTGTACAACGTTCAAATAACTTGTATCTATCATTTGCGTCGTGCGATAATAGGAGCAAATTACCGGTTTCTTCTTGCCAATGTAATAGTACCTGTTTTGGTTCAGGTTCACCGTGTTAATTACTTATTACTATTTATAACTTCAATAGGTATGCCTCAAAGTGGGTTCTGTCCATTCTGTTGGCCAATACGTTGAAACCTAGTGACGCAGTGAGTTCATATATTTCATATAGTATTAGAGACCAAATAAGTCGAAACTTATAAGCATTTTGCTTTTTACGGTCCATTAAGTTTTGTTTTCCCTCTTTGTGAAGTGGTTTTGATTTCGTTTAGCTGTTCTCTGTTGACTTAACTTATCTTTACTAGTATGCTCTCATAATAACCATTCGGTGTTATTTTTTCGAATGAGTAATTACTGGTATTGGGATTTACCCATTTTTTAAAAATGTTATATCGACATATTTACAACATTTACATTTCAGTGTCACTTAGTATGGCATATAACATGTAGCATTGAATTTGTTAGGATATACCCAATACTTATGTAGTCTGGATTTAAAACTATTGAGTGTAGCTGCTTCCGCACAGTCTGGTTACATTTTCTCACTATCTATGTTTTCGTAAATTCTGTGTTGTATGTACAAATACTTTTTCTAACTGACAACAACTATGTGTTATACGTAAATGAAACTCAAAAACAAATCTATAAAATAAAACATTGTAGTAAAAGAAGAATTTGATCAATGGTCAAATTTCTCCTTTCCCCCACAATGGTTTTCAAAACATATTACGCTACAGAATGAATAGAAACTGCCCAGACTTCGTATAGGTTATTCATATAATTTCCTTAGACTACTAATAGTAATCTACTAACAATTGGTGTAAGGTATGAGGGAGAATGGCCACGACCTCTCCATACCTATGGACGTGGCAAATAAAGTGTAAAAAAAAAAGAAGAAAAAAGAAAGAAAGAAGAGTGTAGGTGCTTCAACTACTATTATGGGTAAGTTGTTCCAGTTATCAATTACCCTAATATTAAAATTATATTTTCTTATTTATCTTCTAGATCTATTTTTGTAAAGTTTATATCTCTGACCCCTAGTATGTGTAGCAACAGGCTCATGTCCAGCAGTTTTATCGAGATCTTATTTAAATTATTCTCGAGTTTGTATGTTTGTATGAAGTCAGTTTTTGCTCTCCTATATTCTAGCGTTGGTATATCCAAATGTAAAAGTCTGTCTTTGTAGGTGCAACCTGTAATGTCCTGCATAATTTTACTGGCTCGTCTTTGGACATTTTTTATTAAGACAGCATACTTTTTGTAAGATGGCCCCATATGACCGATGCATACTCCAAAAGAGGTCGGACTTGGGCTTTATATAGTTGTTGAAACATGTATACAAGTAAACGTTTTCACGATTAAGCCCAAGCTTCTGTTGGCAATGTTGACCTTGGTTTTGATGTGTATGTCAAATTTGAGTTTGTTGTCAAATATTACACCTAAGTATTTTTTCGTGGTCAACTTCTTGGATGTTATGTTGATTATTGTCGTTATCCCTCATGTGTAGTCCGTTTGTTTGTTCTTCCCTATATGCATAGTCTAACATTTCTTGACATTAAACATCATCTACCATTTGTTTCCCAATCACAAGCTTTATAGATATTTTTCTGTAGTTTTTCTTTATCTTCTTTAGTTGTTGTTACTGAATATAGTTTAGTGTCATCAGCGAATAGTTTGACAGTGCAATCCATGGCTTCTGGGATGTCATTGGTGAATATTAAAAACAGTTTTGGCCCAAGAACACTGCCCTGAGGTACTCCACTGACAACCCTTGCCCATGATGAGTATTTACCATTTACTACAACTGTTTGTGAGCGATTGTTTAGGAAGTCTTGTATCCAGTTGTAAATTTTCCACCTGATGCCAACCGCCCAGACTTTCTTCATTAGTCGCTTGACGTTGTGGGGTACTTTGTCAAATCCTGCTTTAAAGTATAGGTATAGATAGATAGATGGATATTTTAATATTTAAAGTGCAACCTATACATACAATACAATAATATATAATAGCCAGCCTTCAAAGGCTTACGAAACACTATATTTTTTTTTAACAAATGAATTCATGAAAAGTTTACATTTTATTTTATATGCCAATGTTAATGAAAGTCAAGTTATAGTTACGTTTAGTCTATAAGTGAAAGTAAATTAATACAGTTATTATATTAAGTAGTTAATCGTATTAGTTTCTTTTATGCAAGTATTGAGAATCAATTCTCCTTTAGGTATTTATGAAAAATTAAATATCAATTATAGTCTGTTTCATCACAACATAATATCACGTCCAACTCGCTTTTCTCATATATTGTTGTAGTCCAGTCCTCCATGCATTCTAATAATTGAGTTGTACAATATTTATTTTTTCTGAAGCCATGTTGGTATTTGAGGAAGTATGACTAATGTTTTTCATCACTTAAACATGTAACTGTAGTTATGGTGATATCTTACTTGGTAGATTCAATCTACACATCAATATTGCGTGCATTATTTCGCAAACTGTGAAAGTTATAATGTTCAGCATTCGGAGAGATCGCTTGCGTGATCTAGAAATGCCCGCAACAGGTGATTTTGGCGATGCTGCTGCGTCTGAACTCGATCCCTATTGAGTAAAGAGTTGAAATTGTGAAACTGCGGCTGTTGCTAGTCTCGGTATTGGGTATCATAAACATCCGTGTAGACGCTACCAACGCTGTCTTGGGCGGAATTATGGGGAGTTCCGCATTGTTATTTTATTATAAAAAGAAAGCAAACAAAGTGTGTGAAAGAAGGTTAAAAATGAAACACGAAAGAAGCACATGTCTTAGTTTAAATCAACCAAGTTCAAGTTGTGTGATTGTCCATATACGATGCGGGTACAGCCTCCTTCCAGGCTTATTTCCCTTTGACTAAAAATGTATCATTGAAAGACACTTTTAAAACCAGACACTTTTTATTGTTTGTAGTGAATATGATTTACATTTATTCCCGTAGATTTACATTTTTTTTTGTAGAACATCAAAATCTTCTTTAAAATATCTTTTCCCAGATGTTTCGTGAGTCCGTCTTATATTAATTCCACACATATATGGTACTATAGGTACTTTGAACTTTTATGAACCAGACGACACAAACGGTACGCTCTTATAATATTTGTCTCTATATAATAACGGATATGTCATTGCTATAAGTCAAAATAACTAATGAATAGTGTTATTTTGTAAGTAATAGGAACTTAGTCAAAATATCATTTATATTTGACCCTGTAAGATACATAAGATTGTTAGGGGAATATTCTCAAGACTCATTGTCATTTGTCGAAAAGTAGGTCCATGGTAATAAGTTAATTAGATGGATGTCGCTCAAAATACTCATTAATGTGACTGTAACATACCCATTATTTGATTTGTTTTTGTATTGGACGCTTTTGTGTGTGATTTGTCGTGATCAAAAATGAATGTCGATGATTTATTGATAAAATCATACTTTCAGTTTCTTTTCACCCCTTTTATGCGTAGTAATATTCATAAGTGATATTTGACGTCAATAGTCAGCCGGTGTTGATGTTCCGTTGACAATATTTTGATGCGAACATATCCGTTGTGGTGTACATATTCTTAAACCTTAATTGCATATCATTTTCATGTTTCGTACAATAGTTTTTTGTTGAATTCAGTGTTATCACCAGGCAGGATGAGTATGAGCTTTGAAATTCCAAATGGACTAACCGATCTTCTGCAAGATTTTACGGTGGCAGTTTTGAAGGAAAGACCCCCAGACCTCGTAAAATTCGCATCAGAATACTTCAATAAACTGAATGAAAAGAAAACTGAAGAACAGTTGGAAAAAGGCAGAGGGGTTCGATTTGTCGAATCTGAACCCATGCAAACAGATGAAAGTGACGATGAACCAATGCCAGGTAAATTATTAGTGTTACTATGCTCCAGTTCTCTTTTATTCATTTCTTATCTATTCTATAATAAAGACCACCCAGATTAGTGAATGAATCATGAAAGGATGCAGAATAATAAATTGTATCTGAGATCAGCGCAGTGTATTCCATCAATAATAGATGATGTCCCAACAGAAATTTCTCCATGCAACTGCAGCAGAAACATATGGGAAATATGAACAGCATATGAAGGGACAAGGAGAAATTGAACATTATAAGCAGTTCTTCCACAATGTTTTTAGCTCTATTTAACAAATATACTTAACTCTAGATATATGGAGATTGTCCATTTTTTTGCTTACAGGTTTCAGTCATCTGCTGCAGATTTGCTGTATGTGGACAGCATTAATTAATGTTTTTTTCTACGAGTCTCCTAAGTTTGTGATCATAAGCATTAAAATAAACTGCATTGTTGAGTACTAAATGAATCTTTAGAACCAGAAAATAATCACACACTTCTCAATTAACTGCTTATAAATACAAAGTCATGGGAGAAATGGACAAAAATAATGACATAAGGAACTAAGGTAGATCACAAAGTTGGAATGCGGCAATGATAATGCTCTACTATATTGTCTAATTGATTACTAAGTAATACTAGACAAATGAGTCACGCAACTGTAGTAGATTTCTCAGTTGTCTAGATTAGGTAGAGTTGACAGATCTTTCATTCTTTGTCTCATGGTGTCTGCTTGATTTATAATTCAATGCCCATGCAGAAAAGAATCATCTCAGTAAGACAATTCTCTTTTTTGCACCCACATCATAGGATTTTGACATAAAAAATTCATGAAATACGCTGCAACAATGTGCCTCTTTTCCATTTCCACTTTTAATTCATTCCTTGGACAAGAAATTACTTTATTAACTCAACAAGACATTGAAAATTATATTCTTTTTGCATTAAATAAAAACAATTGATCTAATAATCTATAGAACTTTCTTCCCAGACACAGGCTACTTTCCAAAATAATTTTTTAAAGTGGAAAATGAATGACTGTTTCGAGACATTTGTCAATCTTTGTAAAGGAATGAGCAATGGCACAGCGAAGATTCAAACTCACAGTCATAGCCCCTGGAATCAAAGTTCCCATTGTTATAGACTAAGCTGTGGTGGATGGACTGAATTATGGAAGGTTTTGCCATTTGCTTACATAAGTTACCTAGAGGCATGAAGGGTGAAAAGGGGTAGGGATTTGTGTCTGAACATCATGGCAAACAATTTTGAAGATATCAAGATGATCATCATCTTCTGGGGTTGTTTACACTCACACTCGGCTATATAGTCATTTGGCGAGCGGTTCTCAGATGTCAAGATGAACACGATTCAAGGTTAGCTTTACAATTTGATCTGAATCAATAGGTGGTTAATTTTGATGATACTATTGATAGACAAGATTAATCTTTGAATGAGAAAAATTACTGTCATAGAGAATGTTGATGATTGAAGCTAATGATGAATTTCTTAGTACATACATGTATAGTATCAACTGAATCATTTTTAACCCTTTCCTGTTTACAACATATCTGTAGCAGACGACTTTGAAAACATTTTGGCAAGCATATATTGAAAATCTCTTTAAAAGAAAGTATAAATTATGGAATAAAGTTGAAAACATTGTGGAAAATTATCGCATGTATAGATATCAGGGTTCTCCCCAGAAATTGTTGAAGCTGTAGTGTGTTTCGCCAGAGTTTATGGGGCCGTGTTTGGCCCCCTAACGGGCCAAGCTCCTGGGTTTCCTTGAAATGGTAAGCCTTTAATTCAATTTCCTCAGCAAATACAAGACTGAAATTAAATTGGAATCATTGCAGTCTTGAGCAGATCAGTGAGTGTATGACTATAATAAAATATAAGACTTTAAGAGCATTCATTTTTTAGCTCTACTGGTCAAATGCCAGAAGATCCTATGCCATGGCGAGGTGTCCGGCGTCTGTCACTCTGTGCGTCCGTAAACAATTGCTTGTGAATGCGATACAGTCTTCAGTTTTGATTGTATCTCAATCAAACTTATAGTTATACAGTAGTTAGATATCCATGAGAGCTCGATTCCTTTTGCTAACCAGCCAGATCTGCCCATACAAGATTGGATTATGGCCCTTGAAATTGTCAAAATTGCTATAATACAGCTTGTGAACACAATGGAGCCTCCATTTACTATTCAATCTCCCTAAACTTAGATAGTATTAGTAGTTAAATATTGATGAGAGCTTGGTTCCTTTTGCAAACCAGCCAGATCCGCCCATGCAAGGCAATGAAGCACAGCCATTTATATGACATTTTCAAATAAAATATTAAATATAGGAAAGTGGCAAACTTGCCTTAGACATTGTCGCTAACTGTCTTGTAACTATCCACAAATTTATTGTTAATTAGAAATTGTTTGTATGGGCATAAACATTATATAAAACTAATTGTAACTGTTTTGCAGGTAGATTATCAATACATGTATTTTTATTATGTATAATTGTATATATATATGGTATCTACCAACAAGGGTCCTAAATTGTTCCCCTCTCTTCTATCAAAGAGACTTTCTATAATTCAGATCAAGACTGTACAGTTGTCTAATATATAGATCCCTGAATATGAAACTTGAATGTCCCAAATGAATACAAAGGAGACAGAGGAGTTCTACACCCATTGCTTTTCCATAATGTTGCTCATAGTTAGTTCTTAATTAAAAAACCGATAAGGGGGTACTCACAAGGATCACCTGAGTTAGACAATTATTTTGAGCACACATAGCATTCGATAATTTAGATTTGCAGGGAGAATAGAGATTTAAGAGTATGAAAGCTCTGAGGAATTTATTAAGTTATTAACTAACTAACTTCAATTACAAACAGACAGTGAAGCAGTTTATTACCTCCAAGAATGTGATATAGGAGCTCAGACAAGATATAACGGCATACATGTAATTATCACTTATAACTACATGTACTCATATCAGATCTAAGTCCCAATGTTCAATCTAGTTTTTTCAACTTAAGCAACCAAATGATTAAACAAATGTTCTTCTTACCATACTTATAAATTATATAATGCACACTAGGCTGATCTGAATCTTCAAAGGTCATTTATTGTATTGATTATGTAGGTTACTTCAATTTTGCTTACAGGTATTGATTTCTTGAGCACAAAGTTCAAATTCAAAGTTGTCCGCTAAAGGTTTAAACTTTAATCCTTCCTTTAATTGCCTTATATGTTTTTTAAACTTTTATATTTAGAACTTTTGATCAAACATATCTGAATTAATAGAAGTCGCCAATGCAGAATGTGTATGTGAGAAAATTTGAAGACTTGTTACTATTTGAAATGTTATCTTAACCCTTTCCCTCATACGACAATTCTGCAGCAGACGACTTTGAACGTATTTTGTCAATACATAGAAAATCTCTAAAAGTGGAAAACATTGTTGCAAAAGGAGAAATTGCACATTTTGTGCAATTTCTTCTTTTGTCACTATGTTTTCAAATAGCCGTCTGCTGCAGAGGCGTCAGAAAGCGTCTATATGAGGGAAAGGGTTAATAGATGGCTATTTACTGGTTAAACTAACTTACTAAGCTGCTTCATAAATTGAGGATTTTTACAACTTAGTAAACATCTAAGAATTGATAAGGGTTAAGTTCAATAATCGGCATTTGAGTAATGTCTGTGGTTTTTAAGTGCTTGTAAGTTGTATATTTATTTATCGAAGTATATTAAATCTCTATTAAATCAATTCTACAATATTGAAATGTCAGTCATTACACTATTTACTATACGACTAAGTACTCACTACACATAATGCTTAAAAGCCTTTACAAATTTTATCATTGATACTATATTAAACCTTATATATATATAATTTGCTTGTCATCAAGGCGTTGAATAAGACATTTTATATATATCACACCATAAAATCGTATTTATTTCTTTTAAACGCCTTCACACATGAATGATGAGGATGCCTCTCCAGCCATCCACTTTTGAAATTATTGTAACAGAATTATAATTGTTCATAATGAACAATTTCTCCTTTCTACCTTTTCAACTATACTGAATAATAATACTTTCTTTCACAGAAATTATCCACATCTTTGCTATAGATATGTTTTCAAAATTGACTGCTTTATGTTTTGTTGCATGTTGGAAAAGGTTAAAATCACTTATTTGTTGGCATGATTAAGAAGCATCATCAACAGTTTGATTTGATGAGTATCACAGCATAGATGAAAACCCTAGTCCCAACTATGCAAGTAGTTTACAGCGGATTTCTAGGAATTTTCATTTTTGGGCATCAGGCGGGTGTCAAGTTACTTTTAACTCAGACTTAAAACCTGGTGACGCTTTCACACCACAAGGTGATTGCCATTGAAATTGTCCGATGTCTGGCCGGGAATTGCACACATCGTTGGGCAATCCATTTATTGGCCGACCACCCACTGTGGCTTGCGGGTATAAAAGGTGAACTCCTGGGGTATCCCCTGTTGTAAAAAGTGGACGATGTGACGGATCTGTTCCCTACCAGCCACCAGGAGTTCACAGAGGCATAGGATGAGCTCATTGTCTCCTTCTTTGAGGACGATCCAGCCTTTTATGACCTGACAAACCCTGACTACAAGAACAGGGTAAACAAGAACGTCCTGCTGAAGAAATATATACCTCACCCCAACATTGACAAATGACCGCTGGATCGTGGCTGTTAATTAATCCCTGTGCACTTGACAGGCACACTACAAATACCCATCCAGCTGGCGTATACATGGCCTAAAAAAATTGGCAAGATATCGCAGGGACATAGACAGGACATCGGACGGTTGCCTTTCGGTCACCAGCCATGAATTCAATCCAATTTCAAGGAAAGACGACTGATTGCCTGTCGGTGCCCACCAGGTCTATCATGGCAGCATGCTGGTCACTATTAATTGTGACGGTGGCCAACATATTGCACCACCTTACGCCGACCTCTATACGCAGGCTGCTGCCTAAAAATCACACACGCTGCCCGGCATCCGCTTTACTTGTGTCTTAGGTACTAAGTAGAGAAATAATTGAGTGATTGTGAAAAGAACAGTTTGCTCTGTATTCAATATCTACCATAGTTGCCCATTTGAAATTGCTATAGGAAACCAACCATATATGGCATTTGAGACCATAATAGATCTGGGACAACCAGCACATCTGTGCAGTCAGATCTTGATTTATACTGTTTGCCCATAAGTTAAAGAAGCTTTTAAGAAGCATCTGACATTATAAGACTAAGAGTATGCAAACTGAGTGATCTTTATAATCCCAAGGTTGTTTTTCATAGAACCTTGGTTTTTTGTTTCATTGGAAAAATGCTAAAACAGGCTGTTACTAAATATTTTCATTTCATACTGATGTTGTTACTTGTAACATGTACTTAAAGTCTTAAAGTCTTTGGAGTCTTCAATGTAAACTCATTGTAATTAATCTGGAAAAAGTATGTATGTTTTGTGATTGCGTTAAGATAGTTCTCTTGAATTTAATTAACCCTTATACTGTTCGTATTACACGCCCCTTTAAAACAACATATTCATACCATTATTGCACTAATGGGGGAAGCTTGGTTTTCTCACATGTATGTGTAAAGTAAAAACTTGTCCATTGATAAACATGAGCACCAGGGAGCTACCGATATTTGCTTAAATTTATGGAGTAAGTCTAAGAACATTGAAAACAATAATTAATTGAAGTCTTTTTAATTTTTTACTACCTCACAGTTTCATCCATGAATTCAATTCTTTTCATCAGATAGACAGATACATATTTTAATTAATAAAAAGTGAAATTGCCACAATGTTGTCATAAGTGGAGCATCTGTTCCTTGGTGCAGATGCTCCGGAATGCGTCTGCATGTGGTAAATGTTTAATGTTGAAGATTCTAAAATTGGAGCAGATTCTATTAGTAGGAAGCACAGTCTCAGTGATCATAAGGCTAGACAGCGTCCTTTGCAGGATTGATGCGTTGTTTCTACAAAAATTAATGACGCATAAATCTACCGTGAAAGGGCCATTTTGGCACATGCAAATATAACGAAAATGTTTACAAACTGATTGGTTAATTTGTTGATTGCATGATTGACATTTTGTTGTCGAAAATTTGACATTCGGGATTTCCATAATGCCTTCATACCTCTTGATGGTAGACTGGTGTTTGGATGTTTTTAATCTCAAAGTTAAAAATGATTTAACTGGTTTTCAAATGTTTTTGATAATAAACATAGTAAGCGCCTGATTATGCGTACACACATCAAAACTACTTGACACTCTCATTTCACGAAAATATGTCGTTGCTAAAAGCGAAGTACTACATCAACATGATATTTCTTCCATATTGGTGACAGAAACAGAAACGAGCCCCGGGAGCACAGTTGGTAGTGACGCGGGCTGTCAATCCAGGGGTTGTGAGTTCGAACCCCAGCTTGGCCAACATTCTTCCTGATGTTTGACAAAAGTGACATGTGTCATTTGTCTTTCGCCAATCGGCTTACAGTCTATGTGAAAAAGTAGTCAGTTGCTTTGAAAGTATGTTGTGTTGAGTACTGGTGTGAGAAAGCTAGGAAACGCATGAGTAGGTGAACTGACTGCCCATGATATGACTGAAATTTTTTTTGTTGAAAACAGCATTAAATCTTAATCAATGACAGAAACACTGGATTAAATAAAAAATCTTATCTAGGGATTAACTACTGCACGTACAGATATACTTCAAGAGTTAAATTGAAAGAATGTCATGCAATATTTTGTTACAAGAATTAGATAAAGGAAGATGAGAAGGTGTGTGTCTGAAAGGATTAATTATTTGATATTGAAATGCACCTCAAATGACATACTCAAATGTCTGAATACTGTAAGCTGGGTTAATAATGACTGTTCTGTCTTATTCCACATTATTATTCTTTTCTTTACAATTGAAATTCCTAAGCCAGAAAATGCAAGCTTTTTTTTAAACTAAAAAGTCTGTTCTGTCAAATTGCCTAGTTATAAGCTTATATATATATTTCAATTCATTCCCTTATTGTTTGCTGTTGATTTTTGAATCATTTACTTCTAAAGGGGGGAAAACAAAGAAGCCAAGGCTATCATTCTCCTTGTTTTGGACTAATGTCTTGATGGTCTCAATAATAGTTGCTCTAGATAAATAAACATTTACTACTTTAATTGTGTAATGGCGCCGGTTTAATCTTTAATTTCTCTTTCAAAACAAATCAAATCTGCACCAGATGTCTTCAAAAAGATCTATGCAAAAAATAAATAAAAATATATAAATGAAAGGTTAGTTATAAAGAAGAGTTGAACATTTCGTGGGAAAAGGAGAACAAATTGCTTTGATTTACAATAATTTCAAAAGTTATAATATTATGCTATAGATGCATCAAAATGCCTCTGCATATGGGAAAGTGTTAAGCTGTTCAACCGTATTAGAAGTCTGATGTGGAATTGGTTGAATCGCTAGAATTGCATTTTGAAGCCTGTAAAGTAGGATGGGAGGTAATGGGTTTTCTGAAGAATTCATTATGAAGATATGTTCTCGACAATTCTGAATCATACTTTCTCATAGCGTGAACATGAAATGATGGTGTTTTTCGGTTTTGAAGCAGCTGTTGGTGATCTCTTGGCATTTTGTTGTTTTGTGTCAGTATTGAACTTGACTAATTATGTTACAATCTGTAGGAACTGAGGACTCTAAGGAAAGGGATATTGGATTTATCTGTAATGATTGATGACTTGGCATCCTTTGATTTTCATTTTACCAAACTGCTTTTGCCCACTTTGAGGTATCATGAATTTCTCTGTTTATGGCTGTTTTTCTGTTATTGGTTTTTATCAAAGTGGCTATGTTGTACAGACTGAAGTTTCATGCCAATTGTAAATATTGACATCTCAGGAAAAGTCTTTATTTTATGTTCCTTGCTATCTAATTTGTCCTAGAAAAACGTGTTGTATAGTCAGTGAAACATTACTTATTGATGAAACACAGAGTATGGTTGTGGTCATGTGTTGGTGACAGTGATGTTTATACAGCATTAATTTGAAGACGAGAGTTGTTTACTGATCTTATCATTATAACTGAGTGCTTTTCACATGGAATAATGGAATCAGAAACATACATGATAGAAAAAAGTGCTCTTCGGGAATCAAGGAAGGAAAGAAGAGGGGCTGTTGGTGGTGGGAGCTCAGGTAGAATTTGTTTTACTATCACATGTTGTTGCTGTCTGCAAAATATTTGTAACGCTATCTTTTTTGTATAATATAAAGCTATTGATTTGTAGCATTTCTATGCTGCTTTGTAGCACACACATAATGATATAATGAGACAATTTTTGGGAAGAAATTTTGTTGTCTTCTTGAGCAATTGGTTTTGTAATCTTCCTAATACAGCTATCGCTGCAAAAATGCAACATGATGTTGAGATGTACATGTATGTATTTATTTAATTTTTCTTCCAGTATAATATGTCAAGAGTTGTCTGCTTAGAAAACAAATGAGGTAAATAAGTATCTATTGGAAGTTTGGAAGCAATTAATAACTGTAACTGAAACAATACATAATTGAAAGTGTATGATATGAGGTGCCTGTTTTGCTGACAAATATGTAGACCATTCAGCCAGAGTATTGATGATTGCATGCATTTGCACTATTTCATTATATATTGCATGCTTAGGTTCAATCATGACTCATTGTTGTGTTACTAAATAACCCTTTCTCACATAACAGACGCTCTCTGATGCCAGTGCAGCAGACGACTATTGAAAACAGTGTGCAAAAACTAGAAACAAGCATTTTCTCTCTTTGCCACAATGTTGTCAACTCCATTCAATAATCATACTTTTATTTATAGGGATTTAACCCTTTCCCTCATACGACAGTTCTGCAGCAGACGACATTGAACGTATTTTGTTGAAAAATGGAAAATCTCCATAATTGAATGGATAACCTATGACAATAAGCGGAAAACATTGTGGCAAAATGTGCAATTTCTTCTTTTGTCACTATGTTTTTAAAAAGCCGTCTGCTGCAGAGGCGTCAGAAAGCGTCTATATGAGGGAAAGGGTTAACCACATTCATAATGCAAAGTTGTTATTACAGTCGCTTGTTGCAATTGCTGTATGTGGGTAAGGGTTTATAGAGTAGAATAGGCACTGTATTGCATGATGTCCTATCTTTGATTTTATCTTACAATCCTTTCCTCCACTGAGGCATTATCTATTTGTTGACATTGTAAAAGAAGATGAATAACTTTTGATAATCAATTTCTTTGTTTATTGTCTCAAAGTTGGCTCCGTTGTCTGAGAGTAATACTTTCAATTACTTTCTACTCCACTCCTAACCTCATGATCCAGTGTTTTACTTTACTTTACATTTACATTACAAACCTTTCCCTCATACGACAATTCTGCAGCAAAGGAACATATTTTGTCAAAAAATAGACAATCTCTATTTTTCAATTGAATGGATAACCTATGACTAAAGGTGGAAAACATTGTGGCAAAAAGAGAAATTGCTTGTTTTGAGCAATTTCTTCTTTTGTCACTATGTTTTCAAAAAGCCGTCTGCTGCAGAGGCGTCAGAAAGCGTCTATATGCGGGAAAGGGTTAAGTCTTTGCATGCTAAATTATTTTCATCTGCTATATTGTCATCTGCAAAATCTTGAAAAAATATTTGTTTTTACCAAATGTTTACCGAAATATAATCTCAGTGTCAAATAGTTTGGATCTCAGATCAGTCTCCACAGTTTGTGGGGTCTGATAACGGTTGGCAAAACCCGCCGCTAGCGTGCTAAGAGTTAAACCTTTTCCCACATGTATCTGACCTTTTTCAGCAGACTACCTTGAAAACATAAGTTTAATAATTGAACAATTTGTCCTTTTGCCACAATTCTGCTGCAGATGCATCACTTTGCATCTGTAGGTTACCGGAAAGGATTAAGCAACATTTAACTATCCTGCTAAACAAGACTTTACACAGCATTTGAAAAGAATATGAAAACAAAGATCATCATGCTCAATCTGATCTTAGTCCACATTGTTTGCTTCTAATTCACAATATTTAAGCAATCAATGTTTATGATACATTAAGTAGAATGAATTCTCTAGGATAAAGGGTAAGATGAAATCAGGTAGGAATCAATCAGTTCAATTATCCTGATGAAGTTGTCACTGACTTTTACAATTGATTTCCTTTGTAGAGACTTACAATTATTCCAGTCTGGTATCATGCATAATGATGTGGACTGCTGTTTCCATGTTTGCTGATGATAATGGAACCTTGATGGTTTCTGCAGGACCTTAAGTGTTCATTTCCATAAACATGGTCTCCCGGATGACCCAGTCAGACTGACAGGAAGTATGTATTATTAATTTTGTACAAATTGTTTGATCAAAGTTTTAAGATATTGGACATGTTTCATTTTCTTTATTTAATCCTAAATTGTTTCCTCTCCAAAGCCTTTTTATTGGATACTAAAAAGAAACGTCTGATTGAAATGATTCTTTTGAGTGCCACAATGTAGGGTTTAATTGTTGATAAAAGAGATATATTGTAAGACAAGTGTTTTACTTCTCTTAATCTTAGACCTCTGACAGTATCAAAATGTGATTGATTATATTGGGACTGATACAAGACTTGCAAGTTGAAATATCTTTATCTTTACAACATGTTAATCTGTTTTTAGAAAAATGGAAACATGTGATGAAAAGATCTGAAAATCTATACACTGTGATTGACATGGTGTTAAAAAATGATGAAAGAAAAGGTTGAATGTGACACAAAAGATGTGTGCTAAAAAAACATAATAATCTATTTCTATGGGAGGGAAATAATTAAAAGTTTTAATGTAGGAACAACAATTAAAAGTTACAAGCTTTTAATTATGATGACTATTAATTAGCGTTTCTAACAGGACTTTAATCTTTGCAGAAACTAATTGTACAAAAAAAAATGTCTTTTTTTGTTTTATCTTTCTTTAAAATAATCCCAAATGAACTTTTCATTAAAGTAATGGCTGGAAACCCATGTGCCATTGATGTAAAAAAAACACCAAAATATTATATAAGATTTCTGCTGATGCAATGTGAGTCTCTCATTTTTTTTGTATAATGGCTAAATTTGTTGCACTCACAAAATAATTCATAAATTCGCTAGTTATGTTCTGCAAGTTGCATTTCCATTTAAAATGTGTTTTAATTCTGTAAATAATTAAGGCATCTAGATAAATGCTAAGGGTAACTTATGTCAATTAGGCATGTTTCATGCATGTCAAGATTTGAGAAAAGATTTATGACAAGCTTTGAATGTTTGATGACGATTAATAATGTGTACAGTATTTAAAAAAGTAGAAATAAAGTTGAAGTTTGTAATAAACTGAGTCTGTTTAACTGTTTATACGAGGAACATTCGAAAAGTATTGAGACAACATCCATTGAACAATGTTCCTTTGAGAAATCGTTATGAAACTTTAGCATATATTATACAATTATGGACTTTTCAGCTGTGCGATATGATGTGTCCATAAAAGTCCATAACTGTTTTATTATATATAAACTATAAACAAGACGGATGTTTGATGCAAAGCATCAAAGAGAAGCCGCAATAGTTCGTTTCACATGACGTTTCACATGAAGAAATAAGAAAAAAGATCATTTAAATCCACGAACATTAGAACAATTTAATCTGTAGTCAGTAATGCTGATATCGATTATTGAAGATATAAGTTTTATGTAGGATATTTAACCTGGCAGGGTCTGTGTTTTAAGTGAATGAGATAATTTAGAGTTAAGCTGATCATAAAAAGTGACATATAATACTAAAGATAAATGGACAAGAGGTTATGATAAATTTAAATTAGTACCAAACACAATCAACTATTTGTATTGAACACACGCCCTGTTATGATAATGTTTTATCAAATAATGCTGACATACAGAAAATCTGGTTTTCGTTTGTATCAGTAAGTCATGATAATGGATAAGGGTTTCCCACATAAAACAAATCTGCAGTAGACGACTTTGAAATTATGAAGTAAAAAAAAATCTCTATAAATGATCGTAATAATAAGGAACTAGTTTCATTATACCCCCGATAAACGAAGTTTAGAGGGGGTATATTGGAGTTACCCTGTGGTTGGTCGGTCGGTCGGTTGGTCCGTTGCGATTTTCCTTGTCCGGAGCATAACTTTAAAACTAATTGTTGGAATTTAATAAAACTTCATAGGATGATAAAACACATTGAGAGGAAGTGCGGTGTACAGGAACCATAACTCTATTTTACCTAAATACAGAGTTATTGCCCTTTGTTACTTTTTCTTGTCCGGAGAATTACTTAATAACTAACAGATGGAATCTAATAAAACTACATACAATGGTAGAGCATAATCAGAGGAAGTGCAGTATACAAGAACCATAACTCTAATTTACATAATTACAGAGTTATTGCCCTTTGTTACTTTTTCTTACTTGTAGAGTCTTGTCCGGAGCATAACTTTAAAACAAATTGTTGGAATTAAATAAAACTTCATAGGATGATACAACACATTGAGAGGAAGTGCGGTGTACAGGAACCATAACTCTATTTTATCTAAATACAGAGTTATTGCCCTTTGTTACTTTTTCTTGTCCGGAGAATTACTTAATAACTAACAGATGAAATCTAATAAAACTACATACAATGGTAGAGCATAATCAGAGGAAGTGCAGTGTACAAGAACCATAACTCTAATTTACATAATTACAGAGTATTTGCCCTTTGTTTCTTTTTCTTGTTCGTAGAGTCTTGTCCGGAGCATAACTTTAAAACTTATAGTTGGAATTTAATAAAACATCTTAGGATGATACAACACATTGAGAGGAAGTGCGGTGTACAAGAACCATAACTCTATTTTACCTATATACAGAGTTATTGCCCTTTGTTACTTTTTCTTGTCCGGAAAATTACTTAATAACTAACAGATGGAATCTAATAAAACTACATACAATGGTAGAGCATAATCAGAGGAAGTGCAGTGTACAAGAACCATAACTCTACTTTACATAATTACAGAGTTATTGCCCTTTGTTACTTTTTCTTGTTCGTAGAGTCTTGTCCGGAGCATAACGTTAAAACTAATTGTTGGAATTTAATAAAACTTCATAGGATGATACAACACATTGAGAGGAATTGCGGTGTACAGGAACCATAACTCTATTTTATCTAAATACAGAGTTATTGCCCTTTGTTACTTTTTCTTGTCCTGAGAATTACTTAATAACTAACAGAAAAAGTTACAGATGGAATCTAATAAAACTACATACAATGGTAGAGCATAATCAGAGGAAGTACAACTATAATTTACATAATTACAGAGTTATTGCCCTTTGTTACTTTTTCTTGTTCGTAGAGTCTTGTCCGGAGTATAACTTTAAAACTAATTGTTGGAATTTAATAAAACATCTTAGGGTGATACAACACATTGAGAGAAAGTGCGGTGTACAGGAACCATAACTCTATTTTACCTAAATACAGAGTTATTGCCCTTTGTTACTTTTTCTTGTCCGGAGAATTACTTAATAACTAACAGATGGAATCTAATAAAACTACATACAATGTTAGAGCATAATCAGAGGAAGTGCAGTGTACAAAAACCATAACTCTACTTTACATAATTACAGAGTTATTGCCCTTTGTTACTTTTTCTTGTTTGTAGAGTCTTGTCCGGAGCATAACTTTAAAACTAATTCTTGAAATTTATTAAAACTTCATAGGATGATACAACACATTAAGAGAAAGTGCGGTGTACAGGAACCATAACTCTATTTTACCTATATACAGAGTTATTGACCTTTGTTACTTTTTCTTGTCCGTAGAATTACTTAATAACTAACCGGTGGAATCTAATAAAACTGCATACAATGGTAGCATAATGAGAGGAAGTGCAGTGTACAAGAACCATAACTCTTATTTACATAATTACATAGTTATTGCCCTTTGTTACTTTTTCTTGCCCGGAGAATTATTTAATAACTAACAGATGGAATCTAATAAAACTACATACAACGGTAGAGCATAATCAGAGGAAGTGCAGTGTACAAGAACCATAACTCTAATTTACATAATTACAGAGTTATTGCCCTTTGTTATCCAAAAATGAACAAAACAAGAATAACCCGATCCATAACATTGTCCTTTTAAGGTGGGGTTTCTAAATAGTTCACAACCTTTCCTATCAGGGTGGCGTTCGGGGGTATTAATCACATTCAGTGATAGTTCTAGTTTTTTTTGAAAACGTTAAACCAGTGCTTGAAAATTTACTTGAATTTATTTCTCAAACTGTAAATTAACCAGTTGATATAAGAGTTGAAATGCTGTCTACATTTACAGTGATAAGTTAAATACAGTTCAGTCACATAATCCGATCACACTTTGTTTGTAAGAACCAGAAGATTTCATTTCATTTAAGTATTCCGGATGTTCACATCGCATCCGTGATAAAACATGTTGTTGGCTAAGCAAAATACACAGATATCGTGTTTACCGCGATATTCATGAAATGTGGAACTGCAACAGCGAAAAAGAACGAAATTGATCTTGAAACGGATATTTCTGTGGTTAAAATCTTTTCATGTCTGCATTTTGCGATGACAATTGTACTAAAAGTTAACTTTGAATCCAGTATGTACTGAACATGAAAGTCAGATTATTAAAAGCAAAGCAAATGAAAAATGTATGTGAAATTGCGATAAAAATAAAAATCTATAAATAGACTATAGATGAATGGTACTGTCTTTTATTTTAGCTCTTAACTTCATTCGGGAACCAGAGTCGCTGCGTGGCTGCTTACGACATTTACACACTAGACCAAATTGAGATCGGTTTAAAACGCGTTGGTGAATACGGATTAAATCTAAAATGTGGACTAAATATTAAGATTTAGATTTAGACAAATATCTAAATTGAAAAGTTTAGTGAATACGGGACGAGGCTTCTTCGTCTAATTACTGCGTAATATATCATAGCATGTAATTTTAAGGAACCAGACTACATTTACAAATTCAATACATGTAGAAGGGTTCTCTATTTTACTGTCTAGAGTAGATACAGTATGAATTTCGCTTAAATAAAAATGTACATACATTCAATTAATATACTGGCCTTTGTCTTTTGTTTTTAATTTGTAAAACTCACACATGTATATAGAGTGTAAAAGGGATGTTTTAAAAGTCATTACCTTAAATTAATGTACTTGGGAAGGACAAAGAGAAAGCAAGATATGTGGTAACGCTGGCAGGTCTAAATATTCTCCTTGACCGAAAAATAAAAGCATCCCTACAGGAAGCCGCCAAGCCGCCAATAAAATGACACAGATAGAATTATGATTTTATATAGTATTAACTTTTATTCATTTTACAATTTATAATTGATAAATGACGGTAAACAGTACAGACAGCGATGCAAATCTCTTATGGTAGGCCATATTGTAAACAACGCTACATTCGGAACCCTCAGTTATCACCGTCATATTCAGCTGGAATTTCCAACGACTATTTTTAGTACTTGCACGTGCTCATGAATTGCTCAAAACAAGCAATTTTCCTTTTGCCACAATGTTTTCCACTTTAAGCCATAGGTTATCATCGGACCATTCAATTAAAGAGATTTTTCTATGTTTTGACAAAATAATTGTTCAAAGGCGTCTGCTGCAGAATTGTCGTATGAGGGAAAGGGATAAGACGCCATTAATAAGTATTCGAGACCAGATCAGGGATACAAATAGGATCCTTTATCCTGACACGCGTACGCGGCTCTAATGTCTTAATGTCCATGGCTACATGTTTTATGTAAAATCTAATTATATTATATATTTGAATAGAGATTTTGCATAGTTTTGCCTATAGATATTTTAAGTCATTTGCTGCAGATTTGTTGTATGTGAGAAAGGGTTGAAACAAGAATACATGTACATGTATGATGCCTAACAAGTAGATTATAAATATAATTGCCTCATTAGGAGTCAGTGTTTACTGATTCCCATTTGAGTAATAAATGTATTCAACCAATAACAAAGATGTCATGAGCAGATATTTGAATCAGCATGAGTTAATTAGATCTCTAAATATACTTAGCTTCTCACTCATGCAGTTCTGAACTGTTTGCTCATGTGTTTAACCCAATAAAATTCCTCATATAGAAGCTTTCTGATACCTCTGCAGCAGACGGCTTTATGAAAACATAGTGACAAAAGAAGAAATTGCTCAAAACAAGCAATTTCTGCTTTTGCCACAATGTTTACCCATTTTAGTCATAGCGCTGGGTTATTCATTCAATTATAGAGATTTTCTATTTTTTGATCTTCCGATCTCTTTTTGAATTCTAGGTGACATCTAAACAATAACAAATAAATATTCAAAAATTATGTATAAGAGTCTAAGCAAAAATAAATAGTAAATAAGCAATTTAGGCTTTTTGATTGATTGATTGATTGGGGTTCGAACACACAATCCCAGGCTTTTTGAGACTTGAACTTAAGCTTATAATTGAACCCATCTGGCAGTGCTTGACCTAACTTTTTGAAACAGGAAGTCCTGACTTCCTGGGTCTAAATTTTGGAAGTCCTGCTCATAATTCTTGGAAGTCCCAGGTGGCACACTGGCTTTTTTCGCATCTTGCACATTCTATTGTGTTCCCCTTTGTTTTATTTTTAAATACATTATTGGAAAAGAAGCTAATTAATACAGAAAGTGGATATTGCTCCTTTGTCAACAATGTTATTGTTGGTTCTATCATAACACTTTTAAACCAGTAGGTTTTTATGTGATATAGAATGTTTTTTTCCAGTCATGTGTCAAAAGCTATCCAGCATAAAATTCATCAAAAGATTGGCATGGCCATGATTCATTACATTCACATTAAATATGAATTATGTTCTTAAATCACATTCAGTATGGCAAAAGGAATGAGTTATTGATTTTATTTTAAACACCAGTAAATAAAGTGTTCTGCAGTGAGATATATTACAAACACACATTAAAGGCACTAAACTTTCATAATAGTCAACTTTAAAACAAATAAGAATGAGTGTGAGTAATACTTTCTTGAATGAAATTTCTGATTTCCAAAATGCAGAAAATGCACGAAAACCCATTACAAATTACAATATGTATTTTCACCTCCAGACTTCAGTTTCTTTTATATTTTAAAAAAATAATGAACTAAAATGGGCTTATATGCAATTTATTTCATAGGCAAGAGCTGGCTGTGATTTTGATAGATCTTCATGTCAACTTTGTTTTGAAAAAATCGGCAATTAAAAAGTGTTTCCAATGGATTCAGGCAAACAAAATAATAATCTTCAAACAGTTAAATTAATATAGGGACATTCTTTTATCATATCCTAGTATGTTTTTACATGGGTTATTGAAATTGATTACCCCTACGCTGTTTATAATGAAAAATAGAATTGATTGGTGTGAAGTCGTTATCAAGTGACAAATCTGGGGGTGGGTGGGGTACGCATTCTCGATCGTGATTGGCTTAAATCTACCAATTGATAACTCCCACTGTCCATAATTGACACTTATAAAACACAATACACAGTGTCTTTAGATAATTACACACAATTTCTAGTGGACATATATATACGTCCTGTGTTTTGATTGTCGGCGTATACCCTTAATTCCTGGACGTACTTGGACGTCTCCCTTGTCAATTTTTGGCGTACGGGATCAATTTTCGGGCGTCCATAAACGTAAGCGCTGATCTGGTAAAAGGAGTGTATCACAAGTGCGCAAGTTGAAGACTCGGACAAGGATGTACTTAAGAATGGTCTCTTCAAAGCTTTCACTGTCTGTCTTCATGTTATATAGTGCCTTTTGACAAAAAATGACAAACACCTTAGAAGCTAAGGCTAATAGGCTGTATTCTAATACATATTTTTGTTGTGGTTAAGTAAATGCAACGATACCTTAGCTTCTGACGCTGTTCAATTATGTAAAAGGCTTATTTTGAAACAATAGTAAATAATAAAATAAAAAAATTGATTTAGCATCTATAGAAGTATCAAAGTATAAACGACTCCAATCACGAAATGTGTTAGCTTGTTGATATGTGAAATTTTATCCAGCACTCATTTTATTGCAAAAATGGGGACCAAAAAAAAGAGCCAGGTCATTTATTGATCTGTCTTTTCAATATAGTTCCTTGAATCGGCCTTAATCTCATACGAGATTTTTTAGAAACATTTTTTATATCATTATTGACATCTGGCAAAAAATATCCAAACATTATTAGGAAAGTAGAATTGCCCAATTAGATCAACTTAATTGACCAATTTTATTTTCACTTAAATTTCGTCAAGTAGATAATTCTAAACATTTTAGAAAGACAAGGTTCATCATTCAGGCTTACATAAGTGTTATTATTTTAGGCAATTTCATTCAAATAAGACCCTAATACTTCTGTACATTTATTGGATAAAAGGTCATCTCAATTTCAACCTTATACACTTTTAAACTCATGAGCATGATTGTGCTCAGGGTTTTTTGTCCACTGAAATTGCATGATACAACCAGCTCTCTGTTCTATACAATCTGATTTACTGTTTCTCTATTTTGTTGATTTATATAGGTTATCTTACCTGCTTTATTTATATTGAAGGATTTGTAAGCAACAATAAATATAACTGATAGTTAAATTTTTGGTTATCTAGTAACCCAGGAAATTGCCTTGATATAACTGAATTACTGTTGAAAGTGCCATAAAACACCATTCAAACATACAAGACATTGAATAGATTTGTAGAGATTTGACAATTGACCTTAATTGTGCGAAAAGGCAAAAAATACTAAATTTAGCCATTTTTCACAGTTTTTTTCCTTCAGAGATGTCTCAAGTTGTCTGTATCAAAGACAGGGTTACAGGAATAATCTTTAAGCTTTCCTGCAATAGATTACCATAAAGACATACTCTTCAATAATAGATTTTGGATCATCTCCGACATCTTTCGGTCTCCTGGTTTTTGTTTGTATTGATTTTCATACTCGCTGCGTCTGCTTTTAGAGCATTATAGTAACAAGACTGGCACCTTGTTGTTCCTTTGTTTTTTTGGCTTCATTATGCAGGGCTTTTGAATAACATCACATTTAACCCCTTTCCTTTATACAGAAATATTTTGATGCATTTGTAAACATTTTGGCAAATGGACTATTTAATCATTTATCCTTTTCTCACAATGTATTTCACTCTGTACAACAATTATGCATTTATTTATAAAGGTTTTCCATTTTTTAGCCTATTTGCTGATGTCTGCTGTTATTTTTGTGGCGATTGGTTTGACAAACAACAGAAACAACAACAACAAAAAATATTTACATAGTCGGTTTTGAATAATCGGTTGATATTTATTTTCCTTACTGCAAACTAATTTACTCACATCCGTTATAGTTCCATCATTGATGCAGAGACGCGATTAATAATAATTATGTCAGTGCTACTTTGGTACCGGATTGTTACTAATATTTAAGTTTTATCGAGACATTATCTACATAGAGTTAAAATATGATAATATTATCTTCGTGATGATTGGGCTGATAATAAATATCATTGCGCGTTCTATCTGCCTTGCAAATAACTGTGATGATACTCAAATCTAGAAATTCCAAAAGGTTCTATAAATAGCTCGCGTAACTAGTGTTCTTAATCTCAATATTATAAACGCTTTATTTTGTAGTTGTTTAAATATATGAAAGCGTCTAGATGATAAGACTGGTTTACAAAGGTTTAAAGGACACACGATGTCAGTTTACACACGTTATGTATACACGTCTGCACGTTCTAGAGTCAATTAGCAATCAATACTGAAAGTGTAGCCTAATTTAGTTTTGAGATCGAGCATTATAATCAAGATCCAAGATTCAATACTTTATTGACTGTTTTTCGGCAAAGCATTTTGCATTTGGCCATTTACAAATTATATAAATATGGCAAACATATATACATAGAAAAACATATAACATTTATACATATAACATTTATACATATAACATTTATACATATAACATATAACATATATACATATAACATAAAATAAAGTGTTTTTTACAAACATTACATATGACGTATAGAACAAAGAATACCTACATTCAAACATATTGTATATATCATGTACATTAGTTTTGCATAACAGACAATTCTTCATTTCTTAGGCTCATTGCGTTCTTTAAGTATTTCATTAAATTAATTAGTTTCCCTTTATTCTTTGTTTTCATAATATAATTAAATTTTTCTAAACTGACTATATTTTTATAAATTGAACAGTTTGGCAAATAGTGAAATTATGCTTTTGTGCATGTTTTGTGTTTGTTATTGCACTCAAATTTTTCGAAGCAGTTTAACAATCTCATAGACATACAAATACACTGTGTTTATATGTCTCTGACAACCCTCAATCATGCAATGTGAAGGGACTAAATTGAACAGACCTGTTTAATATCGGACATCATTGAAACAAACACCAAACTAATGGATACTGTTTTCTCTCCTTTCTTGATAATTTTGTCATTTCTAAAGTATACACAATAGTTTATCTTAATATGGCCAGAGACATATAAACACATATGAGCCATAATATGGTGTCCGGATTTTGAGTTACATCACAAACACTGTGGTGTCCTCTTTTGTAATATTTGACTTTTGTCAAATTAAATGCTATATATGTTTAGAACAATTTGTTAGTAACACAGGACACCATGTAATAAATCAATTTTATGAAGAGTATGCCTAGTTAATTTTGTTTAGATCTAATTTACATTTTCACCATCTTTATTTGGAATTATTTCAATAAATAAATGGTTTATTTAGTGAAACAATTAATAGAATACAACTAGATAAAGAATGGTGTAACAGGACACAACACGATGTAACATGACACAAACTGGTGTGTAACAGGACACAAAATGATGTAACTGGACACTAATTCAATTGTATTGTTAGTAACACAGGACACCATTGTAATAAATCAATTTTATGAAGAGTATGCCTAGTTAATTTTTTTTAGATCTAATTTACATTTTCACCATCTTTATTTGGAATTATTTATGGTTTATTTAGTGAAATAATTAATAGTATACAACTAGATAAAGAATGGTGTAACAGGACACAAAATGATGTAACGGGACACAAACTGGTGTGTAACAGGACACAAAATGATGTAACTGGACACCAATTGTGCACTTCATATAAGTGTGTAATATAATAGCATAAACATTTTCAGTATAAATAATTCTCCAGTTAAATTAAAATATACTTATCATGCAAATATGTATTTATTATGTAAGCACAATGCTTATGGAGGTAGAATATGCTTTCCAGGACAGTCAACGTTACAAGGCAAAAGAGACAAAGTTCGTGATTTTTTTCCCCCAGTCAAAAATAATAACAAGTTCTTCGTAGTGAATTAAATAGGTTCGCAAACATCTCTGGACAATTTAAATAACGAAATAGGAAGTTACTACGCATTGCGATACATTATAAGCAACCATTGATGACCTCAATCGGCTTGGTGCCGGCGTAACAAAATTTCAGAAGTCTGACTGTCATTTTCGAGCCGCCATTTTAAAACACTCTTGTCGTAAAACGTCTATAACTGTCATAAATTGTTGCGATGTTTAATGTCGTAAATAGAACAGCCAAAATTTAGTTTCCTCCTAGGTGATTGACAAAGCATTTTTTAATTATAACAAAATAATAGGGCGTAACAAAAAAAGACACCATTTTGATAAACAATATTTTGACTCCCTGTCAAATAAAAGATATCTGTCCCAGAACAACATGTTTACGACATTAACAAAGAATGTAAGTGATCACGTGATTTGTATGCAATGAAAATATGGTTATCGGTCCAGGTTTCGAGTTTTGATGCTATTTAGACGTGATGTAACTGGGTGGACACATTCGTTACGCCGATGTCCAGGATTTTATATTCAAATCAAAATCGTATTTACGTCGCTCTATTAAATCTTAAAGTTATATTTACAAGTAATTTTTTAAATTATTATTTCACATATATTAGTTTCCAAACTTTAAATATAAAGAAAAACAGTTTGTTTTGGTTTTCAAAAAGTCCTCCCATGCCTTTGTCGGGAAGGACACGGCGAAAATGCTCAAGAAAAGTATTAATTAAAGGAGTTTATCAGTTCTTTCAGAAATCAATAGCATATTATTTAATAGATTTAGTAGTTTCTAACAGTTTGTGACATGCTGATAAACTATAAAACACATAGTTCTTCAAATAAAGGAGAATAAATAATGACTCTGTGATGTAACACAAAATCCCGGACACCATATTATGGCTCATATATATGTTTATATGTCTCTGATATGGCCTAGCGACCTGGTGATGAACATGTGATTACCCGAACAGTTTAGATCACAAATAGCAATTCTAATGAGCTAAAACGGTAGTCTATCGAGTACCAACTAGATTTTTCATGAATTTGGAATGGCCTAATTTTGAACACATCATGACCAGTTTCAGAACGTAACTAAAAAATCGCCAAGACAACATTCTGGCAAACTAACATTATTCTACTGTCAAAAGATGCAGGGTTGATACATTCTCAAATTTACCAGCACCAGAGCGCCCTACACCGATATACTCCTTGTTACTTTGCAGGATTTTCCATACGATCGCCACTACAGTGCCGTTGGCGCTTTGATTTAGAAAGGGTTTATAAGCCATATATGTGTTGGGTCTTTATGGAACCCAGTGAGAGGTGTCAAGGTCATTTTTGTAGAGACACATTTGCATGAACTAGATATCAGTCTAGGAATATCATAAAAGCAGAAGTAGTTATTTTACCCTTTCCCACATACTACAAATCTGCAGCCGACAACTTGGAAACTATATATATCTAGACAAAATATATGGAAAATTACTAGAAATGAAAGGATTAATTGTTAATTTTGAAAATCATGTTGTTAACATTGCGACAAAAGGAGAAATTGCTCCGAAGATGATCAATTTCTTAAATCTCCTCATTGTTTCAATGTAAAATAATTATTTGAAGCCTGTTGCCAAGTATATTACCTTAATTGCATTCAAAATAGGTAAAAAGATGACATGAGGAAATCAAGAGAGTCTATGGGTATGATTATTTGTTCAGATATAAAACATGTCTTTAAGGGTTTCCTGTCCATCATAAATAATAACAGACATTAACCATTTCCCTACTTTACAGATTCATTGACTTGTTGAAAGACATCATGAACAAGTAAGGTTCCTTTCTCCTGCAATGTTTTCAATTCTGTATCAAACTTTTTCATTTACTGGTTATGTTTTCAATGCAGATGACTTTAAAAACTATTCAAATATAAAAGCAGTTTTAAAAATGGTTAGAAAGATTTGAAAAATGGAGTCTGTAATGAATAACATTGATGTTTGGATATAATGGGTTATATGAGAAGGAATCGGGTCATTTTTCTTGAGGGAAGTTTCAGTCATACATTTATATTCTGTTCCGTTAAGGGCCATATTCTCTCAAACAAAGACATATTTTTCTCAATTAATAACTAAGAGCTATTGGACTAATTGACTGTCCCTATTTTTTTCTTTTAAAGGATAAAATTTCACCAATCCTGTAAGGAATGATTATATTGCCAAATCACATGAAAACTTTAACATTGGTTTATTTGTGATGTCACCTCTGCGAAATATTATGGAACAGTTCCAGAATTATACTAACATTGTTCCAGAATAAATGTTCAAGAACTGCTCTAGAACAAGCCCAGATCTGTTCTAGAACATTTAAAGAACATTTCTATTACGTTAAATGAGACAAATTTCAGGGACATATGTTCTAGAACAGTTCTGTTACTGTTTTTTGACCACTTGTTCAAGAACAGTTCTATAACAAATATTCTAGAATAGATTGAGAACAATTCTTCTGGAAAAAGTGTCTCACTTAACGTTCTAGAACTGTCCCATAAACATTCTAGAACTGTCCCATAAACATTCTAGAACTGTCCCACAAACATTCCAGAACAGTTCTAGACCAGAGTTCCAGAACAATTCTAGAATTTTCTAGAATAGTTCAAGAATGGTTTCAGAACAATGAAGGTTTGTTCCAGAAATGATGTGGGATGGTTCTAGAATAGTTCCAGGACACCTGCTCAGTAAACAGCTGAATCATACTTGTATCTGTTCTAGAGCTTGGGTGGGATGTACCTAGAACAATCCAAGAAATATTCAATTAAAAGTAAACTCACAGAAACTACTATCATGTTTGCATTTATTACATGTCTCTGATAGACTATGTTGTAATGGGTTATCCTAGACATTGTAGTAAATTACAAAATTAACTGAAAATGCCAGGGCCTGGAACTGCCTATTTAAGCCTAAAAGTGTTCCAAAAAGTAATCATGTTACAAGAGTTATCACTCAAAAGATGATGAATTTCAATTTAAATCACTGAATAAACATTCATTAACATAAGTTTTACCTGTCAAGTGTTTCTAAGCCAAGTTGAATACATTCTGTGCTTGTAAAGCTTCATTTTATGTTTTTTCTATCTGCTTTTATCATTAGAATGAGAAGAAAAGTTATTTACAAATCACTTTGTACATAATATTTGATGACAATCCATTATAACCGAGTGTTTTGTGAAAACATTGCCTGAATTTTAACATGTCACATTATCATCCATTTTGAAAATTTAAAATCTCAACTTCCTGTTGTTGTTGTTGCAATTATTCAAAAAAAGGTTCTAGAAGTGTTCTAGAAGTGTCCTTGTTTCTCTTCAGAATGGATCAAGTTTAAGTGATTCATTCACACTGAGTTAAAAAATACAAAGTCATTATTATTTAATTAAATTATAAAATTATTCTAAAAGTGTACTGGAATTATGTTGTAGAACATTTCTAGAATATAATTATGCAGAACTTGATATGATGATGATGATCTTCTAGAATTTTGTTTTAGAACATTTGTAGAATATTTCAAGAACTTGATATTTCCTTGAAATGTTCTAAAAATGTTCTAGAACATTTGTAGAACTTGTAAATCACAGATTATAAAAGTTCATATTTTGGAACATTTTAGAACACTTTTAGAACCAAATATTAACAATTTGTAGAAAATTTCTTTAACTGATTTGGTCCTTGAAAAGTTCTAAAAATGTTCTAGAATATTTCAAGAACACTTTCAGAATGAAAACAAGTTCAACAAATGTTCTGGATTTTTTCTAGAATGATGTCTAGAACAAAAGTTCTAGAACATGCATATGTTACTGTTCTAGAACTGTTCTGGATGTTTTAGAACTGTTCTAGAACTGTTCCATTTTCTAGAACATAATTTCGCAGGGGTCATTGACAATTGGTTCAAATTTTGAACTTAAATAGTGTGCTACTGTGTTATGGTCATAATCTTTATGCAGATGGTTCCAGGAAGGTTGAATCACTAAATGGGGAATAGGGAAGTTCTAGATCAGACCATGCAGGCACAGGCTGATCTGGATCTATACTGGTTTAACATGTCCTAAAGGTCTGATGTGGCAATCTTATTTGGTTGATTATTAAGAGCTTTAGGAAATGGAATATAGGTTCAAAGATGACAGGAAGAAGATGGTTCGTGTTAAAGTTTAAGTCTAGCGTTCTATATGTCTGAACCCTTTCGGTGAGACAGACAACTTTTCGTGCCTGACTGTACGTGTACATTTATACATGTGACAGATAACTATCGAAAAGTTTTGGAAAGGAACAAAATTTCATATTGACATGTGGACTTTCTGAAATGGAGATCTTTTTATCTTTGTATCCTTCGAGTGTTATCTTTTTGGAAGAGTGACTGATTGTAATACTCCATAATTTTATAAATTAATAGTTTGATAGTTTACTAGCTGTTACCTGATTATCTGAGAATTTGTCTTTTTTCAGACATCATTAACCCTTTCCCTCATACAACAAATCTGCAGCAGACGACTTTGAACGTATTTTGTCAAAACATAGAAAATATCTATAATTGAATGGATAACCTATGACAAAAAGTGGAAAACATTGTGGCAAAAGGAGAAATTGCTCGTTTTGAGCAATTTCTTCTTATGTCACTATGTTTTCAAATAGCCGTCTGCTGCAGAGGCGTCTGAAAGCGTCTATATGAGGGAAAGGGTTAACAGAACGTTAGATATTGGACAGGCACAGCAGAGCTCTAGATAAGCTTTTTTTTCAGGGGGTCATTCACCCCCTGATTTTTAATTCAATGCTGATTTTTAAAATTGAATGCTTAAAAATTAAAAAATGTATATTTATTGCAAACTATGGTCGCATAGCTGTATTTTATATCAAAACTTCTATTTACTTCAAATGGCTAAGGGGTATCCGCCGCAGAATCCTTTTTTAATCGTCCAGATTTATATTTTTTCTTTTTTGACGCCATTTTTAAAGGTAAAGCGTTTGAATAAATAGATCAGGACATGTGTAAAACGCGGAAAAGTCTACAGGGCTGCAACAATTCAGGTACCCTTTGGTTCGATTCGAATATATAATCAAAGTATGAAAGACATTTTCTCGACGTATCTCGCTGTTTATATCTATTTAAGCATTCAACTGACCGGGTTTACCGGTGCATTCATCCCCTTATAATATAATGAGTCATATCATCGATGGTGAATGAAAATTAAAAGTAGATTACAATTTGCCTCGTAGTAGATTTCCAAATAAGGAAATGTTTACTACAGCTTCAAGAAAGAGCCGCAAATAATTGTCACGTGGTATGTATGCCCGCGAAAATGTCACGTGGTGTTATTTCGCATCCATTGGATGAAGCTCTCTTCTTTTAACTGTCTCGCGAGTTTAGAAGTTAGAAAAATGTACACTGATCACGTGGTCAACATACTTGCTATAGTATTTGAGTGAGTTATTTATAGAAAGGTACTATAGGTTTATCTTTCATTCAACAGTCAAAATATAACTTCGCATTTAGAGTACAGAAACCTGGACTATCCTACAGATTAAGCATGTTATCGGAAATCAATACGGGATCGCGATTTTGTAAATGCGTGACGATACGCACAGTTTGGAATTTTAATGCGTTTTTTTGAAAAATCAATGCGTGAAAACGCAGTACGCACGCTTATCTAGAGCTCTGGCACAGAATGATCTTTGATATGTGCTACATAAGTTTAACTATCATCTCATAGAAAAAAATCAACCATTGAAAATATTCTTTTTTAAAAAATCATGCATCATCAGTAAATGATTATAATTGAAAAAGAAAATATATGTAAATTATGTATGATAAATTGTTTTTAGCTGGAATATTCAGAGAATATGAGAGAGCTATACATATGGTGCTCACACTGGCATCAGTGTTGGCGTCACACTTCAGTTTTTAAAAGGTTTTGCATGCAAGAACATAATTATATTACACTATAGCTCCGTTACTACTAGATGTATTGCATCGAAACTTATATATGGCCATCTTTAGCTAGACCAATCGAAAATAAGGAGGGCTTTTGCAGTTGCATTTGCCTCTGTGTTGCAGCTGTGTTTAAAGTTTTGATTGCAACACCTTTCTTACAAACTACATATGCTATTGCTTTGAAACTTCACACACTTTTTGGATGGCATCAAATCACCTTGCAGGTCCAATTATTCATCATCAGATTTAGACTGAATTATGCCCCTTTTGGGAAACAGAAATACTGTCACCTAGTAAGGAAATGAAAGGAGGTTTCAGATGACTCGGCGCATAGGCGTTTGTCAACACTTACAGTCAAAACAAAACAATCACGCAGAACGGCCATATTTTGCATAAAATTCACCAAAAACTTATCCAACTTGATTTATGTTACTATACTTTCTATGGCCACTATCTCAATAGTTATAACCACTGTTAACTATAGTATCAGATGGCCAAAATGGTCGAGCATGCATGCTGTCTTAGGGACAGCTCTTGTTCATCTTGTCTGTTGCAGATTTGTCTTATGTGGGAAAGGGTTAATGGATGGTTAATGGATGAGTCAGATGATTAATTTTCTTTCTCCAACAACATTTTCAACTCTGGATCAACACAATTCCAGAAGTAACATTTTTCCATTAAATGAGGTTTTTAAAGCAGACAACTTGGCACAATGGCATATATAGTATAATGTGCTTAAATTCTTTTTAATTTCTTGGCCAGGCTGAGATACAAATTGTTTTCATCACAAGCTGATCCTAGTATTTCCATGATAAATTAGTGGATGGCTACAGTTAAGAACATCATGAAATTGACAACCTGAGCGGAACGTGATTGGATCGTGAGCGTGATTGGAACGAAGTTGAAACACTTTATGAGCGGAACGGAATTTTGCGCTCTGAACTAAAAACAATCATAATGAACGAAAAAATCCAATCACATGAATGCTTCGCTCAATCTGAGCGGAACAGAAAAATGCAATCACAATGTTATGAATGAGTGAACGCTTTATGAGCGGAATTGAACGTGAGCAGAGCGGAGCGTGAACGGTAAATTTGTCAATTTCAAGATGTTTTTACAGTTAAGAACATAATGAAATTGCCAATCTGAGCGGAACGTGATTGAAACGAAGTTGGAACGCTTTATGAGCGGAACGGTATTTTGCGCTCTGAAAGAAACAATCATAATGAAAGAAAAAATCCAATCACATGAATGCTTCGCTCAATCTGAGTGGAATGGAAAAAAGCAATTACAATGCTATGAATGCGTGAACGCTTTATGAGCGGAATGGAACATGAGCGGAACGGAGCGTGAACGGTAAATTTGTCAATTTCAAGATGTTCTTAACTGTAGATAAGGAGAAGTAAACTGGTCCTTTCCATACATCGTCTCTCTTATTTAACCCAACCAAACCAAATATTGTGAGTAAGACCATTCTTTTGATGGTCAAATAAGGATTTTAGAACATTAAATATACATCTTATCTAGAGCTCGAGCTGTATATAGACAAAACGGTAGGTCTTTACTGCGCACGCAGGGTCGTAACAATCTCGTGTCAGTTGTGATCTATCTGTCATGGAATCTTTCTGAGAAATTTTCTTGTACAACTACAAGATGTCATAAAGCATGATGGCAGACGCAATTACTGGGCTGGGGTTTGGAAGCTGCCTCAGCTTTTAAAATAACATGACATGAAAGGATATCAAAATGTAAATCTTGTATTGATTGTGAATGGAAAGAAAATCGCTTAGTTTAACATTTCCATGATGCAGACGACATTAGAGATACTCTGGCAACTTAACCCTTTCCCTCATAAAGACGCTTTCTGATGCCTTTGCAGCAGACAGCTCTTTGAAAACATGTTGACAAAAGAAGAAATTGCTCAAAACGAGCATTTCTCCTTTTGCCACAATGTTTTCCACTTTAAGTCATAGGTTATCCATTCAATTATAGAGATTTTCTATTTTTTGACAAAATATGTTCAAAGTCGTCTTCTGCAGAATTGTCATATGAGGGAAAGGGTTAAACAACACTTATATAATAAACTGGAATAAATATATTTGCTGATGTGTTAGAGCTTTGTTGTTCAGTATGCAGCATGCATCTAGTAGCACTCTATCACTATTGATCAAATGTTGTCCCTGGGGTCAAAAATGGCACTGCAGAAGGGGTACATGTTTGCAAAGCAATGATATTGCATTTATATATATATATAGTTAATGTAGCTAAAGGTCATCAGTACAAACCTGGGTCACTTCATATAACTCCCATAACTTTATTGCATCAGGTTAATATAGGACTTGCAAAGTACCATCCTTCATGATAAGCATACATGTGTCACTTCTAAGTTATGGTTAATCAGGTGAGCATTACATAGAGAACAATCATAGTCTCTTACTCTACTTAAGACCTTTCTGAACAAAAAAATCCTCAGGATCCCCTAAAATGTTGGAGGAACAAAATATTTCTTAATCCAGATGTTCTAATGAGACACTTTTTAGCTCACCTATGCACGAAGTGCAAGGTGAGCTATTGTGATCACATTTTGTCTGGCGTCCATCCGTCATGCGTCATCAACATTTGAGCCTGTTAACACTCTAAAGGCTACATTTTGCATCCAATCTTCATGAAAGTTTATCAGAACATTCATCTCCATCAGATCTTAGACAAGTTCGAAACTTGGCCATATGAGGTCAAAAACTAGGTCACTAGGTCAAATTAAAGGGAAATCTTGTTAACATTCTGGAGGCCACATTTTCAACTTGAGCATATTGAAACTTTATCAGAATGTTTTTCTTGATGTTATGTAGGTCAAGTTCGAACATGGGTCATGTTGGGTCAAAAAGTAGACCTGTCACTAGGTCAAATTGAAGGAAAATCTTGTTAACATTCCAGAGGCTGCAATTTTTGCTTCAGCAGTTTGAAATTTTGTCAGAATGTTTGTCTTAAAAATATCTAGGTCAAATTCGAATATGGGTCATGCCAGTTCAAAAACTAGGTCACTAGGCCAAATTGAAGGGTAATATTGTTAACACTAGAGGCCACATTTTCAACTTGAGCATGTTGAAACTTTATCAGAATGTTTGTCTTGATATGTAGGTCAAGTTTAAACATGGGTTATAATGGGTCAAAAAGTAGGTCACTAGGCCAAATTGAAGGGCAATCTTGTTAACACTATGGATATTGCATTTTTAACTTGAGCATGATGAAACTTTATCAGAATGTTTTTCTTGATGATATGTAAGTCAAGTTCGATCATGAGTCATGTTTGGGTCAACAAATAGGTCACTAGGTCAAATTGAAGGAAAATCTTATTAACACTCTAGAGGCCACATTGTTTGCTTCAGAAATTTGAAATGTTATCAGAATATATAGAGGATCTTACATGAGTGCTTATTATGTCTCCTCCCTCCGGAGGAGACATATTGCTTTTGCCTGCGCCGTCTGTCTGTCTGTCTGTCTGTCTGTCTGTCTGTCTGTCTGTCCGTCTGTCTGTCAGGGCGTCCACATTTCTTGTCCGGCCTTTATCTCACAACCCCTTGGCCACATTTCTATGAAACTTCACAGGAGTCATTGGTACAACGTCTAGTTGCGCATATTACGAGGGCGTTTAATTTGACCTACTTTTGGATGAGTTATTGCCCTTTCTTAAAATTGCCATTTCATTCTTGTCCGGCCTTCATCTCACAACCCCTTTGCCACATTTCTATGAAACTTCACAGGAGTCATCAGTACAACGTCTAGTTGTGCATATTACAAGGGCGTTTAATTTGACCTACTTTTGGATGAGTTATTGCCCTTTTTTTAAAATTGCCATTTCATTCTTGTCCAGGGCGTCCACATTTCTTGTCCGGCCTTTATCTCACAACCCCTTGGCCACATTTCTATGAAACTTCACAGGAGTCATCGGTACAACGTCTAGTTGCGCATATTACGAGGGCGTTTAATTTGACCTACTTTTGGATGAGTTATTGCCCTTTCTTAAAATTGCCATTTCATTCTTGTCCGGCCTTCATCTCACAACCCCTTTGCCACATTTCTATGAAACTTCACAGGAGTCATCGGTACAACGTCTAGTTGTGCATATTACGAGGGCGTTTAATTTGACCTACTTTTGGATGAGTTATTGCCCTTTTTTTAAAATTGCCATTTCATTCTTGTCCGGCCTTCATCTCACAACCCCCTTTGCCACATTTCTATGACACTTCACAGGAGTCATCGGTACAACGTCTAGTTGTGCATATTACGAGGGCGTTTAATTTGACCTACTTTTGGATGAGTTATTGCCCTTTTTTAAAAATTGCCATTTCATTCTTGTCCGGTCTTCATCTCACAACCCCTTTGTCACATTTCTATGAAACTTCACAGGAGTCATCGGTACAACGTCTAGCTGCGCATATTACGAGGGCGTTTAATTTGACCTACTTTTGGATGAGTTATTGCCCTTTTTTTAAAATTGCCATTTCATTCTTGTCCGGCCTTCATCTCACAACCCCTTTGCCACATTTCTATGAAACTTCACAGAAGTCATCTGTACAACGTCTAGTTGCGCATATTACTAGGGCGTTTAATTTGACCTAATTTTGGTTGAGTTATTGCCCTTTTTTTAAAATTGCCATTTCATTCTTGTCCGGCCTTCATCTCACAACCCCTTTGCCACATTTCTATGAAACTTCACAGGAGTCATCGGTACAATGTGTTGTTGCGCATATTACGAGGGGGTTTAATTTGACCTACTTTTGGATGAGTTATTGCCCTTTTTTTAAATTGCCATTTCATTCTTGTCCGGCCTTCATCTCACAACCCCTTGGCCACATTTCTATGAAACTTCACAGGAGTCATCGGTACAACGTCTAGTTGCGCATATTACGAGGGCGTTTAATTTGACCTAATTTTGGTTGAGTTATTGCCCTTTATTTAAAATTGCCATTTCATTCTTGTCCGGCCTTCATCTCACAACCCCTTTGCCACATTTCTATGAAACTTCACAGGAGTCATCGGTACAATGTCTTGTTGCGCAAATTACGAGGGGGTTTAATTTGACCTACTTTTGGATGAGTTATTGCCCTTTTTTAAAATAAATCACTAACTGACAAAATACAGTCAGCCAGACAAATACCCCTTGGGGGAGACATATGTTTTTCCCAAAAACAACCTCTAGTTTGTTATTGTTTTTATGAAACGAGTCGACTGAAATAATATGACACGAGGCTCTGCCGAGCGTCATATTTGTTTCAGTCGACGAGTTTCATAAAAACAATATCAAATAAGTACGAATGTAAGATTCTATTTATCACATAACACCATAAAAAGATTGTTTTCAATCTTTAAATCGATCTTTCTTCGTCCTCATGTAAACAGTGACCGAAGTTCACCCCGAAGTTCAAATGCATACTTCCACTGTGAAAAGTAGTCCCTATTAATAGCCTTTTGATTTTATACAAAATTAGCAACAAGGCACTTATAACATTTCATTTATCTAGATTTATTCTCTTTAAACAATATGTTTAATAAATGCCGACATTCAGAACAATTATAAACAATATGATGTCATTTAAAGTGACGTCACATACGTGCTGTGATTCGGCTATTTATGTAACTAGTTACATATGATATTTATGTCACTGCTTTATGTCACTCCTGGAGCGCAAGTTATGTGATAATTGTCTTTAAGATATCTAGGTCAAGTTCAAATGTGGGTCATATTGGATCAGAAACTAGGTCACTAGGCCAAATTGAAGGAAAATCTTGTTAACTCTGTAGAAGATGCATTTGTTGCTACAGCAGCTTGACTTTTAATGAGAATGTTAATTTATATGATATCTAAGCCAAGTTTGAATATGGGTCATGTAGGGTCAAAAATTAGGTCACTAGGCCAAATTGAAGGAAAATCTTGTTAACCCTTGCCCTCATATAGACGCTTTCTGACGCCTCTGCAGCAGACAGCTTTTTGAAAACATAGTGACAAAAGAAGAAATTGCACAAAACGTGCAATTTCTCCTTTTGCCACAATGTTTTCCATTTTTTGTCATAGGTTACATCCATTCAATTATGGAGATTTTCTATGTTTTGACAAAATACGTTCAAAGTCGTCTGCTGCAGATATGTCGTATGAGGGAAAGGGTTAACACTTTGGATGCCGCATTTTTTGCTTCAGCAGCTTGAAATTTGGTCTGAATGTTTGTCTGAATTATATCTAGTCCATGTTGGAATATGGGTCATATCAGGTAAAACAATATAGATCAGTAGGCCAAATGAAGGAAAATCTTGTTAACACTGTGGAGGTTGCATTCAGAATAATTGTCTTGATGTGTTTTGCATTGCAGTACATTGTATAATTAAGGTGAGCGATCCAGGGCCATCATGGCCCTCTTGTTTTTCTATATAACAAATTCATTTAAATGCGAGGAACAGTTGATTTCATGTAGGAACACCTTATTGTAAAAGCTGGCGGCCCTTAGGGACACCATACCATAATGTAAGTGTCAAATGAAAAATATTGTCAGATTGAATACTTGGTCTTACAAATTCTTCCTGGAATCATAATCATTCTACAGATGCACATAGAATCCTGGATGCAATAATGAATGATATGGCAAACAGATTGCAGCCTTAATTAATTATCAGACTACACAGGCTGATCCATCCTCAGGTTTCGATGGCATGGCCCATGTTTTAATTTAGCTAAGTGACCTAACATACATTATATATTCTTATCAATGTTTTTTATTGTGATTCAAAGTCCTGTCCTGGCTCAATGCACAAAATTAAACGTGTATTATTGATGAATAAGTCAGTCTTTTCCCACCCTACCCTGACTGCACAAATAAATTATTCGAATTCTCGAAAAAACATTTATTGCAAGGTCATGTCTAGAAGGTTGTAGTGGATATATATATATATATATGATGTTAAAAGTTTAAGTAAACGATCACCGTAGATCAAATTGAATTTACATTTTATAACCCTCCCGAGTGTTTGTCTTTCAAGACTTGGTCATTGTTTTCTCTATTGTTTGTTTAAATAAGGAATGGAAGTAAACACAATTATAAGAACTATATAGATATATCTTATAACAAGATGGTGAATAATTTTTCTTTTTCTCATATCTTACTTTAGAGACCACCTAGGTGGTTTAATGGAAGAGTATCTGCAGCCGGTGCAGGAGGTCTTAGGAGGTTCGTTTCCTGACCAAAGACTTTAAACATGGTAGTAAACTAAGTTATTGACTGGCTCAGTGTCAGGATATATGGACCATGCAGTAGTACTTAAATAACTTACTCATGAAATGCTGTGATATAACTGAAAAATTGTTGAAAGCAATGTTAAATGCAACCAAACAATTACTAAATCAATCCTTGTTCTAATTCCTAAATTTTCTTGTTCTAAGGTGCCATAATTTCTTTTATTTTTTTGACTTAAAAGATGACATGTCTGATAAAGCATGACGGGTTGGACACAAACTTGTCTTCAACACTGGAAACAAACTAGACTTTATTTGAGCTACTTCATACACTAGTTTTGAGGTAATTTCATGATTGTATTGTGAGTTTTTTTGTCAAAACCGATATCTAAGGGCTTCCAGGATGCATGAATAAATAGATGACAAACTGCAAAGATTCTGAACAAACCGTACAGATGCTGACTGATCTTGATATATGTTATTACTATTCACAGAGTCCTAAAGGTGGGTTTTCGTGTGACATTGCCCATTTCCAATCCTTCATGCCCTATGTTTTTGGTACATACCCTTCACATTGTTTATTTGTGTCATCCATTGTATATATAGATACCATCTGAGTTTGGTTACTTTAGAAAAAGTGCTTTTTATTCTACCTTGTTGACTGGAAGGCCTGAATTGAGAAATATAACGGGGAAATCTGGCTTTTCTTATGCCAGATATTTCGTACTCAAAATGTTTCACTGTCTGTGTTATTTCCAATTTCTTACAGATGATCACGCCAATCACTCCCACTTGGATGGGCTTAGTTAGGTCATCTTGTGAAAGTGGCCGGAAAACTACCCTGTGTTTTATGAACTCTTTATGGATTCTCATTTGGATGATGATATTCCCTGGAGGTCATCAGTCATGAAAATATCCTTTGTTGGAACTTTACAAAATATAAGGTGTATATCAAGCAACATTCCAGACCTATTTTAACTTATCTTTATTTTGCATTCTATATTGTAACCTGGATTATAAATTAAAGCCATATTCTTTCAAAATTAGAATTAGGAATATTTGGTAAATGTATTACTTCACCAATGGGCTAACATTATATGTGGTAAAGCAGCCAGTTGCTTGCTAATTAAGTCTATTGTGTGGAGTGATGGTATCATGAGAAAGCCAGGAAACACATGAGTAGAATTTAAAAAATTGAAGCGGTATGTATACATAAAACAATCAATCAACTTGAATTAATTGGCCGGATTGCTCTAGCAATTCCGGTCTATAGATTGGCGATGTCTGTCCGTCAACATTTTGGTTAAAGTTTCAGGTTGAGGCAAAATCTCAGCACTGGAAAGGGTTACAAACTTGAAACTTTGCCTGAAGGTAACCAGTAACAAGTTCTATTGATTTATATGGTTACTTTGACCTTGACCTTGGTTTGTCGATTTTTAAGGTCAAATTGCCGACAATCCGGCCTTACCGTCTTCAGCAGTTTCTTGTTTTCATCATTACATAATGTTAAATCATTTAATTAGAATAATTTTCATTGACACCTAAAAAGTCTTCTGCAAAAGACTTGTGCATATATAAACATAAAATGTATAATTATGAATAGATTCATTTGTCTGATATCAAGTGACAACCCTTTCTCACATGCCACTAATCTGCAGCAGACTACTTTGAAGACATCTAGGCAAAAATATCAAATATCTCTAATATTATCTCTATAAATGAAAGTTAAATTATGGAATAGATTTGAAAACATTGTGGTCGTCTATCCAGAGCTGTCAATATGCATCTGTAAGAAATCAGTTTCTGTAGGGTATAATTGTTTATAGTGACTACTGTGAAAACAAGCTGTCTTGGATTTGAGGCCCTTGACCCTTTCCCTCATACGACAATTCTGCAGCAGACGACTTTGATCATATTTTGTCAAAAAATAGAAAATCTCTATAATTGAATGGATATCCTATGACAATAAGTGGAAAACATTGTGGCAAAAGGAGAAAACAATTTCTTCTTTTGTCACTATGTTTTCAAAAAGCCATCTGCTGCAGAGGCGTCAGAAAGCGTCTATATGAGGGAAAGGGTTAATTACAACCTCAATACAAGGGCATTGAACACATTTAAGAAACAAGTTATGGCTTCCCAAATAGTCTTTCATGTATATCTTTATATAATAATGTGAGGATGGTTTTTAAATGCAATGGACTAATGCAATGTTAAGGTTACTGGTAGAACTAGTAATAAAACACTGATGAAATGAAATAATTTTGTAAACCGCAATATATAAATTTAATGGAGAAACAAAAGTTTTAAAGAATTTTAGGGTGCTTGATTCATGCAAACTGTTTGCTCTTGCTATCATTTAGGTTTTGTTTTGCATCTAATTCATTGGTCACCTGTCATCAAATTTACCATCTCGAAAGGAAAATAAGGATAATGTCTTGTCTTTTGTCTTAATGGATTGTGTGTGTTCTGAGCTTGTTACAACTGTAACTACAATTACATAGTCACAGTTCTTGCATATGATCAAGAACCTAAGAAACCCTGAAATCATTGAAATGTAAAGCCATTTCCTGACACTCTTATTTCCTCCGTAGTACTCAAGCTGCAGGGAGAGAGCATGATGACTGCTGCATATATATTTCAGTATCAGGATAAACTTTGCTGATGAAGTACTGTTTAAACCCTGTTACAAGTATAAAGTAAAGTTTCAGGTTTCCAATGCAGATATGACACTATAGAAACATCATAATTTAGTAAAATGTTTGAAATGGAAAGCATTTAAACTAACCTCATTACTCGACTGATGGATTTAAACCTTTTCCAAAAACATACAAAATATTTTGAAATTTTGTCTGCAAAAGAAAGCTTAATATCAAAATGTGACTGCATGTTGAAAAGAGTAAATGCTAGAAATTGCAAGCATTATATAAAGCACTATTTTAACATCATCATTACTGGCCTTATTCTTAAAATCATTATGGATTTCATTAGAATCTGGATGGCTCTTAAAATGTTGATAATTACTTTTATTTTAAATTCTTGCTGCCTCTTGATGTGTGGATTATGAGATATATTGAATTTTCAAATAATTGGAGTAAAGTAGTGAATCATTAGCGAATACATTTGATTTTTGATATCTTTAATGCTGCTGATCTTGTCTGTCGGTCCCATCAAATCTTCTCTGAAACTATTTATTAGTCGCCGGGCAGAAGCCCGCGACTTCTATTTTTAATAGCTTTTCGGAAATGACATTTTTTTTTAAATGTCTTGAACATATTACAATTGCGTTTGTTTAAAAACACTAAGTTATATGAAATAAATATTCCGAATCTTTAAGTATGTGCAATTTCTTTATTTTGACTCGCATTTATGTTTTTTTGTTTTATTTACGAAGACTAAACAGTCCCTATTAGCTAGACTGAGATATTTTATTTTCATATACTACATGTAATCAAAAGGCGATAACTACAAACCTTCGCACAGTCTAATTTGTTTACATACGCGCATCTGCTAGCAGCAGACTGTTATGTCAGTGCTCGAATTCGAATTTAGCCAGATTTTCTACTGGCATTTTTTCGCAAGTGCTATTTTTTGTTACTTGCTAAATGAGTAAACAACTTGCATTTTTGAGAACTTATTAGAACTTTAATATTAAGCAACACAATGCTAACTACAAAAGTGCAGTACGTATACTGCTTTGGTAAATGTAATGTAAACATGACCCAAATTATGCTGTTTAAAGAAGCTGCTGAGACTGTCAGATATACAGCATGGTCTAGACACTGTTGTTCTGTTTCGGTCTCCAAATGGCAGAATATCGGGTAATTTCTGTCTTAGGCCAGAGTAGTGTTGGGCCATCGGTTCCATTTTTACAATCGATTATCAGTTACAATCACTTTGCCTCATTCGATTAGACATCGATTATATAATCGGTTCATACAGTATTGTATTTAACAAGCCTTTATGTTCACAATGCTTCTTATTATTTATGTTTGATAAAAAATATACCGGCTTAATGTCTTGTCTTTACTAGGTTGTATCCTTTTATTGCCAAAAAACCACTTTGTTTGGATTTCAAGTTGTTGTATTTACATGCTAGCCCATGAGAGTAATCTCCCTTGAGGAAGCGAATATTAATCAAACATAAATGAAGCAAAAAAGGTGAACCGATTGATAATCAATTGTGGTAAATTGCAATCGATTATCGCTAGCGTGATGCATATCCGATCAACTTTCGATTATAATCGATCATCGTTCCAACACTAGGCCAGACTACCAACATCTTGTCACAGCAGGTTTTTCGGCTTATATTCTCTATAAGGGCAACTTAAATTCTTATCATAACATCAAGTATTTCAGCACCAAGCCTTAAATCACCTCCAGTTTGCTTATTGTGGAAAAAGCTCTCTCATGTGATGCCAAAAAGCACACAGAACAAACCCCAATTAATACAGGTTTGTGGATCGATCATAATGTGTTCTGGTGAAGATCGAATCCAACAAAAATGAGAATTAAGATAATGTTCAAAAGTTAAATAAAACAAAATCCAGCCTTGTATTTGTGGGCTTTGTTTATGAAGAAAAGTAATTCATGAAACTTGATGAGCTATTTTTGTACTTAGTTCAAAACAGGAATCAAGAGTATCATTCTCAATTCCTGCTTGGTATCATTCTAAATTATTTTCCTGCTGAGGATCATATGTTTTGAAAATTTATGACATGTACGCTGCAATATTTCAGTGATTGACCTAAATCAGTGAGCTTGTTATTTTGCATAAAAAAAATTATGCTCATCAATTCGAAGAGTTCTATGATATCAATGTTATTTGTGGTCTAAAGTGTAAATATATAAACACAGAAATAGTTTTAAGCTCGACTTTTGAAAAAAACGAGAGCTATTGTCATGACCCTGGCATCGTCGTCGGCTAAGGCGGCGGCGGCGTGGTCGACCGGTTAACGTTTTTTGTTTAGCTAATTTTTTTTTTTTTTTCTCCCTATCAGTCGAGCGTCTGTGCCGTACGCGGTGCTCTTGTTTAATATGTCGTAGCCCCTTTTATCATGTAGAGGGTGTGCTTTAAGTGCAGAAACATCCATTTCTTTGATCGCCGTAGAGAATACAAGTTGGGAAACCCAAATAGACACGTGACCATTCCAGCCAATCATATTTGTGATATTGTAAACTAAAACTAATTTTAGACTTCCAAAAGCCCAAATGTATGTGGTAAACATCATCAATATTGGGGACGTTGAATATAGGCATGCGCACAAGACATGCGATTGTAAACTTTCGCTAATATTGCAAAACTGAAAGTATTCTCGGTAGATCTCGAAAATTCACTGCAATTACCGCGAATTGTCGAAGAAAAAACCCTGTAAAAGATCGACAGTTACAAATGCATATTATTCGGTCAAACAAATTCACTCGCAAAAAAAAGCTGGTAACTAACTTGCTGGTGTAAGGATAAATGGACCAGTTACAAGTACTGGTACCATACCCTGCAGGAAATGCCTTGATATAACTTACATTGTTGAAAGCAACGTAAGTCACCAAACAAACTACATTAATTTCTGTCCATTTAGTTTTTTCAAAACTCATCTTAGCATTAAGTGCTCATGGTGAGCTTAACAAAACTTTGAATGTCCACTTGACGTTTTCCGTCTTCTGTTGAGCGTTGTCCATGAACACTTTCTTCTCCTTAACACTTGGACCAATTTCAAAAAAAATTCTCAGGAATGTTCCTATAAAAAATAGGAGATGTAATTTCAGAGTTGCCAAAATAATTGAATTATACTCCGGTTTCAATGGCAAGCTAGGAATAGGATATATATTTATAAAAAACCCATTTAAATGATGCACATGGCTGCCAGGGATCTGGCTCATTTTCCTTAGAAAATTAAAAGCTTTAAAAACTATTGAATAGGAATAATGGTTTATAATCTATTAAAGAAATTAGTCAATTACTGATACAGTTGCTTGGAATAACAATTTTTGCTTTAGACAACTCATAATCTTTCAGACTTGTGACTCATAGATACCAAACTGTTAAAAAAATATTTTGATTTTATATTGCATCAGGTATACATATTATAGTTACATAATATTATGGATTTGAAAAAATGCTTTTTCAGTTAGCACACTGAATTACAAGAAAGTGCAAAAAGCTTTCCTTGGATTCCTTTAAATTGGCAGGAAATGGTGTCAGAGTTTAGTAATGAGCAAAATTTCCATTTTTCTCCAAAATGCTATATTTGCCACTTGAACAATGTCATATCCTTTCATTTTGTCAATATTTTCTGTTCAAAACCTGAAACGTTTTTTGTTTTTAAAGTCTTCCCCCAAAGCAAGTTGTTTGTGTAAGTGGTTAAAAGACTATATTTAAGAAAGATTTCTACTCCAAATTACATTTAATGATTGCTTTTTGATGTCAAATTGGATAGATGTATTGATCAATGAGTGTACAAGACCTCTGACTACCAGGAAGGGAAATACAATTCATCATTCAGTCTTGGAAAACATGATAACTTGTTCAGGGATCAGATCATTCTGGTTGTAATTGAGATATCCAGTGTTTGTTTGGTTGGGGTTTTCAAGCTGTTTCCAACATTATTTCAATTATATCACTGTGACAGATTTTTCACATATTCATGATCCCTGGGTAAACAAACCAGTACTAGACTAGGCAATTGTGCCTTAATTCCAAAGAGCACTTCCATCTTGACTGCTTTCTGCAAGCGAAGATCAACCACTTGTTCGAAATCCCCCACGCTAACCACTCAACTAATGCAGATTCCTAGATATCCAGTGTGTAATGTATATATATTATGCTGCACTGACATATTTTATTGTTAGTTTTCTTTCTAAACGTAAGCCTTTACTGTTGATGGCATATATATATGCTAAAACAGAGAATGTAAACCCTTTCCAACAAACAACAATTTTGAAGCATGCATTTTTAGCTTGAAAACAGCGAGACAAAAAACTAATGTATGATTTACTGCCTATAGTTTCAAAAATCATCTGCTGCACATTGTGTCAAAATGCATGTATATATATGTGAGAAAATGTGGGAATTTGAGAGAAGGAAACAAAATGTGAATACCTTGTATCCCTTATCCTGCTGAATTAACTCATACTACTTTCAATGTGTTATTGTGTATTGCAGGATTAATTATAAGTCTTAGCTAACATTCAATAAAACAGTAGCCAATCCTGTAGACCAAGATTTGATTAACCAAATGTGCAGGCTTATCTTGTTCAAATTGGTCTCAACATTTACGTAGTTTGTTTTTAGCGAGAAATGCAAATTTTATGTAATGTCATGTATATAGCACACAAAGGGTAAACAAATGACAGGATGTCAATACTATAAGTGTACCTATCCTTTCCCCTCATGCTGATATACACCTTACTTAATCAAGGCATCCTTTAATCATTGTGTAATAGAAAACAATTCTCATCTTTATCATTCTTTTCCAACCATGAATTCGAGTGACAACCTCAGCATGGACTACTACTACAACATGTTAAGTGTTATGTTTGAATTATAGCTACAACAGTTTTAAAAGTTGTTGGTGTTGATCTGTGAACATTGATTTAAGGAAAGGAGAAAAGATTGATCAAGTGACAAGATATCCTTTATATATCAATGGGATATTATAGCAAGAATGCAATTACTTGAACCTTGAAATAAAACTAGGTCAGCACAGTATAATTAACACACAGTAATTAACACTTTCCCTCACTTTCTGAAACCTCTGGAGCAGATAACTTTTTAAAACAATTGGTACAAAAAGAGAAATAATGCTCTAAACAAGCAATTTCTCCTTTGTTTGCTGTATAACTGCAGTTTGTGGGAAAGGGTTAAAGAACAGGTTTCCTAATATTACAGATTAGGTGGAATGAATACATAAATAAACAGTGTTTTTTTTGCTGAGATGCCTATGCAACTTTAAAATGTGCAATATTGACATTTTTTTCATCTTTAAAATATTGTATTATGTTCTTAACCCTTTCCCACATGCAGATACCTTTTTAGGCTTCTGCTGCAGTGAGCATACCAATTTCGAAAAGAGTTATGACTATTCTGGTTAAAGTTTTGCATGCAACTGCATTAGAGTCCATATCTCAAGAGTCATTTTTAACTAATTTGTTTGAAATAAATGAAAGTAAAAACCATTCTTATGATCTTTTTCTTTATCTTTTCAGAACCGCCACCAAACAGATTTACAAGAAGAAAATCAGGTAAATATTAACATCATCACTTCATTATACCCCCTTCGAAGAAGAGGGGGTATATAGGAGTCACTGTGTCGGGCAGTCTGTCTGTCTGTATGTTGGTCGGAAGCCATATTTTGTCCGGCCTATTTGGGTGGAATTCAATACAATTTTACATGAAGCTTCTATACCAAGAGGAGATGTGAATATCATAAAGGGGTTACAATTGCATGATATTTTACAGAGTTATGGCCCTTTTACTTATTAAGTAAGCCATATTTTGTCCGGCCTATTTCTTACAAACCACTGGGTGGAATTCAATAAAACTTTACATGAAGCTTCTATACCAAGAGGAGATGTGCATATCCTAAAGGGGTTACAATTGCATCTTATTTTACAGAGTTATGGCCCTTTTACATATTAAGTAAGCCATATTTTGTCCGGCCTATTTCATACAAACCACTGGGTGGAATTCAATAAAATTTAACATGAAGCTTCTATACCAAGAGGAGATGTGCATATCCTAAAGGGGTTACAATTGCATGATATTTTACAGAGTTATGGCCCTTTTACTAATTAAGTTATGGTGTAGGTCAAGGTGCTGTTTAGGGGGTATTTATCATCTTCAGTGATAGTTCTAGTTTTCTCAAACTGTACTTTGAGGAATATGCCATAGAGGTATTGTAGGGTTATACCTTAAGTTAACCCTTTCCCCTCATATAGACGCTTTCTGACGTCTCTGAAGCAGACAGCTTTTTGAAAACATAGTGACAAAAGAAGAAATTGCACAAAATGTGCAAATTCTCCTTTGCCACAATGTTTTCCACTTTTTGTCATAGGTTATCCATTCAATTATGGAGATTTTCTATGTTTTGACAAAATACGTTCAAAGTCGTCTGCTGCAGAATTGTCCTATGAGGGAAAGGGTTAAAGTATCATTTCCAAGGGGACTTTTTAAAATTATGAGCCCTTTTTGGATTTGAATTGATAGGGAGATTCTTCAAATCTTAAAGGACATTGGCTATATTTAGGTGGAACAATTTACATATAATCAATCAAAAGACACTATCTATGTAGCCTCAATCTTAATAGATTTCTCCCCAAATATTGAATTTGATTGGTCAGAATTGAAATAATAAATACGTCATCAATCTATTCTGAAGAGTTTTTTTCCGAGATTCCAAAATGACGGATGTCAATGAATTTTTTGCTGAGATTTTTCAAAATTTCGACTCTGAAGCAGAATTTGAGGGCATTGAAAGGGCTGATTTGATAGAATTAATTAGACAACTTTATGCTTTTCTGCCATATCATGATAATGACATTTACCACGATTAACAGCTGAATTGTCCGCGAGAAATTTGCGAACCACTCATCCCCCTCTTCGGTCTGGAACTATTGTTGACATTGACAGCGAAACTGTACCAGTTTTCATCATTATTAAAATCAAATAAATGAACATTAAATTTTGTTTAAATAGATGTGTATCCCAAACGACCCTTTCTTTGTCATAATTATTAAAATCAAATAAATAAACATTCTTTTTTGTTTAAATAGATGTGTATCCCAAACGTCCCAGTTATGACACACACAATATCAATGACATAAGAACTATCACTTCTCCTTTAAGTCCCCCACTTCTCCCTAAATTGCCTGGAAGGAGAAGTCACTTCTCCCAAATATTTTAGCCTATAGTGAGAGCCCTGACCATGAAAAATGACAAAAAAGTTAAAACCCAAATTAGTCAAATACATGCATGTAAATGAAAAATACTATATTAAGCAATCTGAAAGTAAAAATTTGAGACAGTAAGCAAACATGGATGTAGAAGATGTGTCCCATTATGCACAATTTTCTCCTTTATCCCATGAATTTTTCAAGTGAAAATTTGGGAATGTATTTGTAAACATTAATTTTTTTAATGATTTCAACTAAAATGAATTAAACGCTTTCCCTGATACAAATGTTTTACACATTTTGGGGAGCAGACGTTTGAAAAGGAGAATATCAAAAACTTTTTGTTTTATAATGTTACATTATGTTTCGTCAAAGCAGGCAAATAAAACTGTTGTACAGTTAACCAGCAGCAGAATATTCCAAGCATAATTTGTGAAAGTTTATAACTTGGATATCAGGTTATGTGTTTACATGAACTCCCATTCTTAATAACATATACCTAGACAGGTAAAGAGCCCGATGATCGTCTCAGAAGTTAATTGCTGTGAGTGTGAATGAACTGAAAGTGGTAATTGGACTTATAGATTCCATGACAACTTCTCGCAAGGTCCTTATGATTTATGAGGGATGTTCAGAAAGTTTTGAGACAAACTCATTAACCTGTTTAACCCTTTCCCTCATACGACAATTCTGCAGCAGACGACTTTGAACATATTTTGTCAAAAAATGGAAAATCTGCACACTCTGTCAACCTCAAATAATTCTCAATGACAGGCTGACACTCAGACTTAGTCTTGTACTTTGTGACTGTCCTACAGTCCAGAGCTCTCTTTATCAACCTCTTGTAGTTCTCAATGGCAGACTGATAGTCCGACTTAATGTTTTCCTTTGTGATTGTCCATTGTTCTCTTTATCAACCTCAAATGTGAATGATGGAAAGTCAAACTTAGTTTTCTGTGACTGATGGAAAGTCAAACTTAGTCTTGTCCTTTGTGACAATTCACGTTAGGTGCACTCTATCAACCCCAAATAGTTCTCAATGACTGATGGATGGACAGACAGACTAATTCTTAGTTTTTGTGACATTCTTTGTCTAGTGCAAACTTTATCAACCTAAAATAGTTCCCAATAATAGACGGACAGTCAGAATCAGTGTTGTCCTTTGTGACAGTCCTTGTTCAGTGGACTCTTTTGTCAACCTCAAATAGTTTTCAATGACAGATGGACAGTCAGACTTATATTAGTATCTTTTGTGACAGTCCTTGTCCAGTGTACTTCTTAAGACTTTATCAATTTTAAATTGTTGTCAATGACATTATGGACATATGGTGTTGTCCTTTTTAGACTGAGTATTGTTGTCTCATCTTTCCATACAACTGTCATATTCCAAAATTTTGTAATGGCTGCCATGGCAGGGTTACGTGTTAGCATATTTTACTCGGCCTCGTCTTACATGTTTGTCCGTCCTTATTGTCAGCAGTTAGTTATAGCTTCCTTCCTTGCTGCTCATTGTTGGTGGATAGCATTACGACAGCAGGATAAACAATACCTGTAGTATTGGTAATTTATCTAGGAAGTACTGTGATATAACTGAAACACTTTGAAAGCAGCATAAAACATTATTCAAAACTTATTGTCACGCAATATCTGTTCTGAAAATTTGAACATACCGATATATGACCTTTCTTGTTAAGTTATCAAATAAAATTATCATCTGAGTTTGAAAAGAGCTTGGAAGTATAGAACTAACTCACTTATTAAATCTAATTGCATTAAATTACCATTATCATTAATGACTTAAAGCATTGGGATTGATGTTAACCTTCTAAAAGGGTTTATTTTTCCTACTTTCATCTATTTTTGATGATCCAAAATGCCATAAAATGCCCTGATTTTCCCCTGAGGCAGAACAATTGAAGAGAATAATGATTTTGTATTAGTTTTAGGGATTCAATTTCCAGTAAAGCGCATTTCTCTGTAGGGTTTTGCAGGACATTATGTAAGTCATTATGTGACATTATGATCATGTTAAAGTCCCTTTTTGGAGACGCTGTTTTTCTGGGTTTTTAGCCAACCTAAGCATGAAGTGCTGTAGGTGAGTTATTGCGATGGCCTGTTGTCTGACGAGTGTCGTCAATGCATCAATATCTTTTCCTCCGTATCCAGTGGGTCAATCGGGATAAAACTTCACAGAAAGCATTCAAACTTTTTTTATCCATACAGAATTCTGGCTTCCAATTATTGGCTACCACAGGAAAAAAACTTAAAAAATATTCTCCCATGCAAGTATGTAGCTGATTTCCCAATAATTTTGAAGAAACAGGCTGTTTTGCCTTATATGGCTACATAGTGACATCTTTAAAAATCTTCTTCTCCAAAAGTATGTAGCTGATTTACAATTTGTTTGTAGAAATGTTCCTTAGTTGGCCCTTTTATCAGATTCCTCAATGTTCCTTGGATGAAGATTCCTTCAAGCCATGTTGGTTGGTCAAATAACATGGCTGCAAGGGGGTGGGCGGTTTTGCCAGTCATGGCTTTAGTGAAATCTTTAAAAAAACATAATCTCCTCCGATATCATTTGGCTGATTTTTAGCTCACCTGTGCACGAAGTGCTCAAGGTGAGTTATTGTGATGGCCTTTTGTCCGGCGTGCGTTGTCCATCGTCCGTCAACTTTTTCTCCTCAGTAACCAGTGGGTCAATTGGGATGAAACTTCACAGGAAGCATCCTCACATTGACCTCACCAGAATTCCTTCAAATATTTGGGATCCATTCATAATTCTGGTTTCCATGGCAACGAAATGAAAAAACTTCGAAATTTTTCTTCTCCCAAACTGGTTGGCAGATTTTCAAATAATTTTGTAGAAATGTTCCTTGGATGACCCTTTATCAGATTCCTTCAAGCCATATTGATTGGTCGAAAAACATGGCCGCCAGGTGGCGGGGCTATTTTGCCTTATATGGCTATAGTGAAAACTTAAAAAATCTTCTCCTGAAAGTGTCAGGCCGATTTTCAAATAATTTTGTAGAAATGTTCCTTGGATGACCCTCTATCAGATTCCTTAAAGCCATGTTGATTAGTCGAAAAACATGGCCGTATCAGATTCCTTAAAGCCATGTTGATTAGTCGAAAAACATGGCCGCCACAGGATGGGGCTATTTTACCTTATATGGCTTTAGTGAAAACTTAAATAATTTTCTCCGACGAAAGTGTTTGGCCGATTTTCAAATATTTTTTGTAGAAATATTGCTAGGGTGACCCTTTATCAGATTCCTTCAAGCCATGTTGATTGGTCAAACACTATGGCACTAGGGGGCGGGGCTTTTATGGCTGAAGTGGAAAAAAAATAAATCAGGTGAGCGATCCAGGGCCATCATGGCCAAACTTGTTTAGAATTATTTCTTGAGTGACCCTCTCAGATTCCTTTAAGCAATGTCAATTGGTCAAAAAACTTGGCTGTCAGGGGTGGGACCGTTCTGTATTATATGGCTTTAGTGAAAACTTTAAAACTTTTTTCCGAAAGTGTCTGGTGACTTCCATATAATTTTGTAGAAATGTTCCTTGTGTGACCCTTTACGAGTATACATCAGATTGAATAAAAAAAAAAACATGGCCTCCAAAGGGCGGCGCTGTTTTGTCTCATAATTATGACAAAACTTTTAAACTTTAAGTTATTCTTTTCAGAAAGTATAAGACTGTTTTTTAAAAAATTATGTAGACAAGTTCCTTGGGTGACCTGATTGAATGTGGGTTATTTCACTTTGTGGCAGTGGAGCTATACTGGTTCTCATTGGCTCTTGTACTAGCTTAGTTGACTGCAAAATGTGTTAATGTGGTTGGTATGACATATCACATTGCATTTATAATACTCAGGTGAGCAATCCAGTGCCATCTTGGCCGTCTGGTTTTACTGTCATGCTACAATCATTAGTCATTGATGGCATTCGTATATTAACTTTACATGATATTTATTTAGATTCATGTGTTAACTGTTTTGAAATTATCTGATGATATTCATCAGGTTACTTTGGAAAAAGTAGAAATCTGAATTTTTTTAAAAGAGTTTAAAACATTTTGAGCGTTTTCAGTTTTACCTATAATATATTTTAAAATGTGACCGCTGCAGAGACATCTAAAGGGTTAACAATGATGTGACAGTTTTGGTCAAACAACTTAACCCTTTCCCTTATATAGATGCTTTCTGATTCCTCTGCAGCAGACAGCTTTTTGAAAACATAGTGACAAAAGAAGAAATTTCTCAAAACCATCAATTTCTCCTTTTGCCACAATGTTTTCCACTTTAAGTCATTATAAGGTTATCCATTCAATTATAGAGATTTTCTATTTTTTGACAAAATATGTTCAAAGTCATCTGCTGCAGAATTATCGTATGAGGGAAAGGGTTAAAGATTCAGAACAAAACCTCTTTAGTGGAACACATAGTGATTAGCATGTCAGTCTTAACCCTTTCCCACATACAGCAATTCTGCAGCAGACAACTGAAAAATGTCGACTGAAAAATATGGAAAATCTCTATAATTGTAGCTACATGACATTGTATAATTAATGAAAAAAATTGAAAACATTGTGGCAAAAGAAGAAATTGCTTTCTAAAGTCGTCAGCTGCAGAGGTGTCATAAAGTGTCTATATGAGGGAAAGGGTTAAATCAGGAGATGATTCAGGATCAAACCTCATGTCATGTCATGCCTTACACTTTGAAAAATGGCAATAGTGGCTTCCCTCCTTAGTACTCAGGGCTGTTAGGATATCATTAACCCTTTCCCTCATACTACAATTCTGTAGCAGACGACTTTGAACGTATTTTGTCAAAACATAGAAAATCTCCATAATTGAATGGATAACCTATGACGAAAAGTGGAAAACATTGTGGTAAAAGGAGAAATTGCACGTTTTGTGCAATTTCTTCTTTTGTCACTATGTTTTCAA
>JASEVX010000007.1:59420184-59506892 GCA_031761405.1 Serripes groenlandicus
TAACACGGGCTTCCCCAATATTTCTTAAAAATCCATACAACAAACCATGAGAACATTGAAAACTACTTTCCTTCTTTTTGAAATTACCTTGACAGATGCTCTTAACCCTTTCCCTCATACGAAAATTCTGCAGACTTTGAACATGTTTTGCCAAAAAATAGAAAATCTTCATAATTGAATGGATACCCTATGACTAAAAGTGGAAAACATTGTGGCAAAAGGAGAAATTGCACGTTTTGTGCAATTTCTTCTTTTGTCACTATGTTTTCAAAAAGCCATCTGTTGCAGAGGAGTCAGAAAGCGTATATGAGGGAAAGGGTTAAAAGAGTGAAGAGCCTTGAATAGTCTTTGTGTTGTGTGATATATGACCAAATTTATATTTATCACATTATTCCATGGCAGTCATCGCATATCCCAGGAGATGATAGATTTTTGTGTCTCAAAGACAAATTTGACTTGGTTCTTTGGCATCTTTAACCCTTTCCCTCATACGACAATTCTGCAGCAGCAGACTTTAAACATATTTTGTCAAAAAATAGAAAATCTCTATAATTGAATGGATAATCTATGACTAAAAGTGGAAAACATTGTGGCAAAAAGGAGAAATTGCTTGTTTTGAGCAATTTCTTCTTTTGTCATTATGTTTTCAAAAAGCTGTCTGCTGCAGAGACGTCAGAAAGTGTCTATATGAAGGAAAGGGCTAATCTATTATCGTCTGGCTGTATCAAACAAAAGTTACTTTCATTCAGTTGAAGTTTATCTGCATGGAAAATTGACATTATTATAACACTGTCCTAAAACTGCTATAAACAGTTCTTTCAATACAACTTTCACCAACAACTGTCTTTGGAAATCAATGGGGCTACTTCACACTTAAACCAACCTTCAGAGTTACTTGACCTGGCAAAGATGCAGATCAACCTTGGCCTCTGCACAGTCTGATCAGGATTTCTCCTTTTGCCACAATGTTTTCAAATCTTTTAAATAATTATACTTTTCATTAATAGAAGTTATTCATATATTTGCCTTTTCTAAGATGTCTGCTGAGGATGTATGTATGTGGGAAAGGGGTGAACTTATTAATTCAACATTGATTAGGAAACCACGCTTTCAGCTTTTATTTAAATCACGATGTCTGCTTCCTAGAGACCTAATTATCAGTACTTTAATTGGCATTTTGTTGATGTTGTTCTTTAATTTCAAATTTAAAACCCACTCATCACATGATTCAGACCTTCGACCTTGCTATAAGACAAGCTGATCCTCTAACACTGACTGTCTTCCACTCAGGGATTAAGATAACAATTCTGATCAAACTAAACTGAAATAACCTATTTAATGTTTTGCAATTTTTGCAAAGTGAATATGTTGAAACAAAATAATGTTTTGTCTACGGTTATTATTAAGAAAATGATTCCTGTTTCGCATGATATTCTAAATATTTTGAAAGATGATATACATGTATACGTGCAGTTTCTTCATTGCTTGTTCTCTGAAAATTGTGATAAATCAAAGAATGTCATGTTAGATGAAAGGATATAAAAAGTAAAAGTAAAGCGTTTGTTTATTATAGTGTCATCACTATTGAAAGGGCCAGCCCTTGCTGACATAGTGAGAACATGTTTTGCTTCCCAAGTACTATCTTTTCGCCAGGCAAGGGGGGCAGACAGGGTTTTGATTACAATTATTTAACTACCTGGCTGTTAACCAACTGGTCATATCAGAACTGTTGCCACTGGAATTCAAGAATTCGACCTCCCAGTCCTGAAACGGATGCCTTCTTAACCTAGTGGCTATCAGGATCAGATATATGTATTTCAACCTTTGTCAATCTTACTAAGTGAGATCGATTTTTAGTGAGGTGGAAGTAGGGGTATTCTCTTTTGGGAATAGGCTTAAGAAACAGGGAAAAAATCTCACCCAATAATCAATTGTTTATCTAAGGTTATAATGACTTGGTTTGTCACAGATGAAAAAATCTATGGTGAATACTGAACCTTCTAATATATCAAATATGCCTGTTTGGAAGCATAAGTTCGAAGGTCAAATAAGACAACGCTTGATAACAATGGGATAAATTGAAATTGCTCTTATCTGTTTTCCCGAACGTACCCTTGCTCCGCAGTGCGATTGTTTTGTTTTTTATCTCAATTTCAATTATTAGTTATTTCAATTTTGCAGAAATATTTTTAACTTGTGTTTTTTTTTCAAAGTAGATAGCTTCAAAATGTCATACATCATTAGTTATAATAATAAATTTCCACATTTTAGTCTAGGTGTTTTCAAAATCATCTCTTACAGATTTGTTATTTGTAGAAAAGGGCTAATATATCAAGCTGGATGATCAAAAAGACAAAAGATTGAAAGGTTTCAGAAGACTGGCTGGTCAATTTCTAAAATATTTCCCTTGAGACAACAAGTCATTGACCAATGATTTAGGCTAATATACTGTTGGGATGACTTTTCTTACTTTCTGTCTGTATTCATTGTATCCATTTCTTTTTAATTTTCACAGACATTTTGCCTTAGTGCGTTTTCCACATGCAGACACCTTTTTGCGCCTCTGTATATAGCAGGCGACTTCTAAAATCATTGTGGGAAAAGGAGATAATGCTCAATACAAACACTTTCTCGTTTTTCTACATACATGTATTGTTTTCTACTCCTTTCTAAATGATTGATACCTTCATTCATATATACATTGTCCATATTCAATATTTACACCCAGACACAGTTTCATAGCTGTTTGCTGAATATGTGTTCTATATGTTAGTGGAACAGGTTTCATTGACAAAGAGAAAATACAGATTTTCTTGTTCTTCATGATTAGTTTGCTTGGCAGCAGCTGGTTAGAAATGTATTTGGAAGCCATCATTCTGCAAGACAGATATATTATTAGTATAACACAAATATTTATGTTGCTTAAAGTCTTGTAATTTAAACTAAAACATAATGAATTATTGTTTTCGAGCCAAAATATAGTGGGGAATCAATTCCGATAGAATAAATAATGTTATCACCATATGAGCCATCCCATAGCCCTTTCCCTCATACGGCAATTCTGCAGCAGACGACTTTGATCATATTTTTGTCAACAAATAGAAAATCTCCATAATTGAATGGATAACCTATGACAAAAAGTGGAAAACATTGTGGCAAAAGGAGAAATTGAAAGTTTTGTGCAATTTCTTCTTTTGTCACTATGTTTTCAAAAAGCCGTCTGCTGCAGAGGTGTCAGAAAGCGTCTATATGAGGGTAAGGGATAGGAAAAGTGACAAAGGGGAATTTGTGACCAGGGAAGACCCTGTTCAGACTCCACCTTTGTGCAGTTTGATTGGGGTCTTCTCTCTTGGATATGATGGATTAGACACTGTAGCATTTCTCGAAAGTGTAAAGGCACAAAAATGTCGAAAGGTCCATAATAAGACAATTCAAATTGAACAGTATCGACAGAGGCTGATGGTTGGCTTTCTTGTGGTATGGTTTTTATATTGCTCTTTCCTTACCTTGGTATAATATGCATCTGCAGCAAACGACATGGTTGCAAAAGGGAAAATTTATTATAATGATCAAATTCTTCATTTACCATTATGTTGTCAACTGTGTACAATAGTTATACTGTCATTTATATAGACTATCCATATTTTTGTCTAGATGATTTTTAAATCATATGCTCTTGCACTCTGACGACTTTTGAAAACGCTGGCAAAAGGAGAAATTGCTCATGATGAGCAATTTCCCATTTTGCCACAATGTTTTCAACTCTATTTAATGATTAAACTCTCATTTATGAAGATATTTCACATTTTTTCCAATATTATGTTTACAAAGTCATCTGCTGCACAATATTATTGTCGTTTGTGGGGAAGGGTTAAAGTATTAGCTTGAAATATGTCTATTGTAAAATACAAAACGTTAAAAAGTAATACACTGATGGAGACATTGTTATTAAGCAATATCTCAAATATCATTAAGCAATAATGAATAATCACCAAATATTATGAAGCAATATTACAGATATGAATGGTATATTTTCAGATTGTGTATCCTAAAACAGATGAACAAAGAAAACGTTTGGGCGAAGCTGTCAAACCAATATTTATATTCAGATCCCTGGAGCCTGTAAGTATAATTTAATCATTGGATTATTAAATCAGCTTTTGATAGTGTTTATTTTACCCTTTCCCACATGCAACAAATCTGCAGACTTTTATAAGATTGAGGCAAAAACACGGAAAATCTCTATAAATGAAGGTAACACTACTGAAAAAATGTTAAAAAAAGTGTGGCAAAAGAAATTGTCCTTCTGTCAAAATGTTTTCAAAGGTCGTCTAGTGCAGAGGTGTCAGAATGCGTCTATATGTGGGAAAGGGTTAAAGCTGGCTGAATTAGTTCCTTGTAAACAAATCTCAACCTGAGTATATAGAGGTTAGAAAAACAAACCTAATTTTTTTAACTCTTTCCCACATATGATATATCTGCAGCAGTTGACCTTTAAAACATTGTGACAAACATATTCAATGGTTAAATCTGTTAAACTGGAGATATGATTATTCGTTTCTAATATAGTTTAAACATAACGGCAAAAGGAGAAATATCTCCTACACCAAGCTACAGTACAACTACCAACAACAGTAACTGCTTGCTGTTTGTCAGTAAGACCTACAATAGCATATTAAGACAAGTATCTATAGATAAAGCTCTATTTGTGCATCCATGTTGCCTGATCCAAATGCAGAATGTGTATAAGCAATGTTTTGACTCATTATTTGATTAAAAAGTGAACAGTTCAATGCCAGATCAATCTTGTAAAAAAAATTCCAATGCTGGTTTGCCTGTAGCATCAATACTAAAAGTACAACCAGGCCTGAAAGATTAAAACAATGTTTTCCCCTTGGGGAAGACATATTGTTTGTTGCCCTGCCCGTCATTCAGTCTATCTTCTTTCACACTATGGTTTCTATTCAATAACAGGAGTTCAATAGGACCCAGACTCTTCAAACTTAATGTGATGATTGTTTTACTTGAGTAGATGATCCCTATTGTTTTAGGGGTCACTGGGTCAAAGGTCAAGGCCACACTTAGGTTTCTGCTCAATAACAAGAGTTACATTGTGCCCAGAGGTTTAATACTTCAAGTTCATAGGATGATTGGTTATATTGAGTAGATGATCTTTATTATTTTTTTGTTCAAAGGTCAAGGTCACATACATCATACAGAAATCATCTGTTTCTGCTCAAGAACCTAAAGTTTTCAAACTCCATAGGTTGATTGAACTTATTGAGTATATTATCCCTACTGATTTGGGAATCACTGGGTCAAAGGTCAAGTCACATTTGTTGTACATAGGGAGGAGTTAAAATAGCACCTTTTAACAGTTTACCTGGTAGGCTGTTTTTTAGACTTTTCTGCTTTGAAAACATAAATTGAAAACTGTAATATATGGAAAACTGAAAAATATACTTTGATACAGAGTTGAAATACACTGTTAAAAAAGTGGAAGTTGCATGCTTTGAGCAATTCTCTTTTATCCAGAAGGTTTTTCAAAATCCATCTGCTGCAAATAGGTTAACAATTTTCTATGAAATTAAAAGGGTTAAAAAAAGGATATAAGCTACAAAGTTTCCATTAAGCTTGTGGTTGTTTTACAATCTCTGGATGAAGAATGTTGACATAAAATCTGATTTAGTGGGATGAGACTACCCATGAATCGCTTAGTATCGAACTACCTTTTTCTTTTTAACAGAATTACATTGATGTTAACTTTTACTCTTATAATAATTTGCTATTTTTCATGATTGTGTTGTGGATTTTGACTGAAAGTGCAAGTCATTTGTAGCCACCATTACTCCTGCTTAGAACACAAGTACTAGTATATATGCATGATTTATAAGCCCATATAATGTTGAGAAAGTTTTAAATAAAAAGTGCAGAAGGGTTTGATGCTGATCGGGTAACTTCTATTGAAATCATATACCATATACAATAAGTGTATTTATTAGGGGATCAAGCTTGACTTTAATATCGGATAAGGACACTGATACGAATGGGTTATTTCCTTGGCTTTCAACCCATTACTTGATACATTTACCCTTTACCACATATAACAAATTTGCAATAGACGACCTTGACGACATTTAGTAAAAAATACGGAATTTCTCTATAAATTAAAGATGTTTTCAAAAATCCTTTGCTGCAGATGCATCAGAAAATGTCTGTATGTTGAAAAAAGATTTTAACAAATGAAATTTCTATCTGTAACAATAAGAAACATGACAAAAAGCAAATGATTTTTAGCTCACATAATTAAGCGTCTGGCAGTTGCGGCATCTGTCCGTTCACATTTTCCTACTACCAACTTCTCCTTGTAAAGCAATGAACCAAATATATATGCCTGATTTTTTGTTGTCTGTTTTTTTTGAAGAAAAAAAGGTCTGACTATTGTGATACACTTGGTGTTATCACAAAACTTAACCATACCTCATAACTAAAGAACCATTCAACATTTGTAAATGAAACTTCGTACACATGTTCTTAGCAACATTACTTATTTCTATATCAAGTCACATACCTCTGGCTTTAATAATTATTTAGAAGTGCCCCTTTTTCAACTTAGAAATAAAAAAAAAAGAGCATTGGAGTTCGCTCCGCGACACTCTTGTGAAATGATATGGCACAAATTATTCTGCTCCACCAGGTGGCTTGTTTTCCTTGTATGCATTGAATAAAAAAAGTGTAAACTATGTGATTTCTATGAACCCATTACTTCATAGTAGCACCTGGGAGCCTAGCCTGGCACAAGGCTCTATGTTTATTATTATATGGCTGCATTTCAACTGGTGTCCGAAACATAGATGGTCAAGCCCTAAGAACGATAATCAGAGGCATGCATATTTTGTCTATTAGAGTTCTCCCCAATTGTAACATTGAAAAATAACCATAAGGACTGTTGCCAGTCTACTGGGAGCCCTGCTATCCATTACTTCGCAATAGCGCCTTGGAGCGCTAGCTGCTACCTGTTACTTCACACAGGCGCATGAGAGCGCTTTTGTTTTTGTATCTAATGTATTCTTTTAAAAAAAAACACCCATTCAATGCATTGATATCTTACCTATAGATATTAATCCGGCGAAAATTCAATTTACATGCCCAAACCTTGAGTATGATTTGAGCCGCCATTACTGTTTACTGTGAAGTCTTTGAAAGGGTGCTTATAAGGCCATTGTTCTGTGAAGTAATGGGTTTTAAATAAGAGGAGTGATTTAGGACCATCATGGTCTTCTTGTTCAATATTATAATCTCATAATATATGTAAGTAGGCTGTACTTGATGAGATTTATCCCAAATAAGTTCATGTCATATTCAACTTTCATCCAATTAACCTTTTCCTGACCATACATGAAATTCAAGGACAACAATATGCAAATATAGTCTGAATTCACTTGGTTTTGTGTCTGTCAGTATCTACTTTTCCCACTTACAGACGCTTTGCAACACATCTGCTGCAGACATTCTGAGAACATTGTTACAGAAGGGAAAACTGATCATGAATAGCAATTTCTCCTTTTGCCGCAATTTTTTCCAATTTCTCCTTTTGCCACAATTTTTTAAATTCTTTTCAATGATTATACTTTCTTTTTTAGAGATTTTCCATAAAGTAAAGTCTGTTTCAACCATGTGTTAAAAACAACAGGAACATAAAAATTCTTTATTTTCAAGCATTTCTTTATATATGATTAACCATTTACAGAAACTTATGCATAATCAAACTTGTGACAGATTAGGGGTTAATTCTTCAACAGTAAAATTATTGCGCTTTGTACTTAACAAAATAATTCTTCCTAATATGATTGATTACAACCAGTTTTGGTACGAAATTAATCCATTACTATAACCATACTGAAGACCAGTTTGAGTCTCTTCCTACTTCAAACCCTCTCCCTGATACAGGAGACTGTTAATATCTCTGAAGTGTCAGACTTCAAAATGCAGTGTTGTAAAGGAGATATTCCATAGAGTGAGCACTTTCTCTTTTTCATTAAATGTTTTCTTCTTGCTTTTCAACCTGTCTGTTGCCAAATATATGTGTAAGGCATGGTCCAAGGGATTTGATTAAAAGTTTATGGAAATGCCATGCAGAAAGTTTTACAAAGATTATGCCCCATAACTGCCAGGGTAACTTCCTCTTGAATTTATATTCAAGTGAATGTGTTGTTTGTCATATTTTAATTGGCAATTTCCTTATTCTACATTCATTTTACCCGATTTAAAACTTTAACCCTTTCCCTCATATAGACGCTTTCTGACGCCTCTGCAGCAGACAGCTTTTTGAGAACATAATGACAAAAGAAGAAATTGCACAGAACATGCAATTTCTCCTTTTGCCACAATGTTTTCCACTTTTAGTCGTAGGTTATCCATTAATTCAGTTATAGAGATTTTCTATATTTTGACAAAACATGTTCAAAGTCATCTGCTGCAGAATTGTCGTATGAGGGAAAGGGTTAAGAAACATCTGCCTTGAAAACATTTGAAGATGAAAATAAGAAGCATAAATTTCCTCACATTAAGTTGACAATTTGTGAGGAAAAGAAACATTGTTTGTTTTGTGCAGTTTTTCCAAGGTTTTCCCACAACATTGTCCAAAGTTGTCTGTCACAGCAGCAGCAGCTTTCTGAGGCATAACAAATAGTCTTAGATAACATGTTAAACAAAGTTGCATCATGAAGTCTATTCAAGCTCAAATGGTGGCCGCTATAAAATGCGCTTCTCTTAATTTTATCTGGAGACTTGGAACTACAGAATTATTTCTGAGAACAGAATGTCAAGTGGAAAAGCATTTATTTTCCCCACATACATAAAAGTCAGAGGTCTTTATTTGTCTCATTTACTTCACTGATGTGTTTATTTTTTCTCGACATCAGAAAATCCGCCATCTCTCATATTGTTAGCCACCTAGAAACATTTGTCTTAAATAAGAAATTTGGCATGTACATACTGCATAAAATACTTAACTACAGATTCCACTAAATTGCAAAATTCTGCTATTTTGCAAATAGTCCTGAACCACAAAATATTGATTTATTAGTGGATGTTTTCTTTTAATATTTAAGTACAGTTAATTTGCAAGACTATAGGCCTGAAATAAAAACATCGCTCATTGATGGATATATTCATTTAACTACGAAACTTGCTTATTTGCAAAGCTATCCTTCGGATAGTTTTTAAGCAGATGAGTCTTAACCCTTTCCCTCATACGACAATTCTGCAGCAGACGACTTTGAACATATTTTGTCAAAAAACGGAAAATCTCTATAATTGATTGGATAAACTATGACTAAAAGTGGAAAACATTGTGTCAAAAGGAGAAATTGCACGTTTTGTGCAATTTCTTCTTTTGTCACTATTTTTTCAAATAGCCATCTGCTGCAGAGGCGTCAGAAAGCGTCTATATGAGAGAAAGGGTTAAAATAGCATATCAAATAAATTGATAACTGGCATGAAATGTAATTTAGTAATACTACTAGCCAATAACTATAATCTTGCAGAAATACAAAGTTTAAAACTAAAATTTAGAAATCTGAAGTTCTGTTTATGTATCACCCAGTTTATCTCTGATTTTTGCAGCTAGATTGGAGATAGATTTTATTGCAAATATAAAATAATAGGCTCCATTTGTTTTTCCTTGAAACAGAAATTGGAGAAGATTTATCCCTGAAATTTTGATAAATGTTGAAACAGCAGATCCCTGAGTAGTTTTGTTTTTTCGAGTGTATGAGAGTCTTCAGGCTAAATAATTTTTTAGTTACAAATGCACACGGAACAATCTTTTGCTTCAGCACAGTCTAACCAGTCTTTGATGTCTGCCTTCATAATTTAGGAGAGCCCTAGATGAAAAGCCAGTTTTGTAGCTCTACTAGATCTAGCTTTAAGACCTTTCAGAATATGAACAGAGTCACAGTAAGGCGTCTTTAATGCCTAAAGCAGCTCTTTTGTATTTCAACCCTATTTGCCATAATCATACCCGTTTCCCACTGTTTATAGGCAGACGTTTTTTTCTTCTTTTTAAAAACTGATATATGTTGACTTTTACTAAAGGATTTAAGAAGACTCTCTGATTGGGAATTTTGAAATGTGAAAGAACAAACAATTATTGCTTGTAACAAATTGTGTTTACATAATATTCTGTATATATGTTCTACTATCTAGAAAAACCTAGATTCTGTGATAACTATAGGAATGTATAGGTGACTTGGTGAAACTTTGTTATGATGTACACAGTAACACTTCAAAGTCAATTAAAGGTAAAAAACCTGACCTAATTAAGATTATACAATTATTGGTCAATTATAGGTTTATAAAATGTGTTATTGCAACCTTTTAGATCTTCTGACTGGCTGACAGCAAGTCAAGATTATGTCATGACAAATTGTCCATTGTGCATTCTGTGATTGCTTCCATGGGTGCTTCAAACAACTTCCATTCTGTAACCACTTGGCCAATTAGGATGAAATTTCACAGGTTGCATCCTCTCAATGTCCTCTCTTAATTTCTATGGCAAACAAAATAAAATACCACAATATCCCAAAACTTGAACAAATACCTCATAACTCAAAAACAGTGCAACATTTTTGAATGAAACTTGGTATTCATGTGCCTAGGAACAATACAAAGTCTATACCAAGTCATATAACTGGCTTTAATCATTATTATTATCAGTAATTCCCCTTTTTCGACTAAAAAGCAGGCAAGTGTTATTGTTCACTTGAGGCGCTCTTGTTAAATTATTTTGTATACATTTTCCTAGGGTGACCTGACCCTCTATCAGATTCCTTCAAACGATTTTGATTAGTTGAAAAACATAGCCGTCAGGGAGCGGGGCTGTTTTGCCTTAACAAAGGAGGCCATCTAGGGCTTCTTTTTAAATCATTCTAAACTTTTTTTCGAAGTTTTTTGTACAACGTCATTTATTTTCAAAACTACTAAGAGATTTTTCTTTATAATACTTGTACACCATCATTACCTCCATCAACAGACAAGAGAACATAACATTTGTGTAAGAATACCTCTATCAGATTCCTTCAAACGATTTTGATTAGTTGAAAAACATAGCCGTCAGGGAGCGGGGCTGTTTTGCCTTAACAAAGGAGGCCATCTAGGGCTTCTTTTTAAATCATTCTAAACTTTTTTTCGAAGTTTTTTGTACAAAGTCATTTATTTTCAAAACTACTAAGAGATTTTTCTTTATAATACTTGTACACCATCATTACCTCCATCAACAGACAAGAGAACATTAAACATTTGTGTAAGAATTATGGCCCCTTTTGAACTAAGAAGATACATTGAAACTGGGTAAAATCCAATTAACCCTTTCCCTCATATAGACGCTTTCTGACGCCTCTGCAGCAGACAGCTTTTTGAAAACATAGTGACAAAAGAAGAAATTGCACAGAACGTGCAATTTCTCCTTTTGCCACAATGTTTTCCACTTTTTGTCATAGGTTATCCATTCAATTATAGAGATTTTCTATGTTTTGACCAAATACGTTCAAAGTCGTCTGCTGCAGAATTGTTGTATGAGGGAAAGGGTTATGGACTTAACCATTTAGGATATTGCTTAATACTTATTTACCATCATGACCCCAATCTGTAGACAAGAGAAGGTAACTCTGTCAAGAATGTTTGTTTTGCCTTTTATTGCAAAAAGTTTTGTCTTATTGTCAAGCACTAAAAAACTCGAGTGCTCTCGGGTCTTACTGACAGCTGTTGCTCAGAAGTTCCTTTGGTGACCTTCAATGAAATTCCTTTAAGCCATGTCAATTGAGTAGTAATAAAACATGGCTGTAAAAGTATGTGGCCGGTTTTCAAATAATTTGTGACCCTCTGTCAGATCCCTTTAAGCCATGTTGATCATGGCCAGCAGGTCTGCTTTGCCTGAATATCCCTACAGTGATTTAATTTTTGCCTAATGAAAATGGAGTAATACTGACCCTCTTGGGCCTCTTGTTTAAATTTTCATAGCTTACAATTTTTCGGCAAATGTTTTTTTTTATCAATTTTTAGCAAGCAGCTCGATCATATAAGGTAATGGAGAAACCATTAAATGATTTGTTTAAAAGTTGAAATTTGGTAAATGGTTGGCTAATTTAATTTTCTTGTTCAGATTGCAAGATTAATATCAAAATTGACAAATATACATCGTTTCTCCCATCATGCAATACATGGATATATGCATCTAGAATTTATCGATTGCAGTTTGGATAGAAGAATTGGGTCAGCTCAAAATCTTTGGTAGCTAGATATCAATGTTCATTTAAACAGTTTATGGTATGGTATTTTAACCATAAACAACATATCTGCAGCAGATCATGGCTTTAATTAAAAACGTTTTGGCAAAAACATGGATAATCTCTATAAATGAAGGTATTATTACTGAAAATATTGTAGAAAAATATGAAATTGCTCATACGTAATAAGCGATTACCCCTTTTGTCACAATATTTTAAAAATTAGTCTGCTGTGGAGGCATCAGAAAGCATCTACATGTGGGAAAGGGTCAATAGTCATTGTATTAGAAAAAAAGCGGAATATTGAATTTATTATTTAGATGAATGCTGTATGAAACATTGTGGAAAATGGAGAAATATAAATGCATGCTTTGAATGGCTAGCTTGGCAGTGTAACATTTAATTTTCCCTGGGTTACATTTGCACAAAGGTCTAGCTAAATACATCAGTAAAGGAAAAGTCATTGTCACACATTTATCTTTAGTTAGAATTGAATGATTAATATTGCATTCTATGGGTATATTGCTTTGATTTTGACTACTGGCTTAACTGTTCACACTAATTATATATATCTACAGTTGTTTGCTTTGAAAACATAGATGAGGTTGGTTGTATTGTCTAAAAAAAACTCAGTCAAAGTAAAAATATGGCTGCAGTGCAGCTCTTGAAATTTGTTATGCAAGGTATCCATGCATTATAAGCTAATCAAATTGACCAAATTTGATTAGCTTATAATGCATGGAATTAAACTTAACTAGGTTATTTGATAATGCGAAAATTTCGACCATAAATAACACAGGAATTTTTGTTGGTTCAACAACCTTTGAATCTTTTTGAAAATGTGTCTCAGAGGGCTGCCTTTTTGGAAATGTATGCAATAATGCTCATGCAAAAAAGACATATTGAAAATTATAGTTGTCTAGTCAATTATTTTTGAAATTGAATTTAAGGATATATATAGGTGTGGCATAATTTTTGTTCACTAATATTCTTACAAAATAATAAAAAATAAATGACATTGAGGGTTTAAAATATTTTATGTACATTTCATCTTTTTTTCCATACCTTGTATAAAAAGACTGCAATACAAATTTCAAATATATAGTTAGTGCACAGTCATGGTCATGCAAATAACTCAAATTGAACATTATACGAAAAAAAACCATAAATGGGTTTTTTCGCTTATAGTTAACAGGTGAGATATTTTTTTTTTTTTTTTTTTTTTTTTTTTTTTCAATAACCCATGAAGCTTTCTGAAATGAAACTGGCCAAATCCATGGGGGCCGCCATTTTGGGTATGTATAAAATGAGCCGAGAAACACGGATTGAAAAAAAATTATTGTCGTCTTTTTAATATTTTTTTTTAAATCGATAATTTGGGTATGTATAAAATGACACGAAAAACACGGATTTTTTAAATTATTGTCGTCTTTTTAATATTTATTTTTTTTAAATCGATATTTATTAAAGTGCTGTGTTTTGGGGGAATTAACATTAAAAATAAATGGAACTCTGTAAGAAATATGTTTTCCCGTTCGTCAAAAAAACGACAGCATTAGACTTCTACCCCTGAACCTAAATGTTGACTGTATCGTATCCAAAGAAGGACGTGACGTCATTTCCGTAGCAGTTCATCTTGGCGTAACGTCAATGGAGCGACGTCGTTTCCCGCAAAAAAGTGGTATCAACATGAAATACCCCAAATTCCTATACATGAGCTGTTTATCAAGCATTGTGGCAAAAGGATAACTTTCTCATAAGGAGCAATTGTTCTTTTAGCGACAATCTTTCCCTAAATCGTCTGTTGCAAAGGCCTCAGAAACCGTCTCTGATAGGGAAAGGGTTTAGCAGAAATGTGACCCCTTACATCATTTGTTCCAGTCATATTGACTGGTTGAAAAAGGCAGTTGCCAGGTGGCATCAGCAAAGAGCTGATCTTTTTGCTTCTTTACCATAATGCAGGTGATCGATTAAGGATCATCTTGGCCATCATGTTTTAACCTCGTTCATTATAAATGTATTTCTTGATTTTCTGAAAGTCTTTACTTTATTATTTTCTGTTCGTAATAATAGACGACAGCAATACGAATTCCAAATATTTTTTGATAATGCACAACACATGACATTAACATTATTATTGTCTAGTCAATTACTTATAAATCCTTTTTTATGGCCAAAGTATGCTCTTTAATTTTTGTTTATAATTATCTTGCGTTTTTTCGTAAATAGGTAGCACCTATAGATATATTAATGCCTAGTCAATCATTTATATAATCAATATTAATGGCCTTAGTATGCCATGTTAATGTGACAATTAAGACAGTTTTATAGGGATTTTAATGACATTTAGTGATAGCTGTAGTTGTAGTTTTGTGAGGATGTTAATCACCTTCAGTGATAGATCTAGTTGTAGTTTTGTGGGGATATTAATCTCTTTCAGTGATAGCTATACATGTAGTTTTGTGGGGATGTTAATCACTTTCAGTGATTGCTCTAAATGTAGTTTTGTGGGATTATGTTAATCACTTTCAGTGATTGCTCTAAATGTAGTTTTGTGGGGATGTTAATCTCTTTCAGTGATAGCTCTAAATGTAGTTTTGTGGGGATGTTAATCACTTTCAATGATAGCTCTAAACGTAGTTTTGTGGGGATGTTTATCACTTTCATTGTTTGCTTTAGTTGTAGTTTTGTGGGAATGTTAATCACTTTCAGTGATAGCTCTAAATGTAGTTTTGTGGGGATGTTAATTACTTTCTGTGATAGCTCTAAATGTAGTTTTGTGGGGATGTTAATCACTTTCAGTGATAGCTCTAAATGTAGTTTTGTGGGGATGTTAATCTCTTTCAGTGATAGCTCTAGTTGTAATTTTGTGGGAATGTTAATCACTTTCAGTGATTATAGCTCTAAATGTAGTTTTGTCGGGATGTTAATCTCTTTCATTGTTTGCTCTAGTTGTAGTTTTGTGGGAATGTTAGTTGATCAAGGTCAAAGATCACAGGCGCCATAAAGATCAAGTCCGTTTTCACTCAATACCTTAAGAACCCTTTGTCCCAAAGTTTTCAAATTTCACAGGATTATATAGTACACCTTAATTAAATGATCCCATCAAGTTTTGGAGTCAATGGGTTTAATGTCAAGGCCACATGGGCTGTAAAGGTCAAACCTGTTTCTGCTCAGTAACTGAGGCTCTGACATTGAAAATATGGTGAGAAGAGAACAACCTGCTCATAATAAGCATTATGTTTTTCCTGACATTTTCAAAGAAAATAAATGACTCTTAGCCCTTTCAGGGGGAGGGTGTAACAATCTCTCTCAATGACATTACCTTACAAGAAGACTGAGTAGAACACATTGTTAGAAAAATAAAGATTGTTCATAATTTGAACATGTTCTGATCCTTTTGACTCGATACTTTTCACAAGTTATCTGCTTCAAAATCATCAAGATTTAATGCATCTGTGTTTTGGAATTCATGGGTTAACCCTTTCCCACATACGACAATTCTGCAGCAGACGACTTTGAATATATTTTGTCAAATAATGGAAAATCTCTATAATTGAATGGATAACCTATGACTAAAAGTGGAAAACATTGTAAGAAAAGGAGAAATTGCACGTTTTGTGCAATTTCTTCTTTTGTTACTATGTTTTCAAAAAGCAGAGGCATCAGAAAGCATCTATATGAGGATGTATCGCAGTAAAAAATATGATAAAGAGTGGAAGCACATTTTTATGTCAAAAATACATTACCAGTCATTTAATACCTGATATATAATCTCTACACCCTTAATTCATCCAGAAAAAGAACTCGCCTTGCGTATTCCTCACGTATATGTGATATACACGGTTGCCCGTAAGAGCGGGAAAGCACGTGATATCTTGCCACTTTCATTTCTGGATCCACCAGCTAGACAGCTAAGAATTTACACATTATTTTCTAATTATTCTTTTCTTGGCTTTTTAAGGCCTATTGCCTTATTTAGTTGTTCATTCAGTTATGTAACTGCATTAACAGATATTCAACTGCATTTAAATGTTTAAATTATTGTTGTAATTGCTTGTTTTTGTAGGCGACAACTAGCTGAAAAGCACGAGGTGGTTACCCCACCCATTATTTTCAGTTAATGTCTTCGGGTGCGGAACGTAATTGAGTTCAAGACTTAAGTTAAACGATGAGTTTCCAATCCCGTTATAGATTATACTTATGATGTTGTTGTATTTACATGTAATTATAACATAGACAAAAATTTATAAATTTTGTTTATAGATTATATACGTTCCGGGTTGTCACTCGGGTAGAAAAATAAAAAGTAGAAAAAAATTTGAGAAAATTTTTTTTTTGGTGTTATTTTGTGTTCTTTTCGTATATTTGTATCATAAATATGTCACAAAAAGGTGATCGGAGGCGTGGCTCGTGTGGTCATGCTGTGGACACATGGGACACGCATCCGGACTGTGTGTATTGCTCTAAATGCACACAACTGTCACCATGCGAGTACTGCTCTTCGTGGTCGGTTTCTACGTGGAAACTGGTCAAGAAGGGTAAGACTAGCAGAAGCAGAAAGGGTAAGAGTGCCCCTAAAAAGGTGTCTCTAGTATCCTCGAGTGAAGCGGAGTTCGAGGGGTTTTCTCAATCGGACTCCGCGACTGTGTTAAGTGGCTTAAAGGTTAAGGCTGTACCTACTCCACTTAACACAAACGCACCTCCAAGTCTAGCTAGAGACAAGGAGGAGCGTGTTAAGGTAGCTTTGGATGCGCGTTGTTCGGTCGGGGAACTAAAGCCTTCGGGCCTGATACCGTACCGAAACAAGGTAGAGAGTGCTCAAGTGCTGGAGTCATCTTTCCTTGAACCGCATTATCTGTCGCCTGGTGTTGGGGCTCAACCAACACCACACCCTGAGCTACAGCAGTCTTCGGACTGCTGCAGGGTGCCGGATCACGATGTCTGCGGACAGAGTTTTCCGGAGACTCTTGGTAGAACAGATTCACTACTGCCTATCATTAGTCAACCGGGTTTTGCTGGAGCTGGAAAGCAAGACCCAAATGCCGTGGCGCGACAGGTCCCCGGGCAACCGGGGCGTCATCTAGCGATGACGCGACCTGTCACCGGTCAGACGACCGGGCCAGTCAGTCAATTTGCCATGGCTAGACAAGGTAGTCATTCACTTAGCGGTGAAATGACAGGGCTGCAGTCGAATAGCTACGACGCGGCCAGGCAGACGGTCACTCATTTAAATATGACGCGACCAGGCAGACACTCATTTTACGATGAAGTGGCTAGCCAATCAGTCAAGCATGTAGCCATGTCTAGACAAGGTTTGGATCAATCATTTAATTATGATACGACCAACCTACCGGTCACGCAGGTGAACATGACGCGGCAGGGAGATAGTCAGTCATTTGGTAATGACGGGGCTAGACTACCTGTTGGTTATGAAAACATCTCACGACCAGACAGTCGCTCATTTGTTAATGACGCAACTAGTCAGCCAATTGCTTATGCAAACATGGCGCGTCCAGGCACGAGCTCTGTACTGAGTGACCGGATTGATACAAATTATCATTCCATAGCGGGTCAACAACAGAGTGGGTGCACGAATAATCAGAGTATAGGTTACGGACCGACCTCTATTATTCACCCGTCTGGCTCCGGGTATGGGAACTCTTGTGCAGAGAGATCTTTTCAATCCCCAAAAGGAACTGTGTACATCGTTAAAGATAACACTTTTCCCCAATACCTTCCACCGGTCCATTCAATGGAACCGGTCGGAAATAGACGGGAGTTCCAAGCCTACCGAGAGCATCAAAACCCAACGTATTTTGGGATGTCGAGGCATTCGGAGGGACATCTATTTAATAGACAGTCCTTGGAAAGGCAACCCCTGAAACAGAATACGTTAGCGCATTCTGATAAAGGGAGGGCTAAACCGTCCCATACGGTTAGTTATGCCCAGACAGTTGATCGAACACGACCGCTCTCGGCTGCGGAGAGAGGGTCCGTTCCGTTTGATCTCCAACAGAACATGGTTTCTTCGGAAAGTTCCATGTCTGAGTCCGACGTTGATCAACCGGTTGCAAGACCAGTTAGACGACGTCGAAATCGGATTCAGAGGACTAGGTACTCCCCCAGCTCTTCGTGTAACGAAGATGAGGGAAGCCAGTCAGCTGCAGATATTGAGCCGACTGAAGAGCGTTGGTCTCTTCAACAGGCCATTAGCGAAGTATTTCGGGTAGTACCGGATACTTTGTGCCCAAAGGTTGACGCTCCCCCTCGTCGGAAAAACCTTTCTAGCTTAGAGGAACTTAATGCGGAGATCACTACTCCGTCACAGTTACTACCTCAAGCTAACAATTTGGGCAGAATGGTGGAACAGCTTCAGTCAACCAGGTCTCTTGACTCAGTGGCTGCAGGCTGGTTCGTCCCAGGATCCATTTCGAAAGAATGGGTCTCTCCTAAGACGTATGTCACGTCTAAGGAGTTCTTCCCGGTCAAGGTACCATCCTTGGACGGGGAAGCAGCTACACTTGGACTAGCTACGCCCGCCCATGTTTTAGTGAGTTCTAAATCATTAGAGAGGTGGGAGGCCAGAGCACGGCTAGGAGTAATGGTGGCATCTCACGATGATCACTTCGCGGTGGCTCTGTCCCTCTTAATGAAAGAGGAAAATGTCTCTAGCAAAGGCGCTAGTAGAATTTTAGAGGCCTTGGATACGGGCAACAGGCATCTGATGGCTCTGCAGTTGCAGAATGCCACAGAGTTAATGTCCACGAGGAGGGATACAGTTTTGCATGCCCCTTCCTCATTGCTACAAATTAGCAAGGACCGCCTGAGAGCCGCGCCCTTGGACTCCAAATTACTCCTGGGTGGAAGAGTAGCTGCGGTGACTGTGTCTGATGCGTCAGATCAGTCCAGACGCCTTTCGGCGAGCGCAGTTAGTGCTTTTGCTCAAGGTCAAAAACGCTCGGCAACGTCGACGTTTAAGAGCAAGCCTAAGAAGCCTGTTCAGGCAAAGAAGCATAAACGGGATCCTAAGGCGTTTGTGCCTAGGCAATCCACTTCCACGGGTACTAAGTCGGCTAAACCGAAGGCTCCTTTTAAAACAGGGTCTAAGAATCGGCAGCCTTCGAAGTACAGCGCAGCCCCTAGGCCGCAGCCCTAGGGATACGCACCTCTCTATGGTTATCCCAAGGCCGGAGATTGCAGTCGGGGGCCGCCTGTCAGAGTTTATAGAGGAATGGGAAAGTATCACAGAGGATCGTTGGATCTTATCTGTGATACAGGAAGGTTATCTAATTCCCTTCCTTTCTCCTCCTCCACTGACAAGCGTGCCTATCGACATGTCGTCAAGGCATCCGGCCATGTCAGAAGTGATATCATCACTTCTGAAAAAGAACGCCATAGAGAGGGTTCTCAACCCCAATTCTCGGGGTTTCTACAGCCGTCTTTTCCTCGTTCCGAAGAAAGACGGACGGTGGAGGCCGGTAATAGATTTGTCAGCGTTAAATCTATTGATACCGGTCGAGAAGTTCAAAATGGAATCGACCCGCTCCATCCGAATAGCTATTCAGGAAGGCGACTGGGCGGTCTCGCTGGACCTCACAGACGCCTATTACCACATTCCGATCGCTTCCTCGTCGAGGAAGTACCTTCGTTTTGTGGTAAATGGGGAAGTTTACCAATTCAGGGCACTTCCCTTCGGCCTCAAGTCCGCTCCTCGAGTCTTTACGAAGATAATCAATGCTGTGGGAGCCTTTCTTCGCATGAAAGGACCCCAGCTTCTTCAGTATTTCGACGATTGGCTACTCCACAGAACAGATCGTTTACTTCTCATTTACGATCTGTCTCTAGCCTGGCGGACCATTCTGCGTTTGGGTCTAATACCCAACACGCAGAAGTCGGAATTAGTTCCGTCAAGGAGGTTCACGTTCGTGGGTATGACGTTTCTCACCGACTTAGCGGTAATTCGAGTACCTACGGACAGAGTCGATTCTCTTATCCGGAAGATCGAGCTCACACTGGAGCGGACTACGGTAACAGCCCGCTCCATGCTGTCACTTCTGGGTTCCCTGAGTGCAGCAGCCGACCTAGTCAGTCTAGGCAGGCTTCACACGCGACCCCTTCAGTATCTTTTTCTGTCCCGGTGGCGTCCATCGGTGGACTCACTGGAACAGGAGATAGCACTGACGGATTTCTTCAAGTCACACCTTCGGTGGTGGCTGGATCCGTTAATCTATCCACAAGGGGTACCCTTGCTCACACCACCTCCGGATCTGTACCTCTTTACAGATGCCAGTGCTGCGGGTTGGGGAGCTCATTTAGAGCCACAGGGCTTTACAGCCCAGGGCATGTGGACAGCGGAGGAACGTTGTTTGCACATAAACAACTTAGAGTTGAAGGCAGTCCTGCTAGCCCTCAATCAGTTCTCTGCCTCCGTTGCGAACAGAACTGTTTTATTGTCGACGGACAATACTACTGTTGTGTCCTACATTCGCAGGCAAGGAGGAACGCACTCCCATCTTCTCTTTCTAGAGACTTGGAAGTTACTCCTTTGGTGCCAGGCGACGTCACTAGTACTGGTAGTGAAACACGTCCCCGGCCGTTTGAATGTCTTAGCAGACAGTCCGTCCCGCCAAAACAAAATTCTTCCGGCGGAGTGGACATTGAACCAGAGTGTAGTAAACTCGGTGTTCATGCGGATCGGGACACCCCTGGTGGATCTTTTCGCCACCAGAGTCAATCATCGGCTACCACTCTATGTGTCACCGATGTACGATCCTGCAGCGTTGGCAGTGGACGCACTGACCCTCGATTGGAACCGCCTGTTCGGGTACGCGTTTCCCCCGTTCATTCTAGTTCCAATCGTGCTTCAAAAGGTTCTTCGCTGTCAGGAGTGCAGAATACTTTTGATAGCACCGTTTTGGCCCCAGAGGTCGTGGTTCAACGACCTCCTGGCCTGCCTCTCGGCAGATCCAATACGTCTTCCGCTTCGAGAAGACGTACTGTTTCAGCAACCAGGTCGGCGTCTTCATCCCAACCTGGCAATGCTACATCTTCACGCTTGGACATTATCAAGCGTGCTATCCGAGAGAGAAGCTTTTCTCAGAAAGTTGCCTCTCGCATCGCAGAGTCGAGAAGACGATCCACTAGAATCGTCTATGATTCCAAGTGGAAAATCTTCTCAGATTGGTGTGGTGCAAGGTCGGTCAATCCGGAGTGTCCCTCTGTAACTCGAATTGCCGATTTCCTTCTTTTTCTTTTTGAAGAAAAACACCTAGCAGTTAGTACGGTAAAAGGTTACCGATCTATGTTATCGAATACGCTTAAGTTCAAAGGGGGAGAGAGCATTGGTTCTAATCCATTTCTCTCTGAACTTATGCGGTCTTTCGAATTAGAGAAACCCGTTTTTAGGAGTTTAACTCCAAAATGGGATTTGTCTTGTGTCCTGTGGTCACTTACAAGAGCGCCTTACGAGCCTCTTGAATCGACGTCTTTGAAGTTATTGACTTATAAAACCGTCTTTCTGTTAGCTTTCGCTACAGCTCGCCGTAGGAGCGAATTGCATGCTCTTTCTGTAGAGACGGGGCACATCAGATTCAATGAGTCTGATGGCTCTTTTACTCTACTGTGTCAACCAGGGTTCCTGGCTAAGAATCAATTACCGTCGGTAATTCCGGAGCCAATTACAGTTCCTAGTCCATCTGCGAGCTGTGGGCCTTCGGATACCGACAGATCCCTTTGTCCTGTCAGAGCTCTTAAGTTCTATCTTAAGAGAGTTGAGAGGAATAGGGGTCGGAGAAAGAGGCTATTTCTCCCTCTCATAGGTCGTAACGATATATCGGCAGCATCTATTTCTCGCTGGATATCTAATACGATCAAGTTAGCGTACATAGGTTTATCGAGTCGAGATCTGTCATTTCTGCGGATTCGGCCGCATGAAGTAAGAGCACTGTCCACTAGTTGGGCTTTCTCGAACAATATTCCCCTTGAAGAGATTCTTCGCGCGGCAACTTGGAAAACTCAGTCGACCTTTTCTTCGTTTTACTTACGTTCCATGTCTGGTCAGACAGAAAACTTGTACTCTCTGGGCCCCTTGGTGGCGTCTCAGCGAGTTGTCCGCTAAATATTACACCCAACATAACTTTGAAGTAAACACTGATTGTTCGTCATCAATCCAATCTTTTACTTCCGCTGTTGGGTTCAAGTACTTTGTAAATGAAATTAGAAAATAATACTACTACAAGGTGCTGCTACCTGGAAAGACAGTAAGTATTGGTCGAACCTCCCGTCCGATGCTTCAAAGTCATCAGGTATTAAATGACTGGTAATGTATTTTTGACATAAAAATGAAGTTTTTCAAGTAAAACATATTTTTATTAGAAAATACTTACCAGTCATTTATAGAGTCCCGCCTCCCATCCCCGCGTCGTCACCCAACACTTAATGTTAAAATAAAAGTGGCAAGATATCACGTGCTTTCCCGCTCTTACGGGCAACCGTGTATATCACATATACGTGAGGAATACGCAAGGCGAGTTCTTTTTCTGGATGAATTAAGGGTGTAGAGATTATATATCAGGTATTAAATGACTGGTAAGTATTTTCTAATAAAAATATGTTTTACTTGAAAAACTTCATTTTTAACACATGCCATGTCATACAGTCGACTCTTGTGGTCATACATCAATATATCAATGTCACTTCTGATTGTTGGTCGGAGCTTATTGGATATTGCATTATGTCTGGAAACTCTTGAATCTGTCTGCATTGGAGACATAAGGTGGATTGTAATTTCTATGTGTCCTGAACCATTAGCAATGACTTATTCCAACTAGTGATAGAATTACTTCATTACCTGAGAATTATGCTTTTTAAACTACTTCAAAATTCAGAACATTTGAGCAATACAAGGGAAAATCTGGTCAACTGACAGTTCAATTTTTGACAAATGGAAGATATTGCGGAGGGAGAATTTTTTCAAAAACTAAATTCTGCCCAGGAGACGCATGAAAAAAAATAACAGTGTTAACCCTTTCCCTCATATAGACGCTTTCTGACGTCTCTGCAGCAGACGGCTTTTTGAAAACATAGTGACAAAAGAAGAAATTGCACAAAACGTGCAATTTCTCCTTTTGACACAATGTTTTCCAATTTTAGTCATAGGTTATCCATTCAATTGTGGAGAATTTCTATGTTTTGACAAAATACGTTCAAAGTTATCTGCTGCAGAAATGTCGTATGAGGGAAAGGGTTAAGAAAATGGTTAACCTTTTCCCACATACAATCAATCTGTCAGCAGTCGACTGAAAACTATAATTGGCAAAAACGTAAAGAATCTCCATAAATAATTTTTTTAATTATTAACCATTTTTCCACATATTGACGTGTTCGAACGCCTCTGCAGCAGACGGCTTTTTGAAAACATAGTGACAAAAGAAGAAATTGCACAGAACGTGCAATTTCTCCTTTTGACACAATGTTTTGTCACTTTTAGTCATAGGTTATCCATTCAATTATAGAGATTTTCTACTTTTTGAGAAATATGTTCAAAGTCGTCTGCTGCAAAATTGTCGTATGAGGGAAAGGGTTAACCATTTTTCCACATATAGACGTGTTCGAACGCCTCTGCAGCAAATTATCTTTAAATCAAAGAATTCTTAAAATTACAGAATGGAGTTGAAAATATTTTTGGCAAAAGAATAAATCGCTTATAAGGAGTAATTTATTCTTTTGCCACAATGTTTTCAATTCTATTCTGTAACTTTACTTTGATTTATAGAGAGTTTCCATATTTTTTGCCAAGATGATGTTGTGTGTGGGAAAGGGGTGAATAAGGGTTGAAAACAGTGTGGCAAATGTCGTCAGATACCCCAGAAAACGTCTGTATGTTGGGAAAAGTTAGGTCTTATAAATAATAGTGTCCTTCGAGACATTTTGAATGTACCCTTTAGAAGGAATAATAATGCCTACTTTTATACTGGGAGAAACTTGTGATTAGACCCAGAATTTCGTGTCTGTCTGTCAAAGAGTAACAACTTGCCTAATAACATGTTGAGCCCTTTTCCTTATTCAGGCAAATGGTTATGCCTCACAATTCTGCAGAAATCTTTTAAAGCACCTTTCGAAATAGTGTTATTTCTCCCTTTTCAACGCTGTTTTAACCCTTTCCCACATTTAACAAATCTTGAAAACATAGTGACAAAAACTCAAAAATCTCCAATAAAGATACCTTAATTGTGCAATTTCACCTTTGTCCACAATGTTTTCAAAAGTCGACTGCTGCTATTGCGTCAAAGTTTGTCTGCAGGTTGGAAAGGGTTAAACTAGTAACTGTTTTAAAATTTCCTGTTTTCAAGAGATTACATTATTTCCTTAGATAACTTCCAAATTCAATTAGGTTAATAAGTACATTTAATCTAATCTGAATCTAATCACTTAAATCTGCCAAGTTGGAAACACCTGATGAAAATCCAGAGGAAACTATTGCTACATCTTTTAGAAAACATGTTTGTAGATGGGAAAACTGCTCATCGTAAAAAGTCTCTTCTTCTCTAACAATATTTATCAAGCTGTCTACAGCAGAGCAGTCTACTAGTCGGTAACAGGATTAAATCAAAATTACTCAAACATTTATTTTGTATTTACAGGAACAGATGTCTTGTGTACTAGATGCCATGTTCGAGAAAAAGGTGAGTTTTTGTTGTTGTTGTTTTGTGTGTGTCTCCTGCCCTGGCAGGGTCACACTTAGGGATCACATCTCCATGTTCTGTCACTCTGTCACATTTTGAATTAATAACCAATCTGGAAGGCCACACTTAAATTAAAATATACATTGTTAAAGTGTTTAACCAATGTTTTCAAAGTTTGAAACATGGTTTTTATCTCCTTGAGAAGAGGTCATCGAGGGATCATATAGGGATTCCCTGTACATATATACGAGTCCCAATGATGTCATCAGTATAGCAACTTCATCTTCTACATTTTACACATATGTTCACAAACATCGTCTCTTGTTCAAGTACACATTTTATCAACATATGTCAAAGGTCAAGGTCGCAATGACTATAATATGTCTGGTAAAAACAATGTGATTGCTCTTAACCATTTTTATTTGTGGATGGAAGTCCATTATACTCAGGTTCAGTGTAAGAGAGCTTGGATAGATTCATGTTTTACTGACCTAGGTCAAGGTCACAGTTATTATAATATGCCTGTATGAACTGACTTAATCTCTATAGCACTTTTATATGTAGCCGGAATTCTTCAAACTTCAAACACAGATTCAGTGTCAAGAAAGCTTGGACAGGTTTGTGTTTCACTGACCTAGGTCAAATGTTAAGGTCACAGTGTCTGCCTTTTAACTTAACCCTTTCCCTCATATAGACGCTTTCTGACGCCTCTGCAGCAGACAGCTTTCTGAAAACATAGTGACAAAAGAAGAAATTGCACAAAATGTGCAATTTCTCCATTTGCCACCATGTTTTCCACTTTTTGTCATAGGTTATCCATTCAATTATGGAGATTTTCTGTTTCGACAAAATACGTTCAAAGTTGTCTGCTGCAGAATTGTCGTATGAGAGAAGTTTCCTTTGCTTAGTTGAAATAGCAATTCATAGCCGTTTTAAAAGTTTAAATTTAACCAAGAGATTTTTTTTTGAAAAAGCCTGACAATATTACAAACCATGATTTACAACCTGGATGACATGTGCATAAAGTAAATTACAAATGTGATTTATGAACACCATTTATCTTTTGTTCAAGTTGGAAAAACCTTCTTATATGCAGGTCATTTATCAAAATCTCAACAAAATGTATGAAATTATCACTGTTGCCATTAAAGGTTGTTTTTTAGCTCACCTATGCACGAAGTGCAAGGTGAGCTATTGTGATCACATTTTGTACGGCGTCCGTCCGGCGTCCGTCGTGCGTCGTCAACATTTCAGCTTGTTAACACTCTACAGGCTACATTTTGCATCCAATCTTCATGAAAGTGTATCAGAACATTCATCTCCATCAAATCTTGGACAAGTTCAAAACTGGGCCATATGAGGTCAAAAACGAGGTCACTAGGTCAAATTGAAGCGAAATCTTGTTAACACTCTGGAGGCCACATTTTCAACTTGAGCATGTTGAAACTTTATCAGAATGTTTGTCTTGATGATATGTAGGCCAAGTTCGAACATGGGTCATGTCGGGTCATAAAATAGGTCACTAGGTCAAATTGAAGGAAAATCTTGTTAACACTCTAGAGGCCGCAATTTTTGCTTCAGCAGTTTGAAATTTTGTCAGAATGTTTGTCTTAAAAATATCTAGGTCAAGTTCGAATATGGGTCATATCGGGTCAGAAACTAGGTCACTAGGCCAAATTGAAGGGTAATCTTGTTAACACTGTAGAGGCCACATTTTCAACTTGAGCATGTTGAAATATTGTCAGAATGTTTGTCTTAAAGATATCTAGGTCAAGTTTAAATATGGGTCATATTGGGTCAGAAACTAGGTCACTAGGCCAAATTGAAGGAAAATCTTGTTAACTCTGTAGAAGCCGCATGTTTTGCTTCAGCAGCTTGAAATTTGGTCAGAATGTTGAGCTAAATGATATCTAGGTCAAGTTCGAATATGGGTCATGCAGGGTCAAAAACTAGGTCACTAGGCCAAATTGAAGGAAAATCTTGTTAACACTTTGGATGCCGCATTTTTTGCTTAAGCAGCTTGAAATTTGGTCAGACTGTTTGTCTAAATGATATCTAGGCCAAGTTCGAATATGCCGGGTTAAAAACTAGGTCACTAGGCCAAATTGAAGGGTAATCTTGTTAACACTCTGGATACTGCATTTTTAGATCACCTAGAGCCAAAGGCTCAAGGTGAGCTATTCTGATCACTTTTTGTCCGTCTTACGTCGTCCGTCGTCGTCCGTCGTTAACATTTAGATCATCTCCTCCTTAACCACTTGACCAATTTCAACCAAACTTCACAGGAATGTTCCTTTGGTGAACCTCTTTAAAAATTGTTCAAAGATTTAAATTCCATCGAGAACTTTGGTTGCCGCGGCAACAGAAAAGGGGAAAATTGCCAAATCTTAAAAAATCTTCTTGTCCAAAAGTACTGGCCCGATTTAAAAATTATTTTGCACAAATGTTCCTTGGGGTACCCTCTACCAAGATTGTTCAAATATTTCCGATCCGTTGAAAAACATGGCCGCCAGGGGGCGGAGCTTATTTTCCTTATATGTGCATTGTTAAAACTTTAAAAATCTTCTTGTCCAGAAGTACTGGCCCGATTTGACAATTATTTTGCACAAATGTACATTGGGGCACCCTTTACCAAGATTGTTCAAAAATTTCCGATCGGTTGAAAAACATGGCCGCCAGGGGGCGGAGCCTGTTTTCCTTATATGTGCATTGTTAAAATTTTAAAAATCTTCTTGTCAAAAAGTACTGGCCCGATTTGAAAATTGTTTTGCACAAATGTTCCTTGGTGCACCCTTTACGAAGATTGTTCAAATATTTCCGATCCGTTGAAAAACATGGCCGCCAGGGCGTGGAACTTGTTTTCCTTATATGTGCATTGTTAAAACTTAAAAAATCTTCTTGTCCAAAAGTACTGGCCCGATTTGAAAATTATTTTCCACAAATGTTGATTGGGGCACCCTTTACCAAGATTGTTCAAATATTTCCGATCGATTGAAAAACATGGCCGCCAGGGGGTGGAGCCTGTTTTCCTTATATGTGCATTGTTAAAATTTTAAAAATCTTCTTGTCAAAAAGTACTGGCCCAATTTGAAAATTATTTTGCACAAATGTTCCTTGGGGCACCCTTTACCAAGATTGTTCAAATATTCCCGATCCGTTGAAAAACATGGCCGCCAGGGCGCGGAGCTTGTTTTCCTTATACGTGCATTGTTAAAACTTAAAAAAACTTCTTGTCCAAAAGTACTTGCCCGATTTGAAAATTATTTTCCACAAATGTTCATTGGGGCACCCTTTACCTAGATTGTTCAAATATTTCCGATCGGTTGAAAAACATGGCCGCCAGGGGGCGGAGCCTGTTTTCCTTATATGTGCATTGTTAAAATTTTAAAAATCTTCTTGACCAAAAGTACTGGCCCGATTTGAAAATTATTTTGCACAAATGTTCCTTGGGGCACCCTTTACCAAGATTGTTCAAATATTTCCGATCCGTTGAAAAACATGGCCGCCAGGGGGCGAAGCTTGTTTTCCTTCTACGTGCATTGTTAAAACTTAAAAAATCTTCTTGTCCAAAAGTACTTGCCCGATTTGAAAATTATTTTCCACAAATGTTCATTGGGGCACCCTTTACCAAGATTGTTCAAATATTTCCGATCGGTTGAAAAACATGGCCGCCAGGGGGCGGAGCCTGTTTTCCTTATATGTGCATTGTTAAAATTTTAAAAATCTTCTTGACCAAAAGTACTGGCCCGATTTGAAAATTATTTTGCACAAATGTTCCTTGGGGCAACCTTTACCAAGATTGTTCAAATATTTCCGATCGGTTGAAAAACATGGCCGCCAGGAGGAGGAGCTTGGTTTTTTTTTGTTAAAATTTTAAAAATCTTCTTGTCCAAAAGTACTGGCCCAATTTGAAAATTATTTTGCACAAATGTTTCTTGGGGCACCCTTTACCAAGATTGTTCAAATATTTCCGATCGGTTGAAAAACATGGCCGCCAGGGTTGCTGCAGCATCAGAAAGGGGGCAAAATGTCCAAGCTTTAAAAGTTCTTGTCTGATATTAAGGAAATTGAATATAAATCCTACTTCAGTGATCCTCTACATTTAATTTGTTCAAGCTGTTTTGATTAGTTACAAAATCATAGCAACCTCGCGTCATCACAAAAGGGGTAAATTGAACTTTTAGCTACAAATGACAACTCCTACCATTCCACTTGACCAATTTCAATGTTACTTCACAGGAATGTTCCTTTGATGGTCCTCTTTCAAAATTGTTCAAATACTTGCATTCTGTGTAGAACCTTTGTTGCTGCAGCATCAGAAATTGAGAAAGCTCTTGTTAGATTTCAAGATAAAAATGGACTATTTCCACTCCTTGCAGTTTCATTTGAACTCCTGATCAAATTTTCACAGATATTTGCAGTTAAATATTTGCTTCTAATTAACTATCATTCAGGTGATCGATTTTAGGGCCATCTTGGCCCTCTTGTTAACTTTAGCATGATGAAACTTTATCAGAATGTTTTTCTTGATGATATGTAAGTCAAGTTCGATCAAGGGTCATGTTGGGTCAAAAAATAGGTCACTAGGTCAAATTGAAGTAAAATCTTGTTAACACTCTAGAGTCCGCAATTTTTGCTTCAGCAGTTTGAAATTTTGTCAGAATGTTTGTCTTAAAGATATCTAGGTAGTTCGAATATGGGTCATATTGGGTCAGAAACTAGGTCACTAGGCTAAATGTAAGGAACATCTTGTTAACTCTGTAGAAGACGCATTTTTTGCTACAGCAGCTTGACATTTTATGAGAATGTTTATCTAAATGATATCTAAGCCAAGTTCGAATATGAATCATGTGGGGTCAAAAACTAGGTCACTAGGCCAAATTGAAGGAAAATCTTGTTAACACTTTGTATGCCACATTTTTTGCTTCAGCAGCTTGAAATTTGGTCAGAATGTTTGTCTGAATTATATCTAGGTCAAGTTCGAATATGGGTCATATTGGGTCAGAAACTAGGTCACTAGGCCAAATTGAAGGAACATCTTGTTAACTCTGTAGAAGACACATTTTTTGCTACAGCAGCTTGACATTTTATGAGAATGTTTATCTAAATGATATCTAAGCCAAGATCGAATATGGATCATGTAGGGTCAGAAACAAGGTCAATAAAGGAAAATATTGTTCAAACTCCGGAGGCCGCATTTTTACTTTGAGCAAGTTGAAAATTTGTCAGAATGTTGTCTTGATAATATCTAGTCCATGTTGGAATATGGGTCATATCAGGTAACAAAAGATAGATCACTAGGCCAAATGAAGGAAAATCTTGTTAACACTGTGGAGGTTGCATTCAGAATAATTGTCCTGATGTATTTTGCATTATAGTACATTGTATAATTAAGGTGAGCGATCCAGGGCCATCATGGCCCTCTTGTTTAAAGGTAACTTGGAGGGGGGGGGGGGGGGATATAGGAATATAATAATTGTTGGACAATATTTGAGTTTGGGCGAGTGTTGTTTAGTAGCTTCATCCTTTTCATGCTTTGTACATAACTACCATTTTAAAGATTATTTCTGTTACCATTAAAGGTCGTTCTTTTAAAGGGGATGGTTGGGATGTAATAATTGCACAATATTCGCCCACGAATGTTGAGTGAGACCTAGCAGTCACTTTACCGGCAACGGCGGCAGCCACTTTTTCAATTCTCTATTACTCAGCATCCCCTGGTCGATCTTTTTCTGAAACTATGTCAGGTGTATTGTTGGATCATGGGACATCATTCAACGACAAAATTACTAAGTTCAAAGTCATCGTTGGCCAGAACCTATCCTTGTTTAAATACACAACCTTGGTTAACATTGACTGTAGAGTTCACATTTTTAGCTCACCTATGCACGAAGTGCAAGGTGAGCTTTTGTGATCACTGAATGTCCGGCGTCGTCGTCGTCTGTCCGTCCGTCTGTTAACAATTTCCTACAAATGACTTCTTCTACTAAACCAATGGACAGATTTAAAAATAACTTCACAGGAATGGTCCTTAGGTGGTCCCCTTTCAAAGTTGTTCAAAGAATTTAATTCCAAGTAGAACTTTGGCTGTTGCGGCATCAGAAAAGGGGAAAATTGCCAAATCTTAAAAAATCTTCTTGTCCAAATGTGCTGGCCCGATTTGAAAATTATTTTTCACAAATGTTCCTTAGGGCACCCTCTACCAAGATTGTTCAAATATTTCCGATCCGTTGAAAAACATGGCCGCAAGGGGGCGGGGCTTGTTTTCCTTATATGTGCATTGTTAAATCTTTAAAAAATCTTCTTGTCCAAAAGTACTGGCCAGATTTCAAAATAACTTCACAGGAATGGTCCTAAGGTGGTTCCCTTTCAACGTTGTTCAATGAATTTAATTCCAAGTAGAACTTTGGTTGCTGCGGCATTAGAAGAGGGGAAAATTGCCAAATCTTAAAAAAACTTCTTGTCCAAAAGTGCTGGCCCGATTTAAAAATTATTTTGCACAAAATTTATGCTCCTAAGGGCACCCTCTATGAAGATTGTTTAATTATTTCCGATCCGTTGAAAAACATGGCCGCAACGGGGTGGGGCTTGTTTTCCTTATATTTGCATTGTAAAATCTTTAAGAAACTTCTTGTCCAAAAGCACCTGCCTGATTTAAAAAAAAATTGGCACAAATGCTCCTTGGGTGACCTTCTACCAAGGTTGATCAAATAAATCCGATCCGTTTAAATACATGGCCACCAGGGGGTTGCTTGTTTTCCTTATATGTATAGAGTAAAAACTTTGAAAACTATTGAAGTTCTATTAAATCAGGTGAGCGATATAGGGCCATCATGGCCCTCTTGTTCATCTAATCATCATGACTTGTTTTCAGAACATTAGTTTTCATCAAACCTTGGTTATGTTCAAATCTGGGTCATGGTTGGAGCTGCAGAACGTGGTTAGATAACTTAACATTGATTAGGTAACTTATCCTTGGTTAACAGCGCCTTCAATGTCATATTTTTCATCCAATCTTTATGAAAGTTTATCATAACATTTGTCTCCATCAAATCTCGCTCAAATTTAAAACTGGTTCATTGGCAGTCAAAAACTAGGTCACTAGCTCGAATGTTAGAATAACCTTGTGAACACTGTAGACTTTAAATTTTTCATTGTATCTTCATAAAAATTAATCAGAACATTTATCTCCATGAAATCTCAAATCCAAAACCTGGTAATGGGGGTTAAAAACAAGGTCACACGGTCATTTTTATAACTTTATTAACACAAGAGGCCATTTATCATCCAATCTTTATTACAAATCATCAGAACTTTTGTCTTCATCAAATCTCAGTATAGTTCTAAACTGGGTAATTTGGGTAATAAAGTGATTTTAGAATAGCTTTCTGAACACTCTAGTGGCCTTATTTTTCATCCAAGCTTTATTGCAAATCATTAGATCTTTTGTCTCCATTACATCTCGGTCAAGTTCGAAACTGGGTCATGGGGGTAAAATTTTGTAATACTTTTATTAAAACTGTAGAGACCATTTATTTTCCAATCGAAATGAGAAATCATCAGAACTTTTGTCTCCATTACATCTCAGTCAAGTTCCAAACTGGGTCATGGGGGTCAAAAACTAGGACATAAGGTCAAATTTTGTAATAAATTTATTAACACTCTAGAGACAATTTATTTTCCAATTGTAATGACAAATCATCAGAACTTTTGTCATTATCAAATCTCGGTCTAGTTTTAAACAGGGTCATTTGGGTCATAAACTACGTCACTAGATCAAATTTAAGAATAACTTTCTCAACACTTAAGAGGCCACATTTTTTATCCAATCTTCATTGCAAATCATCAGAACTTTTGTCTCCATTTATTATTCTCAGTCAAGTTCGAAACTGGGTCCTGTGGGTCAAAAATTAGGTCACTTGGTCAAATAATATAGTAACTTTATTAACACTGTATAGGCCACATTTTTCTTCTGATCATTATGACAATTCATCCAAACATCTTTCTCCATAAAATTTCAGTTGTCAAGTACTAAACTAGGTCACTAGGTCAAATTAAGAATAACCTTGTTAATATTTTAAAAATATAATATTATTCATGTAGTGAGTTTATCATGAAATGTTGATAAAAATGCCTTGATCTTCATTTACTTTTTAAGTTTCATTGAATTAAGTTTGGATTTTTGCATATTGATACCATTTAATATGCAGTTTTCAAAGAATGGCTAGACAGCCTCAGCCAGAGGTCTTGTTATCATAATTGTAGCTTCATCCTTTTCATGCATTGTACAAAACTACCATTTTTGTCTCAGCGAGACTGAAGGTGTTGCTTTTCTGGCGGAGGCGGATTTTTTTTGTTTGTTTTGTTTGGCGAGCTATTGTGATACCGTTGGCGTCGTTGTCTTTTTCTGCATTGTCACAACACTTTAACCTTACCCCATGACTCGAAAAAACACTCAACATTTTGAAATGAAACATGGTACACATGTTCCTAGGAATAATTTGCATTTCTATACCAAGTCACATAACTCGGGCTTTAATAATTATTCAGAAATGCCAATTTTTCGACCTAGAAAAAACCAGACAAGCATTGGCTAACAGCCAGATACCAAGATCATTGAAGCATCACAATGCTTGTGATTAATATAATTAAAGGTGCTTTAGTATTTGGTTTATTTCCTGAGAATGAGGGCAAAAAAGACTTTAAAGTAGTTTTATTTCACATTGAATACACAATGTTTATATGTGGAATTTGATTTCGCCTGACTACTAATTGTCAGACAAAAACTGTCAAAGTGTTATTATTGGCTATTATTATGTCTGACAACCCACACATTAAATGAGCTCAGTGGGACCAAGAGAGTCTCCGCTGAACGAGTCTGTCTTTCTTCTTTAGATGTGCTGTAGGAAATCCAACCTTAGTGTATATTTTTCACACATCGATGAAGATCTGTATTCTATGTATCCAGATGGACAATATTTGTTAGAAGCTTCTTTAAGTCTATTCAGACTTATTTAAAAGTCAACAGTGGAGATCCAGATCAAGCTGCTTGGATCTGCAAGTTGATCTGGATCTACTCTATTCCACAATTAATTCTGGTTGGTTCACTCAGAACATATCTTTCTTATACTATTCAGAACATTAACCTGGTCCCACTTGACCTGACCCCACTTAAAGAAAAAGCTTGCCAAGGCCATAAGAGTTACTAAATTTGGTATGAATAATCAATCATCTTCCAAAGACAGTATGTTGCATACAAAAGTTGAATCACTGTGACCTTGGAGTTTGACCCTATTTTTAACCCTTTCCCTCATATAGACGCTTTCTGACGCCTCTGCAGCAGACAGCTTTTTGAAAACATAGTGACAAAGAGAGAAATTGCTCAAAACGAGCAATTTCTCCTTTTGCCACAATGTTTACCACTTTTAGTCATAGGTTATCCATTCAATTATAGAGATTTTCTATGTTTTGACAAAATATGTTCAAAGTCGTCTGCTGCAGAATTGTCGTATGAGGGAAAGGGTTAAAGAAATAACATCTGCAAACAATATCTAGCTGTCACACTTGACCAGACCCCATTTACAAAAAAAGCTTGTCCAGGCCATGTGTTCTATGCCATCTCACCTAGAGTTACTAATTCGGTATAAAGACCCAACTTGGGAAGACAGATATTTTGCATACTAAAATTGGGTCACTATGACCTTGACCTTGACCTCTGTCCACATTTAAAGAAAGATCTTGTTTGGGCCTTATATTCTAAAATCTGTGTATCACATACCAAAAGTGTGTCACTTTACCCTTAACCTCTGACTCCATTTGTAGAAAAACTTGTCCAAGCAAAATTTCAAATATTATAGCACCTAGAATTACCAAATTTAGAATGAAGATGCATTTGGAAAGATGATGGGTCGCTTACCAAATTTGGGTCCTTGCAGCCTTGACCTCTGACCCCATGTCAAGATAAAGCTTGTCTGGGTATTTTCCTATGCTAATAGATATTAACACCTTGTGTTACAAGATTCGGAATAAAGATACATATTGGGAAGACGGTGTGTTGCATTCCAAAATAATATCACTATGGCCTGGATTTTGATCTTCTTTGATATTGGACCTAGAGTTACTAAATTCAGTATCTATATGTATCTGCAGTAGAGGCTGTGTCCTTGACCAAATTAACCTTGCTCTTCACCAAGCCTTGTGTTGTTGGTACTCACTAGAATCATAAAAGTCATTGAGACAAGTTCAATGACTACTAACAGCACTATGAAATAAGAAAGGTTTTGTTGCTAACCATTTGCCCGATGGGATATTCATGTGTTGTTTACTTTGAAAGTAATTGAGGAAGAAACTAAAAACTGGAAATGTCATTCTGATAGAGAATTCAATTAAAAACAGTTTGAAAAGGTGAGTTTTCTTTCTCTAAGCAATTTACCTATTTCAGCAATGTTTTCAATCGTCAATTGTTGTCTGCATGAGGTTGCAAATTTAAAAAACCTTTGTCTTACTTCAGATTGCCTAAAACTCTTTAAGATACTTGATGTTCCCATCAATACATTATCATTGCCAATGAAAGCACTACTCATTAATGAGCACCTTTTTGTGTCAATTAGTCACATGTACTTAATATTACATATTGTTATGTCATTTCAGGTATCACCAGGTGAACATGTCATTGATCAAGGTGATGATGGGGATAATTTCTATGTCATTGACAGGTGAGGCCAGGTTTACACTTATTCATGTTATTGACCTTTTACCTGATGGGCCTTTAGTGGCTCAATGGAATATATCTGACGACAACAAATGGGCATCTCTTCAATAATTGGAAGTAAATTTATACAAAATCACATTACTCTGCCATTAATAAATTATTCAGTTATGCCCCTTTTTCAACATAGGAAAAAACAAACAAGTGTTGGTGTTTGGTCTGATGCGCTCTTTTTGTTAGCTCACCTATGCACGAAGTGCAAGGTGAGCTTTTGTGATCACTGAATGTCCGGCGTCCGTTGTCGTCTGTCCGTCCGTCTGTTAACAATTTCCTACAAATGACTTCTTCTACTAAACCAATGGACAGATTTCAAAATAACTTCACAGGAATGGTCCTTAGGTGGTCCCCTTTCAAAGAATTTAATTCCAAGTAGAACTTTGGCTGTTGCGGCATCAGAAAAGGGGAAAATTGCCAAATCTTAAAAAGTCTTCTTGTCCAAATGTGCTGGCCCGATTTGAAAATTATTTTGCACAAATGTTCCTTAGGGCACCCTCTACCAAGATTGTTCAAATATTTCCGATCCATTGAAAAACATTGCCGCAAGGGGGCGGGGCTTGTTTTCCTTATATGTGCATTGTTAAAACTTTAAAAAATGTTCTTGTTCAAAAGTACTGGCCAGATTTCAAAATAATTTCACAGAAATGGTCCTTAGGTGGTCCCCTTTCGAAGTTGTTCAAAGAATTTCATTCCAAGTAACACTTTGGTTGCTGCAGCATCAGAAAAGGGGAAAATTGCCAAATATTAAAAAATCATGTTCATAAGTGTTGGCCCGATTTAAAAATTATTTTGCACAAATGTTCCTTGGGGCACCCCCTACCAAGCTTGTTTAAATATTTCCGATCCGTTGAAAAACATGGCCGCAAGGGGGTGGGGCTTGTTTTCCTTATATGTGCATTGTTAAAACTTTAAAAATCTTCTTGTCCAAAAGTACTGGCCAGATTTCAAAATAACTTCACAGAAATGGTCCTAAGGTGGTCCCCTTTCAATGTTGTTCAATGAATTTAATTCCAAGTAGAACTTTGGTTGCTGCGGCATTAGAAAAGGGGAAAATTGCCAAATCTTAAAAAAACTTCTTGTCCAAAAGTGCTGGCCAAATTTAAAAATTATTTTGCACAAAATTTATGTTCCTAAGGGCACCCTCTATGAAGATTGTGGCCGAAACGGAGCGGGGCTTGTTTTCCTTATATGTACATTGCTAAAACTTTAAAAATCTTCTTGTCCAAAAGTACTAGCCAGATTTCAAAATTACTTCACAGGATGGTCCTTAGGTGGTCCCCTTTCAAAATTGTTCAAAGAATTTAATTTCAAGTAGAACTTTGGTCGCTGCGGCATCAGAAAAGGGGAAAATTGCCAAATCTTAAAAAATCTTCTTGTCCAAAAGTGCTGGCTCAATTTGAAAATTATAAAATCTACATGCTTCATTTTATGAATCCTATAGATCAGGTGAGCAATCCAGGGCCATCATGGCCCTCTTGTTCCTTTTGTTACAATGATTCACACTCTCTCCAATAATTAAGATTTCATTTTTGCTTAGTTGTTTCAAGGTCATTTGCTGCAGATTTCCCATATGAGGGAAAGGTTTAGCCCTTTACCTAGTACAGACTTTTGACCTCCTTGCACAAGATAACTTTTTAAAAAATTGTGGAACAAGAGAAATTTACTGGAAATGAACAATTTTTCCTTTCCCTGCAATGTTTTCAACTTAATCAAAATTCTATTACAACATTATGTATGTACATTCAGTATTAAATGAGATTGCACCGGGACACATGCACATAGTTTCCAACTATGTATCATAAATTATACCTCCTCATTTTAAGATTTCGCGTTAAAGCCCATGGCTCTAAAACTATATATCAAGTAAACCGTTAAAACTGTTCATCTCAAATCACAAGATAATGCTATATTGACAATTAGTTGACACCAGTTATATTACTGACCGACATTTCATACTTGAATTACTTTGTTTAACCCTTTTCCACATACAACAAATATGTTGCAGACAAATTTAAAAACATCAAGGCCAAATTATGGAAAATGTCCATAATGAAAAGTTTATTTATTGAAAAGAGTTGGAACACATTGTGGCAAAAGGAGAAATTGCTCATTATGAGCTATTTCTTCTTTTGACACAATGTTTTCAAAAGTCTTTTGCAGCAGAGGCATCGAAATGTGTTTGTATGTGGTACAGGGTTAAGAAATAGTATTCTTGACGGCTTCTTTTATGCCCAACCGGACTGTAGTTGTCAACGGGCCTTCAAACATAATCCATTCATTCGTTCTTGATAGCTTTGTTAGATATGAATGAAGGTGTCTGACTGTGCTGCGCAGTTACTCAAAGTATTTGTATGCCCCCACTTTGAAAAGAGAGGGATGTATGTTTTCCCTTCTCTGTGTATCATAAAGTCCTGCTTGTTCATATCTCGAAGATTGTATGAGCCAGAGTCACAAAACAGCAATGTTCACCAACATACAATGTTGTGCACCTAGCTGGGCTTTGTTTGTTGTTGTGCCCAATAAATGCAGAGTTATTATCTTGAATTTCTTTAAAAATACTCTACAGAGCATGCAGTCTTGTATAAGTCAATCACAAAAACATTATAGAAATGTTATGTACCCTGAGAAGCTGTATTTGTTGTTTCATCAACATATGCACATTTATGGCACTTAAATGAATTCAGGTGAGACATCTTACTGTATGAGCCACAGTTCCAAGACTTTACAAGAATGTTCACTCACATGGCATATTGTATACCTGATGTTTTGTTTGTTGTTTGCCCAATATATGCAGAGTTACATTCCTTGACCTACTTACAATAGCATGCATTCTTCTTTGTGGAGTAATGAATTTGTGATAAAGGCTAAAAATGGGCCAGGGGCAGATGTGTTTTATTGACATATTTCTAGTTTGTACGTAATTGCATTAGAACAATTCCTTGTTTGGTTCCAGTTTCCTCTCTCCAGTGGCTGTGCTTGCTTACAAAATTGAATGTATTTCAGGTCTTTGCTCATTTCTTCAAAATGTTACATGGCCTCGGTGGTGTAGTGGTAGAGTGTCTGCCTTGGGTTTGGGAGGTCGTTGGTTCGAACCCTGACAGGGTCATACCAAATACTTTAAAAATAGTAGTAATTGTCACCCTCCTTAGTGCTTAGGGTTACAGGGTTAGCCTTAGGACTGACTTAATGGTGTCAAGATAAATGGACCAGTAGTACTTGTTACTTACCAAAGAAAGGCCGTGATATAACTGAAAAATTGTTAACCCTTTCCCTCATATAGACGCTTTCTGACACCTCTGCAGCAGACGGCTTTTTGAAAACATAGTGACAAAAGAAGAAATTGCTCAAAACGAGCAATTTCTCCTTTTGCCACAATGTTTTCCACTTTTAGTCATAGGTTATCCATTCAATTATATAGATTTTCTATTTTTTGACAAAATATGTTCAAAGTCGTCTGCTGCAGAATTGTTGTATGAGGGAAAGGTTTAAAAGAGGTGTACAACACATAGCAATCAATCAAATGGATACAGATATTGTAATGACATTATGTATGTAGTTATGAAATAAAAAGATATAGATTCAGTTTGGAAATAGTATTTTTTTATCCTCTCACATCAAGCTAAGTCATTATCATACGACTGTCAATGAATTTGCTGATTTAGTGCTTTCCTAGATTTGTCATTTTCAATTTTGGTGCCAGTAAGGGCAATGCCATTGTTCTGACATACTTCTAGTGTTTTCATATTGTACTTATGAGCTGATTATTACCATCCATCATCTATATTAACGGTTATTATTGCCTATAAAGTTCTTAAATATTCCTGCTCTGGTAATTGGAATAAAGAATTGAGTGATAAAAGTCCTAGACCATTTTCAATTACATCTCTTTAAGCTGCGCGTTTATGGCTGTATTTAGCTGGATTACTGAATATAAAGAGTCCAATTGAATTGCTCAGAGTTTGAGACTGGTTTTATTGCTTTTCTCTGGAATCGGTTTTGTTCAGGGAATACTTGGGCGACACGAATTCTGTTTGGTGACAAAAATGAACATATGAGCCATGTCTGGTCAAAACAGGGTCTATTATATCCTCTATGGCAATTCATAAAATGAACATGGTCTTTGAGATCTTTGTCCAAAGTTACTTCTATGGTTACATTGATTGAAGATGGACAGTTCATGCTTAGATTTACCTGAGACTTTCCTGTGTGCATATGCAGTAAGACCACCAGTCCTATTTGCCCGAATTGACTCGTATTTTGTTACTTTTTGGTCAGACTGACTTCTAAAGAAACAGAAAAAAGAAATGACTTGCTTCTTCATTAACCAAATTTTCTGTATGTTAAGCAAATTAAATGATAAAAATGTAAGTTTCTTGGGTTGAATTACTTTCATGGTGATATGTTTCGTGGGTGACTATGTCTCTCTGCAGTCTGATCAGTGTCTTGTCTGTTAGAACTATTGTCATTCAGTCAGTCTGGAAATTTCACAGAAGTAGTTATGACTACAAGGAGTTTGATCATGTTTTATTTTCATTTGAATCACCTTTGACTTTAAAACATATCAATGTAGTATTTATGGGGCTTGATAAATACAATTCTTTATACGTATAAAACCTTTGAAACATGCCAATAACTAACAACCATTGTGGGAAAAGAAGAAAATGCTCAAAACAAGCACCTTCCTCTTTTCCTACAATGCTTTTAACTCTTGATAGCAATTTATTATCCTCAGTTTTTAGATGTTTTCATAGAAAACAATTCATAGATAAAAGTTAATATAAACCTCACCATCATGCAAAAGTCCTTCAGTTTTCTTGTATCATCATGTCATACAGTTTGTATTCCCAGTCAGACATTGAGGCCTTTCAAATTTGTAAAGAAGTTAACCTTGTCTATAACATATGAGCTATCCTGCGAGAAAACCAACATTATTGACTCTGCGTAAAGTATCAATCCGGATCAGCCTAAGCGTGCCGAGCAGGCTAACCCGTTTAGTTTCGCCTCCTGTGGATTTTCTGTTTCAAGAATCATAACTCTATACCTCTATCTCCCTGAGACAGAATGTGTCGGCCCGGATTAGCCTGTGCAGGCTGATCTGGGTCGATACATAACGCAGCAGAGTCCATACTGTTGGTTTTCTCTCAGGACAGCTCAAATATATTTTGGCACATCTACAGATGATTTCCTATGAAATATATTATAAGCAGGTATAGTGTCTGGTCCTTATCTCATACTGATTTTTACTCTCTCAAACTGATCCTTTCATTTTTGCAAGATTTTTTTCCTCTCGTACAAATGTCTAGAATTTGGATGTCTTAAAATGGCATGGCTGTTACCGTTTACTTTGACTCGGGTTTGTGTATAATAAGCGCTAAATTATTGATTGACTGGGTGTAGATTTATAATAAGTGCTATTGAATCCTGCAACAATCATTCTCACCCTGTGAAAGGAAATTTAAAGAGTAATTTAGCAAATGATGCTGGTAATTGATAGTTAAAAGAACAGAAAAACAATCGAAATGAGGACTTTGTAATGCTGCAGATTAAATCTGTTGGAATCCCATCTTTTCAATCTACAGTCTTCTCGATCAAAAATGTAATTATTGTTTTTGTTGCATATCTAGTAGCCTTGATTTCTTGAATAAGCCATTGTTAGGTTGTCTTAGAAATACACATAACTAGCTTTCTAGTATAAATGACCAAATTTTGTATAAATTGGGTATTCCTGGGGATGGTAACCGCAGATATTCTTATTAAATGTTTCTTTCTCGATATTTACTTATAAATTTGGACAAATTCCAACAAACAATGTGTGATAGACAAGAAAACAAGACAATCTGATCAAGGACATTGTATGGTAAGGATGACAGGGACATGTCATGAGTGAAGATTGATTTCTCTTAAAAGCAATACGAAAACAAGAAACCTTTTAACTCTAACTTAACCCAACTAACCTTCCCTCATCAGGGCAGATCATGAGTATGGGTCAGTATGATTGGTATTTACTCCGAACAAAAGGAATACATGAGAAAGGTTTTACTACTAATTTTAACCCCCTCTCACATACAACAACTTTGTAGCAGACAACTTCGAAAACATCTAGGCAAAAATATTGAAAATCTTCATTTGTCTGAGCTAACATTCCTTTTCCATAGCCTTTTTTTTAACGTAGAAATAGGTTTGAGTGTCTGATAAGTGTACAGATTAAAATGTCCATATTGAAAGTGGGAGAGCAGTCTTTAGTCTGGCCATCTGAAAATTAAGAAATAAAGACAAAAGTAGACTACTGGAAGTACATTTTCACAACAAGTTGAAATCACTGTTAGGAAAAAAGAAAAGTTGCTTTTCTTACAAATTTCAAGTTGTTCATTTGTGATAGGATTAAGCCTTACTCTGACATACAACAAATCTGCAGCAGATGACCTTGAAAACATCTCGACAAAAACATGAAAATCTCCATAAATGAAGGTATATATAGTTACTGAAAAAAGTTGAAAGCATTGTGGCCATTTAAGGAGAAATTGCTTGTTTTGAGCAATTTCAAAACTCGTCTGCTGCATGGGCATCAAAAAGCGTCTACATGTGTGAAGGGGTTAACCCTTTCCCTCATATAGATGCTTTCTGACGCCTCTGCAGCAGACGGCTTTTTAAAAACATAGTGACAAAAGAAGAAATTGCTCAAAACAAGCAATTTCTCCTTTTGCCACAATGTTTTCCACTTTTAGTCATAGGTTATCCATTCAATTATAAAGATTTTCTATTTTTTGTCAAAATATGTTCAAAGTCGTCTGCTTCAGAATTGTCGTATGAGGTAAAGGGTTAAGTGACATAATGTCATCAGGGTTTAGGATATTGATTTTTGTACAAGATTAATTATGCACATTTCTAATGATCTTGTGTCAATTTAAAAGCTTTTAGTGTGAACATGGATTTATCTCTGTTTACCATATAAAACATGACATTTGTGTTACTGTATATATCCTCATGGTACTTCCGTCTTTTGCAGTTTATCAGTTTAGCATGTTACATAACCAGTAAGGAAAAATATCTCAATTTGTACATAAAACAAATTTTCCGATAAAATGGCCCCCATGTTTTCGATTCCTAGATTAGGCACTGTACCTGATTATGATGTGCCGTCATGTTAGAGCAATTAATTTAGAATGATAGATTATATGGCTGCAGCAGAAATTCTGGCATGGGCGCTCCCAAGGGCGCTGTCCTTTTTTAACCCTTTCCCTCATATAGACGCTTTCTGAAGCCTCTGCAGAAGACGGCTTTTTGAAAACATCGTGACAAAAGAAGAAATTGCACAAAACGTGCAATTTCTCCTTTTGCCACAATGTTTTCCACTTTTAGTCATAGGTTATCCATTCAATTATGTAGATTTTCTATGTTTTGACAAAATACGTTCAAAGTCGTCTGCTGCAGAAATGTTGTATGAAGGAAAGGGTTAAATAAACCAATTTCCACATACAGCAAATCTACACTAGACAAATTCTTTTTTTAGCCAAAATGTTTTCAAAAAGTTGATTGCTGCATATTGCATCTGTATGCAGGAAAGGGCTCAAGCAATTACTATACTATGGCTGTTGTAGACTTTTCCAAAGGAAAAGCCAGATCAAGAATATCAAAACAAATCGGTTCTATTCTGAGACCCAGTAGAGATCATTCGTCTCAACAATTATTCATTTCCCCCAAAATGTTGTACAAGGCCTGGAAATTATACATGTACTTTCTAGTTGTTGCTGTAGGAAGACGTTCTGAATTAAGCATTGCCTTTCTGGTTGTCTGTTCAAATTATTCAATGCTTTACAAATTCTGTACAAGGGAGAAATGCAGTTCATATAAGTAGAAAAAATATATTGATTTGGATTCCTGAGTTTTCACTTCATTTTTTTTGAAGACCAGTATTCCACTGGGTAACATTTACATAGCCAAATAATCCTGCAAATTAATTTAATTCTGTAAAAGTGAACAGCACCGTATAATAATTCCGTTAACAGAGAAATTTATCTATCTATCTGAATTTTTTATTGGACAAGATATTCTGCTTAAGATTGCAAGATGACTGAGCCGTTTTAGGAAAAGTGACATTTATCTACTTTATTTTGTCCCCTGCAGAGAGACACATATGTAGCTCAGGGAACGTAAGTTTTGAACCCAGGCTCAGTCAACATTCTTTCCGACATTTGACAAAAGTCAAAAGGCCTCTTAAACCAAAGGTCCTGGGCGCGTATCCCATGATGAGGGAGTTCTGCCTTCGGGATTTTTTCACACTAATGGTGCAAGTACTGTTTATGTATCCAGGAAGCAGCATGATTAATATAAGCTTAAAGCTTGTTTCACAATCGGAAGTAAAATAAATAAGTTTAAACTAAAAGTCAATGTGACAAGCGTCCTCATCTTCCACCAATGGGCTAACAGTCTATGTAGAACAGCTGCCCCAGTTACTTGGAAAGACTGTTGTGAGAAAGTCAGGAAATACATGGGTAAGTGAACTGGTCACTGTGATATAACTGAAAAGTAGTGGAAAACGTTCAACCCAAATCAATAAATTCCCATGATCTATCTATCTGTCTAAATTATCTATATGCTGTATTGAGCATGCAGGCACATAACTAGATATTTAACTTTACATAAGTTTTTTTATTTTTCAGTTGGATTCCCATTAGGGTCAAGCTCTCCAAGCCCTTCATTACTCTTATTCCAAGAAACCATAGCAATTAATGGAGATAAAGTCTTTATTGTCTCTGAGAAATGTCAGTTGCTTTGTGTACACTACTTCATATATTGTCTGGCTGGGATTAACTGCAAGAAACAACTTTTTTAAACTTGATAAAAAAAAAAGGATTGCTCATGATAGAAATCTTCATTTTCCTATAGGGTTTTGAAACCCAAAAAGCTTACCAATGGTAAAATTGTTGTCACTGAAATTTATCTTTGATTGACAGGTTCTGCAAGGGTTTATTTGGATGAATACCTGACAATTATATAATTTAATATGTCATCTGTATCGAGATAATTCTGTAGATAAAATTGTAGCATCTGGTAGCATGACTTTGATTCCCAGTTGTTTCAGTTTAAATTAAAGCCTTGTGACTTTTAAAGCGACTGAACTCCAGATACCCAACTGTCGGAAAAAAAGAAAATAAGTGTTATTTTTGTATTTGGGGCATTAAAATATGATAACTGACATAATTATTACATACCCCTATAATCGGTGAGATTTTCTTGTTTTCGATACTTTTTCCATCGCAAATTCTACCCTGTCAGTAACGCGGTAAGTATTTTTAAATAGGAAACCCCTTTATCGGGACAATTGAAAACGACTCAAGTTCACTTTATTGATAAAAAACGATACATTTTCTACCCTGGTTTTAGTTGGATAACATAAAGAATAACATTTTGGGCGAATTCAATTTTTTTTTTTTTTTTTTTCCCGTGCCATCTGGATTTCAGTCGCTTTAAAGATCGGAAAGATCTATAAAAGATAATAAGGTAAAGCCTAGACCATGAATAATTGATAAACAAGAAGTTTGATAAGAGATAAACACAACAAAGGTTTTGTGTCATCTTGGTTATCCTCACTATATATGAGCTGAACTGGCAATCCGGAGTCTAATTGCATCTGCTTACAGTCAAGACTCAGGAGGGCCTGCGCATACAAAGAATGTATACTGTGCACCTGTGTGATATACAGTCAAACCTGTATTTTAAGAATGTGACCCATCGGAAGTGAACAATCTGGTCTTTGTTGACAGGTGGTCTTTAATTGCAGGGTCATTTATACAGAAACTAAAAGTATGGTCGCTATATAAAGGGAATTGCTATTGCAAGGTGGTCTTCAGCACAGGTTTGACTGTATGTACATGAAATGACATCAGTTGAAAGAAGTGCAACTCCATTAGTTTTGCGACTTTAATCTTTTCCCCTATACAACAACCAATGGGCTAAAAGTCTATGTGGAAAAGCAGCCAGTTGCTTGGGAAGATTGTTGTGTGGAGTACTGGTGTGCGAAAACAAGGAAACATATGAGTAGGTGACCTGGCAGCCGTGATATGACTGAGAAATTGTTAAAAACGGCGTTAAACCCCAATCAATCAATAAATCAATCAATTACCCTATACAACAAATCTGCAGGGGACGACTTTGAAAACGTTTTGTTAAAACTGTTGAAAATATCTCCTAATGAAAATACAATTATCGAATAGAGTTAAAAACATTGTGAAAATGGAGAAATTGCTCATCATGAGCAATTTCTTCTTTTGCCACTATGTTTTAAGAAGTTGTCTGCTGCAGAGGTAGCGGAAAGTGTATACATATTGGAGAGGGTTAAATAATATTAAACTGAAGTCGATAAGACCCCTAATTGCAAGATGCGGTCTTATATAGAGGACATTGGTTTGTTTTTCGTAGTGATATTGAGTTTTATCATTAAAATAATCTGCTGTTTGAAAGTGTTCCGTATTCGATGATTGCTTGCGGCAGCCACTGTGGACTGCAATTAGGCAAGGCACATTTCCTAGCCTAGTGCTGATTGTTTCTCAGGGAACATACATGAATAAGAGTTACTTTTTACTGTCAATGTTATATAACTGAAATATGGTTTGAGACAGTGCAAAAACCCATTAAGACAAAACAAAATTCACTGGCAAAAAGGGTTAAACCTTTCCCTCATATAGACGCTTTCTTACGCCTCTGCAACAGACAGCTTTTTGAAAACATAGTGACAAAAGAAGAAATTGCTCAAGACAAGCAATTTCTCCTTTTGCCACAATGTTTTCCACTTTAAGTCATAGGTTATCCATTCAATTATAGAGATTTTCTATTTTTTGACAAAATATGTTCAAAGTCGTCTACTGCAGAATTGTCGTATGAGGGAAAGGGTTAAAGGAATAAAACCAAAAGATATTTGTAAAACTTTACCTCATATTATCGTTTAAACAATTGGAAACAGGAATTGTTTTATTTTATCTGAGAGAGTATACATGATAAGCAAGCATACATCATTTATTTGGTGCTTGTTTGTGGCGCTTTGTTATATAATCAAGTCATCATCTAATTGGAAGGATTAATCTGTTGCTTAAACCGATTTATTTTTGTGAGAGATGGTATTTTTCTGATTGGATTCATCATGTATCTGTGTGTGTTAATAATTTGTCACATCCATTAGCTAGTATATGAAAATATTTCCACAAAAATATGGGGAATCTCTTTAAATAAATGTTAACCCTTTCTCAGATACAGACGCTTTCTGACACCTCTGCAGCAGACGACTTTTGAAAACATTGTGAGAAAAGGAGAAATTTATAGTGATTGTTCATGTTTTCACCTAGATGTTTTCAAATTTGTCTGCTAAATATTGATTGTAAATGGGAAAGGGTTAAATTATTTAAAAGAGTTTAAAACATTGTTGCAAAAGGGGAAATTACTCACCATAGTAGCAAAAGGTGATATTTCGCTCACTATGAGCAATTTCTCTTCTTGTTTCAATGTTTTCAAAGGTCATCTGCACTTGGAAATGGGGTTAATTTAAGCTTAGATTGACCTTTGTGTAAGCCAATCAAATTTTTGATTACCAAATCATTGGGTATAAAACAGGTTAGATAACCCTTATAAATAAACAAGATAGAGAAGCAGGAATTGTTGCATTTTCTGATTGTAAAGAACTGAGCATATACTGGTCTATCATGCGATTATATTGGACAAAGAAACCCGAGCACATGCTCATCAACATTTCTTTGTATACAGTCAATTAGAGACAACTTAATATTATGCGGTCTATTCAGAACCAATATACTTATATAAATACTTTTTTAGTTTGATTTTAATGAGATTGTATTTGACCTAGAGTCATGATGCTTTATCACACACGGATGAAAAAAAACATGTGATGGTATGATCCTCAATCTAAGTAATATATACTGGATGTGTTAAGTAGTCTTTGGTGATTGATCTTGTTTCACACATCATTATTATGTTGAAGGGTTTCATAGCTCTCTTTTTAAAATAGTATTTGAACCATCTTGAACCAAGCTCCTATAGATAAGCCCATAAGAGGCTACACCTTTTATTAATAACTCTTGCATTAACTGTTTACCTTATTTGATATTCTAAGAACCATCAGCTTTGAAAACATAAACTTAAAACATCGATTATTGGAAGAATAATTTATTTTAGTTTTATTATTTTTGGATATTAATTAAGTTATTTGCTCATAACTATTTATGTATTTTCAGTGGCACCTATGATATTTATGTGGACAACAAAGCAGTGGGTAAATACGAGAACACAGGAAGTTTTGGTGAATTGGCACTCATGTATAACATGCCAAGGGCAGCTACTATTGTGGCAACCAGCGAGGGATCCTCATGGGCTATGGTAAGAAACTATTCAACAGCCATCCAGTGTACTGCTGAAAACACTGTGACAGAAGAAATTGCTAACTATAAGCAATTCTCCTTTTGCAATATGCTTTTAAAATGCTTAAGATGCGTTAAAATGTGTCTGCATATGGGGAAACGTTATGATTTGTACAACAAGCTGGAGGCGGACAATTAAATTTTGCATGGCTTAAATTATTGTAAAGTCTAACACTATTAATGCATGTCCCATTGATTGAGATTGTTTTTGTGGATTTTATTCTGCTTCGGGGAACATGTCTAATCCTGAAACTTTTCTTTAACCCTTTCCCTCCTATAGACGCTTTCTGACGCCTCTGCAGCAGGGTTTTTGAAAACATAGTGACAAAAGAAGAAATTGCACAAAACGTGCAATTTCTCCTTTTGCCACAATTTTTTCCACTTTTTGTCATAGGTTATCCATTCAATTATGGAGATTTTCTATGTTTTGACAAAATATGTTCAAAGTCGTCTGCTGCAGAATTGTCGTATGAGGGAAAGGTTTAAGCGTGGCTGAAGATTTCTTTAGAATTGTGTAAATTATAATATGTCCTGAATTCATGATGCTGTATTTGGCTTGGGTTTTTTATTCACTGAAAATTTCGTACAAACATATAGTTGCTTCGTTGACTGTGTGTGTGCATGCACTAGTCCTCCGGAAAACCAAAAATTTGCCTGTCTGGACCGATTTCAATCTTAAAACTTTTTTAAAAAAAATCAGTTCAGATATTTCTATAAATCTCACTATATTTCAACAATCAAATTCTAATTAGTATACAACGTCTTCTGACACCCTTCGAGAGAGTCACTTACCGTGACGTAAACAAGATCATTGTCCAAACTGTGACAATTATCGTGTTTGCAGCTTGCTAATTATGAGTTGATCAGTGTAACCGAGTTGGGTCACACTCAGGACTTAACGGCTAATTGACATGTAGTCCATCCAGGTTTTTGTTCTTGATTGATTGATTGATTGGGGTTTAACGCGTTTGTTAACAATTTCTCGTTATATCACGGCGGCCTGTCAACCAACGTCATGCACAGATTTCCTGGTTTCTCTCACACCAGTACTCCACACAACAATCTCGCAAGCAATCTGTTCTTGGACATGTGATTTTATATTTTGACTGTTCACATCGTAGTACAGGTTCCATCACCAAAAAATATGACACATTTGCGCACAGATTTTGTGCGCACTTTTAACGGACGATTTCTACCTTATTAGCTTGACTTTTGAAAAAAACGAGAGCTTGTTGTCATGACCCTAACGTCGGCGGCATGGTCGTCCGTTTTTTTCTCCCTATCAATCGAGCGTCTGTGCCGTAAGCGGTGCTCTTGTTTTACAACGGCATGACAAAGCAAACATACCCATCGATAGCTTACTCAATAATATATCCAAATAATTTCATATATGTCCATCTGTCTGACTGAATATAAGGGAAAAAAACTTATTTAAAAACAGCAGCCCTAAACCTGTTTAAAGTTTGCTTCGATGATGACTGAGTAAGCCAAATTGGTAAGCCAGCAGATTATCACAAGAATCCTATACATTATGAGAACTGAGGTATAATAACATTATATTGAATGTTGTACGCGCTTTTTGAAGGGGTTGTAAAACTTTCACTGTACCGATTGAGATTTCAAACTTTCCGGAGCCCTGGTGTGTGCCCATCCAAATTTCCTGTCATGGCTCTTTCTCTGCTATTTCAACTGTTTGCTGAGCATCGGAGATCTCATTTATGACTATTAAAGGTTTCAAAAAAAAAAGTAAAATTGTTTTTCACCTTATTGTGAAAATACCCAGTTGTCAACCTGGAACCACAATTTTCTCGTACTGGCTTGCCGTTACACTTTTATTAAACAAGCTATTCTCCGAGAGTTTCTAATATATTTTACCTTAACCCTTTCCCTCATGCGACTATTCTGCAGCAAACAACTTTGAACGTATTTTGTCAAAACATGACAAAAAGTGGAAAACATATTGTGGCAAAAGGAAAAATTGCACGTTTTGTGCAATTTCTTCTTTTGTCACTATGTTTTCAAAAAGCCGTCTGCTGCAGAGACGTCAGAAAGCGTCTATATGAGGGAAAGGGTTGACCCTTTCCCACATACAAAACATCTGCAGCAGACGTTTCACATATCGTCAAATGTCTGTAGAATCTCCATTAATGATAGTTTCATTATTAGTTGATAGCATTGTAGCGAAAGGCAAAATTGTTTATCACAATGTTTTCAAAAGTCGTCTGCTACAGAGGTGTCGGAAAGTGTCTTTATGTGGGAAAGGGTTAAACCTTGTTTCATAGCTTGTTTTCTTAAAAGATAACCAATTAAGGACAAATCAAGTATTCTCTGCTTAAAATTAGATGCTGTAAATGACTGTCATCTTTTTCCACATGGTAATAGCATGCTCAGAAGGAGATTAGATTTGTTATAAACAATATAGCAAAAGGAGCAATAAGAAAAGACCAACTACTCCTCTTTTTTTTTTACCCATATGTTTTTGTCATCGGTTGATGTAAAGGAGGGAACTATTGATTACTGTTGTTTGAATTGACAAAACAAGTTTTCTGAAATTGACAATACAGGACGACTCTTGAGATTGCCTTTGGTTATAACCATAAGGAGTAACGTTCTTTGATAGTGATGGCTTTCCTGTATAGACCTAATTATTGTACAGAAATCCCTGCGGTTTTGATAAAATGGCAGTTATATTAAACCAGATAAAAGATATGGCATCAATGCATCTGAGTCTATGTGTACTTATACAATGCTTTTATTAGTTAACCTGTGAGCACAAAGAGACAATGGCAATGGAAAAGGATTTTCTTCAAATATCTCCTAAACCACAGGGCAAATTTTGACGAAACTTCACTGGAATGTTCCCTAATTAAGAGATCGCGTTTTAGAAATGCTAAAATAATTGAATTCCATGCCAGAAGTCTGATTACCATGGCAATGAAAAGTTTTTTTACACTGACCAATCTTGACCAATTTACACAGGAGTGTACATTAGGTGGTAGTTTTCCCTACATGTATAGCGTGCAAACTATTGAAGTAGATGCCTTTTGAAAACAAGAAATTTCAATTATCCATTTCTTGTTTCAGCCGTTTTCATAGCAGATGACTAAAAATATCATGTTGGGTTCATATTTATTATTTATTCTCTCTTTTTCAGGATCGAACTACGTTCAGAAGAATAGTACTCAAAAATGCTTTCAACAAAAGGAAAGTATATGAATCACTGCTGGAAAATGTGCCAATGTTGAAAACTTTAGATGTAAGTATCAAAAGCTTATATAAGCAGTGGATTTGTGACAGATCACACGAAAGTCAACTAGCCGATTTTTTTTAAAATTTGTACTTTATTGCATACATGTTTTGGCCAGAAGCTTCATAGTTGCTTTTAACCCTTTCCCACTAACAACAAATCTACAGCAGATGACTTTGAAAACATACCCTAAAAAGTTTGGAAACTCCCTTTAAATGAAAGTACAATAATTGAATAAAGTTGAAAACATGGTGACAAAAGGAAAAAAAGCAATTTCTTCTTTTGTCGCCATGTTTTCAAAAAGCTGTCTGCTGCAGAGGCCTCAGAAAGCGTCTATATGAGGGGAAGGGTTAATACTACAATGGGCATATTCAGATCAGACTGGACAGTGGTTGCAGCTGATCTGAATGTTTGCTGATGAGACATAATGACAAAAGCAAGACTTTTATCAGCAAGTCATTTAAGCCATAGTTCTAAAGACCAAGAAAGAGTATGTAAAATCAACCACTCAATACAGGCAAGTTTTGTACACTTTAATTGAAAACATTTTGGCAAAAGGAGAGCTTAAAATGCGAAATATTTACTTTTGACTAAATGTTTTCAGTTCTATACAATAATACCAGCACTTTTTCAAATGCATCCATCCACTGGCTGTAAAAAGATATTTTGATATTACTGTTATACTTAAGAAAGGCTCTTCACTGGTCAAAAATAGATAAATTTTCCTAAGGCATAATACTTGTATACTAGTTTTGAGGTCAATTAAGCCAAATACATCACTGTAATTTAATCCTTTTAAAGCTTAGAGGTAACTATTTTTTCGATGATATAGGGTGTTCTACCTGAGAAACGCTAAGAAAGTGTGACAATTGAGGGTTGAAACTGGTTGATTTAAAATGAAACAAAAAAGGAATTTATTTGGTGTATTTTGATCTTCATCCCACTTCTTTGAGAGAGGAGCATATATATTTGTCATCCATCACATAATATTTGTCACACATCTCCAAATCTGAAATCTACGTTAGCCAGAGTCAGAAAAGATTTAACAGGAATTTAACTAGCATGCATATTTGTCCTATGGACACATTTCTGATTTTTCATGTGATTTAAATTCGTCTGAGAGCAGCCTGTAGGCTAATGTAATGCTGTTTGGAAATCCTTGTTATCCATTATAGGATATACTATTTTAAGATATTTTTACCCTTACATTTTTAGCTCCACAGCCGAGCTTATATCATGGCAAATTGTCCATTGTGCATCCGTGTGTGTGTTAACTTTTTGCTTCAAACGACTTCTCCTCCCTTACCACTTGGCCAATTAGGATGAAGCTTCATATGAATCATCCTCTCAATGTCCTCTCCTGAATTCCTTCAATTGTGTAAGATCCATGCAAAATAGTGTAAACTTAAAAAATCATCTCCTCCGAAAGTGTCTGGCCAATTTCCGAATGATTTTGTAGAATTGTTCCTTGGGTGACTCTATCAGATTCCTTCAAGCCAAGTTGATTCGACGACAAACATGGCTGCCAGGGGGCGGGGCTATTTTGCCTTATATGGCTATAGTGAAAACTTAAAAAATCTTCTCCTGAAAGTGTCAGGCCGATTTTCAAATAATTTTGTAGAAATATTCCTTAGGTGACTTTTTATCAGATTCCTTCAAGCCAAGTTGATTGGTCAAAAAACATGGCCGCCAAGGGTGCAGGGCTATTTTGCCTTATATGGCTATAGTGAAAACTTAAAAAATCTTCTCCTCCGAAAGTGTTTGCCCAATTTTCAAATAATTTTGTAGAAATGTTCCTCTATCAGATTGCTTCAAGCCATGCTGATTGGTGGAAAAACATGATCTGGCGGCGGGGCTATTTTGCCTAATATGGCTATAGTGAAAATTAAAAAAAAAATCTCCTCCGAAAGTATCAGGCCAATTTTCAAATAATTTTGTAGAAATGTTCCTAGGGTGACCCTCTATCAGATTCCTTCAAGCCATGTTGATTGGTTGAAAACTATGGCTGCCAGGGGTCAGGGCTATTTTGCCTTCAATAAATATGGCTATAGTGAAAACTTAAAAAATCCCGATTCATTAAAGCCATGTTGATTGGTCAAAAAACATGGCCATCAGGGGGCGGGGCTGTTTGGAGATTTAATTTTTGCCTAATGGCTGTGGAGCGATATTAGCCCTCTTGGGCCTCTTGTCCCTAGAAGCATTAGCTTTAGTTGTTCATTCGATCACACATGCAGGTGGATGGATGCAAGGGGTTGTAAAAATTCAGCAATTTAATTGTATGTTGAAACATCTGAAACAGAGAATTGAATAACCATAATATGTGCCATCTAAACCTATCTGTTATCAGAGTTGTTAACCCTTTCCATCATATGACAATTCTGCAGCAGACGACTTTGAACATATTTTGTCAAAAAATAGAAAATCTCTATAAGTGAATGGAAAACCTATGACTAAAAGTGAAGAAAATTGTGGCAAAAGGAGAATTTGCTTGTTTTGAGCAATTTCTTCTTTTGTCAGTTTTCTAAAAGCCGTCTGCTGCAGAGAAACCTTTGTAAACATATTATAGGAACACCTGCAGCTGACTAGCAGCATCCACATGTTCTCCACTCTCTAAGTCGAACATCAGATCTTCACCAAACTTGTTGAACATGTTTGTGGTTAAAGTGTTCAGGCCAAGTTTGATAAGCAGCCAAACTGCCCTTAACACTTTTGGGTTATTATGGTACTTTAATTATAAAAAATTGGCCAAATTAGCCTTGTTTGCTTCCTAGGTCGAACAGTTTTCATCTGATCTTCACCAAACCTGTTGAACATGTTTCGGGGTATAATGTCTAGGCCATTGTTGATAACCAGCAAAATCCCACAAGGCACTTTTGGATATAGGATTTTGAATTATCCAAAATTAGCTTAATTAGCCTTATCAGCTATCTAAATCATGCTGTTTCCATCCAATCTTCACTGAACTTGTTGAACATGTAAATGGGCATTATGTCTGGGCAAACCAAATTTTCTTTTTCCACTGTTTTGAAAAGTAATAGTCTGTATGAAATAGAATGTTCAATGAAGGTTATCCCTTTCCCTCATATAGACGCTTTCGGACGCCTCTGCTGCAGACGGCTTTTTGAAAACATAGTGACAAAAGAAGAAATTGCACAAAACGTGCAATTTCTCCTTTTGCCACAATGTTTTCCACTTTTCGTCATAGGTTATCCATTCAATTATGGAGATTTTCCATGTTTTGACAAAATACGTTCAAAGTCGTCTGCTGCAGAATTGTCGTATGAGGGAAAGGGTTAAGAGTGTTGCAATGTGTCCAGCTTCTGCTACTCCTTCTTTCCATGATGGTAATTCTCTCATTAAACTTCACCCCTTTCCCACATAAAACAAATCAGTAGTAGACTATTTTAGAAAGGTCCGAGCAAAATTATGGAAAATCCTTTATAAATGAAAGTATACTGATTGAAACAAGTTGAAAACATAAAGGCAAAATGATAAATTGCTCATTATGATCATTATCCACACTTTGCCACAATGTTTTCTTAGGTCATAATTCGAGGGCTTCATGCAAAACAACTGTTTTGCATGAAACCATCAGTATGCTGCAGATGTGTCTGCAAGTGGGAATATAGAAACAATCAATTTGATTCTGTCCAACAAATTTCACAATGTTTTGCGTTCTCTGATTTCAGGCCTATGAAAGAATGAATATAGCCGACGCCTTGTTTACAAAAGCATATGAGGATGGAGATGTTATCATTAAACAGGTATAGTTACCCTTTCCCCATGATACAGATGACTTAACCCTTTCCCACATATAACATATCAGCAGCAAACGTCTTTGAAATGATCAAGTCCAAAATATAGAAAATCACTGCAAATGATAGTACTATTATTGAATAGAGTTGAAATCATTGGGGCAAATGGTGAAATGGTTTGTCACAATGCTTTCAAAAGTCGGCGTCGGAGAGCATCTACATGTTGGACAGGGGTAAGACAACACTGAAATTAACAATTTCTTGAAAAAAGAATAATTGTTGAAAACATGGAACTTCTACCTTTTCCATGATGTTTTCAACTTTATGTTGCTTCAAATTATTCAGATATTACATATGTTTTGTTTTGAAAATAATAGGGAAAAAGAATTTTATCTTGAAAAGGGAAATATTATAGAAACACGAGTTGAAAATGTTATGGGCTTGGGAGAGTTTTCTTGTTCCGAGCAGTTTCTCCTTTTCCTAAATTGTTTAAAAGACATTACTAAGGTATCAAAACTCCTCTTTATCTTGAAAAGAACGAACAGAAATTGTATTAAAGTTGGATTAAATTGTGAAATTATAGCCATGTAAATTCACTGTTTGTTAAATTTATCTGTTCATATGTGTAATTCAACGTAATCATACAAAGTCTAAAGATCCAAAAGGAGTTCTTTTTTACATGATAAGCAATATAAACTATGATTAATTAAACCATGTTTAATTTTATATTGTAGGGAGACAATGCAGATTGCATGTTCTTTATAGAAGAAGGAGAAGTAAAGATTACTGTGAAAAATCTGGTAAGTATGACACTATTTAGTTAGTGTGTATACATGTGTGTTGTATGTAAATAAGTTGTGCCAAATAAAATGAAGGCATTTACAGACAGTGAAGGCTTTGACAAGCCAATTTGATCCACAGGGAGGATCACTTACAAGCTACACACCTCGGGACCTGGTACAAGTAAAGACACAGTTTATCTCAACGTCATTTTAACAGTTTCCCCACATACAACAAATCTGCAGAAGATGACTTTGGAACCATGAAGGGAAACACATTGGAAATTTCAATAGATGAAAGTAAAGTCATTAAATAGAGGGGGCAAACATTATTGCAAAAGTAGAAAGAGCAATTTCTCCTTTTTGTCACAATGTCTTCACAAGTTGTCTGCTTAAGATGCGTACAAATGAGGCTATATGTGGGAAAGGGTTAACAATATCTGAGGCATGAGGTGCTGTTTTTTGGAAGATCAGGATAAGTATTTTGAAACAGATATGAAAACATAAGAGGAAAAGGAGGAATTGCTCAATTACCAGAAAGTGTTTTAAAGTCTTCTGGGAAAGAATTAAGCTTTCCTAATGCTTATTGATAAGGTTATGTCTGCAAGAAGACCAATCCTAACTATTATGTCATACTTATAAGCCTTTAACTTTTTAACCTTTCCTATCATAGCATAAATCTGCAGCAGACAACTTTGGAAACAAACACCTGGGCAAAAATATGAAAAATCTCTGTAAATGAAGGTATAATTACTGAAACAAGTTTAAAACATTGTGACAAAAGGAGAAGTTGTTGCTCATTTTGAGTAACTTCTCTTTTTGCCTAAATTTTTCGCTCAAAAAAAACCCAAGCAGCTTCACATTGTGTTACAATGTTAATAGCTCACCTGGCACGAAGTGCCTGTGAGCTTATGTTATGATGTGTTGTCTGTCATCCGTCTGTCTATTCGTCTGTCAACTGTTTTCTTTGAATGACTTCTTCTTAAGAACTGGATGTCCTAGTGTCATGATATTTGGCTTTAGATACCTAGTTCAATGATTGCAATAGGGATTGTATTTATTAAAAACTTTCAAGATTTAAAATTATATGTTTTTATGACCAAATATATCGGTCATGAAAGAGAGGGAACATCGATCCCATCAGAGGTTGTGAGTTCAAATCTGTACTCTGGCAAAATTATTTTTGATGATTGAAAAAGATTCTATTGATAATTTGAATAGGGTTGAAAGCATTGCAGCAAAAGGTTAAATTGCTCACCATGTGCATTTCCTCCTATAGCTGCAATGTTTTTTACCCTTTACCACATACAAAAAATTTGCAGCAGACGACTTTGAGAACATCTTGACACAATATAACTATGGAAAGCTCTATAAACGAAAATACAACAATTGAATAAGGTCGAAAGCATTGTAGTAAAAAGAGAAATTAGTCATGATGAGCAATTTCTCGTTTTGCCACAATGCTTCATATGTCATTAGCTGTAGAGTAGAGTCAGAAAGCGTCTGTATTGGGGAAAGTGTTTAATAGTTGTCTGGTATAGATGCATCGAAATGTGTCTGTAAATTGGAAAGGGATAATGAAGACCAGAATAGGCTAAATTCATACAGGAATCGAGACAGACAAATACATAAATCAGTGTAAGATAGCTGCTAATTATATATAAAACAATCTTTATTCTGAAAATTGTCATTTATTTCTCTTTCTTGTATGCATTTTTACGTGGAGAAATTTTTAGGGTGACTGTCCTTAAAACATTGCAAGCTTTTCTGACCATCCTTCTGTCTGTATCTGTGTCTATGCAGACAATTTCTCCTCTCAATCATCGCTCCTTGCGTGTCAACTGAAACTTCACTTGAGTATTATATGTCACTAAGAGTGCAGACATAGAACATGAACTCCCAAGCCATTAATTTTTCGAGTCATTTATCAACTTAATGGAAAGAACCATAAGCCCAGACCTCTTAGGTGTTGTATCAATCATTATTTTTTACCTCTTCAATATTTTCCAAACTTATCATGATTCTTAACCCTTTCCCTCATACGGCAATTCTGCAGCAGACGACTTTGAACGTAGTTTGTCAAAACATAGAAAATCTCCATAATTTAATGGATAACCTATGAGAAAAAGTGGAAAACATTGTGGCAAAAGGAGAAATTGCACGTTTTGTTTTGTGCAATTTCTTCTTTTGTCACTATGTTTTCAAAAAGCCGTCTGCTGCAGAGGCGTCAGAAAGCGTCTATATGAGGGAAAGGGTTAAACTGCCAAGTTTTATGATGTCATAAATGAAATCACAAATGTTGTTATGTCATCAATCTTTTCTCAAATATGAAAGGGCAAAGTTAGCCCTTAGTCAGTCACGCATGTGATGGTTTAGCAGCAAATGTGCAACTGGATAATATGAGTAGGAAACAAACCACAAGGAGTGGACACTGTAAATGAAACAACATATCCATAAAGGACATTAGAAATAAGGTATTCTAAACACGCTGTGTGGAAAGCCTAAAGTAACTTGACAAAAATATTATGGGTTAAGCTAGCCCCAGTCCCTGGCAGCAATTGTTTTCAACCAAATCAATATAGCTTCAGCAAATTCTGTAGAGGGTCACCAAAGGACCATTTTCTTATAAATGATCTAGACATCAGAAAGAGACCTCTGCCTCTTTGGTGTAATGTTAGAGCGTCAACCTTGGGTGTGGTGTTCGATCCCCAGCCGGGTCATACCAAAGACTTTAAATATGGTAGTAATGGATATCCTCCTTGGCGCTCATTTTACTCCTTTTCTGATTCTATCTGGCAACCAATTAATATGGCCTGCATATGTTTTGTAGATGGTCACCTAAGGGAACATATCTACCATGTTATCTTGAAGTCAGAAAAGCAGATGCAGTCAAGAAGATTTTTCATTTACCCCTTTTCTGATGGAGTCTGACACCTGTATTTTTCAACCAATCAATATGGATTGAATATGCTTTGAAGAGGGTCTTCGTAAGAATGTTATTACTAAATAATCCTGACAGATACTGCAAGAGTAGAAGAATTTAAAAATTTGGAATTTTACTCATTTTCTGAGGCCAACTGGTAGCTTTGTTTTCAACCAATGAATTTGACTTGAACAAATTCTATAGTTGGTAATCAACAGATCATTAATTTTCTGCTTAACCCTTTCCCTCATATAGACGTTTTCTGATGCCTCTGCAGCAGACGGCTTTTTGAAACTCCTTTTGTCACAATGTTAACCACTTTTAGTCATAGGTTATTCATTCAAGTATAGAGATTTTCCAGTTTTTGACAAAACCTGTTCAAAGTCGTCTGCTGCAGATTTGTTTTATGTGGGAAAGGGTTAAAGTTTTGGCATTTTTTCCCGTTTCTGATGCGTCGGCAACCAAAGTTTGACGGGATTGAAAATTGTTGAACAGTTTTGAAACAGTAACACCAAAAGAACATTCTTGTGAAGTTTGGTTCAAATTGGTTTAGTGGTGTAGGAGGAGATGACATTTTAATTTTTTAAATGCAATCTTTTTATTATCTTACTGTCAATTTTCAAGAGAGGAATCCGCCGTGGTTAGCATCAGGGATCTGAAACCGGGTGTAATGGGTTCGATCCCCAGTTGCGGCACTGGTTATGGTGGAGTGCCCTTAGGCAAGGCACATTTTCTAGCCTAGTACTGGTTTGTTTACCCAGGAATCATGAATAAGTGAACTTTTGCTGTGATATAAATGAAATAAAGTTGAAATGGCGTAAAACCCCAATAAAACAAAAAATCAATTTTCAAGATGTTGCAAATTTGTCTTTAGATATTTTCAAACTTATGGTTCTATAACTACTTATGGAAAACAGTTAATCGAAAACACTTCATTTAATGTTACACTTTTGCAAATTTGCTTTTGCTTGATACCAAACATTAATCTATAGTAACTTACTAAAACAAAAACATACAAAAATGTAAAGCCTTAAAATTCACAGAAATAGTTACGGCTGGGGGCTTTTTAGCTTTTATTGCTTCGAGAGTTAAATCACAGTCTAATTTTTAGGAAGATTTACATGCGACTATTGATCTCTTCACTATCATGTGACAAACCACAAATATCTCCACAGGAAATGGCCCTGGGTTTCTCAAGACTAATAGGACTAAACAATGGAATTGAATAACACGTGCCTTAATTGGAATTCAAGTTAGAAATTAGTTTGTTCCACAATGCAACTGCATTGGTTTTCTAGAATGAATGATTGCCTTTAGAGATTTTACACTTTGCTAACCCTTTCCCACTTGTGGATGCATTCCGACGCCTCTGCTGCAGACGACTTTTGAAATCACTGTGACAAAAGGAGAAATTGCTCAAAATGAGCAATTTCTCCTTTTGCCACAATTTTTTCAACTATTTAATAGTTAAACATTTGTTGTGCCAGCTCGGCCAACATTCTTTCTGACGTTTGACAAAAGTCACTGTGACCTGCGTCATTCGTCTTTCACCAATGGCTGTTTAACAGTCTATGTGGAAAAGCAGCCAGTTGCTTGGAAAGTATGTTGTGTGGTGTACTGGTGTGGGAAAACCAGGAAATGCATGAGTAGGTGAACTGGTCAATCAATCAATCATTTATTGTGATTTTTTCAAGTCGTCTGCTGCAAACGACTTTCAATACGTATTAATCCTAGTCCTGGTATATTTTCAACTCAATATTAAAATAGGACTTTCACCTTAACACATTATACTTAACAAATTGTCATATAGAGTAAATGGCCTTAATCCTTTCTCACATACAACAAAGTAGCAGACGACTTTAAAAACATTGTGACAAAAACCTGAAAAATGTCCATAAAAGATAGCTTATTTGTTAAATAAAGTTGAAGTCATTGTGCCCAAAGGAGAAATTGCTCATCATGAGCAATATCACCTTTGACCACAATTTTTCAAAAGTCGTCTGTTGCTAATGAGTCAAAATGCGTCTGCAGGTGGCAAAGGGTTAAAGAATGAAAAAGATGAAAATATCTGGTGATTATGACAGGTTGATGAAGAATTTACTAGTAATTTCATTGTATTAGGATAATTATTGTCTGAAATATTTTAGTCATTTTGAAAATATAATGAGGAAATTTAAACCTATCAAAATCCTAACAAATCTACAGCAGATGCCTTTGAAAATATCCAGGTTAAAATATGGGAACATTTCCTGTAAAAAAAATGATTGAAAGTAAAAATATTGAATAGAGATTAAAAAAACATTGGCAAACGATGAAATTGTTCATTATGCTAATCATAAGCAGTTATGCTGTTAACCCATTCTCACAAAAAAGAAATTGCAGCAGACGACTTTGAAAACATCTAGGCAAATATTTGGAATATATCTATTAATGTATGTAGAATTGTTGAATGGAGTTTAAAACTTGGTAGCAAAAGGAGAAATTGCTCATGATGAGTATTTTCTCCTTTTGAAACCAAGTTTTAAAAAGTCGTCTGCTGTGAATGCGTCTGCAAGTGGGAAAACTGGGTTAGAATAAATTGGTTGCTATGGATGATCGAGTCTGTTGCCAACTATGATATATGTGAGAAAGTAGTCAGTGGCTTCGAAAGAATGTTGTGTAAGTACTGGTGTGGGAAAGCCAAGAAAACATGGGTAGGTGCACTGACCGCCGTGATATGACCAAAGCTGTTGAAAGCGGCGTTAAACTCCAAACAAACAAACAAACTGTTGCCAACTAATTCAGGTACATGTACATGGTTCATTGATTTGTATCTTTCTGAAGAAATTGATGAGAATACTCCTAAGAAATACAAATACACTCTAATATGATATGTATATCATTGTTGTAGATGAAATGTAGGTCAGCAGGAAATTACATGACATCTTTCAATGGGAACCACATTAGATGAAAATTTGCTTTCGTGCCTTGTTCAGTGAAAGCCTCAGACAATGGCTGTGCTCAACCTCAAATTAAAAGCCCCCTTGGGCATTAATTCATCAGCATTTTACCTTTCCTTAAATACAACAAATTAGCAGCAGTCGACTCTGAAAATATCTAGGCAATAATATGTAGAAAACATCTATATATATGAAGAAAATGGTTGAAAACATTGTGGCAAAAGGAGAAATTGCTCAGTATGAGCAATTCTTCTTTTGCCACAATTTTTTCAAATGTTGTCTGCTGCAGAGGCGTAAGAATGTGTCTATAAGTGGGAAAGGGTTAACCTTTTCTCGCATACAACAAATTAGCAGCAGACGACTTTGAAAAGATATAGGCAAAAATAGGGAAAATCTATATAAATGAAGGTATAAATTTTCAAAAGAGTTGAAAACATTGTGGCAAAAGATGAAAGGGTATAAAATAGCAATTTATCCTGCAAATATAACCCATTCAAATGTAGTAGTCCTTTTGATGACATACAGATGCAATTCCTATAATTTGTTTCTGTAAGTTTTAGCTTGATGTTCCTGAAATTTCCTGACTATGTATCTTAATTTGAACCTTAATTTAATGATAGCACAAAACAAGACATATGAACTGTTCTGACATTAACTTGTATGTAATTGTATAAAAAAATCCTTTCCTTTGCAAAGAGCAAAACTCAATTTGTATAAGAAAGGTTTTTATTAATGTTGCAAACTCAAAACATTGGATTATTGTTTAGAAATGTACAAATTAATAATGTATGTATATTTTTCCCTTTTCAGGAGGTATTTATACAAACCTTGAATTTTCCTTACTGAGTTGAAGACTCACAGTGCTTTAACCCTTTCCCACATACAACAAACCATAAATAAGAGTTAAATTATTAAAAAAATTGAAAACATTGTGACAAAATGAGAAATTGCTCGTTTTGAGCAATTTCTTCTTTTGCCACAATGCTTTCAAAAGTCGTCCGCTGCAGATGAGTCAAAATGCATCTACAAGTGGGAAAGGGTTAAGGTCCTTTCACATCAAAGTATCACGCCATTGCTTATTCTTTCTATACACCTGTAAATGAAAGGCATAATATACCCTTTCCCTGATACATACTTTATGAGAACTATTAGCTCTTAAAACCTATAAAAAAAACCGATGTAGCACCCAGAAAAGTAGGATTTAAATTTCGAATCGGAGTGGAAAATATTGTGGGAACAGAAGAATTTGCTTGATTTGAGTAATTTTTCCTTTTTCAACAATATTATACTAGTTAGAAGTCATCTGATGATTTAATATCGAGAAGTCTTTATGGGGGAAAGGTTTAACCAATGATTTTAAATGCTCTTTCAAACTGAAAATATCTGTAGATAAAAAGATGGTAGTATCTTTTTGAAAAAAGAAAAGCATGGGGAAAGGGGAAAATGTTTTAGCATGATTCATTTCTCTCTTTCCTCCTGATATTTTCCTATGGGAGATATGCCAAAAAATAGATATACGAAGGAAAAGACTATGTTTACTTTAACCTTTTCCCACATACAGACACCTTTACAGCGGATGACTTTTGAAAACATCGTGACAAAAGAAGAAATTGCTCTTAATGAGCAATTTCCCCTTTTCCCACAATATTTTCAAATCTATTTACTCATTCATCGAGATTTTTTTTCCACATTTTTGACATTACGTTTTAAAAGTTGTCAGCAGCAGATTTGTTGTATGTGGGAAAGGTTTAATGCTTTTAACCTTTTCCCTCATACGGCAATTCTGCAGCAGACGACTGAACGTATTTTGTCAAAAAATAGAAAATCTCCGTAATTGAATGGATAACCTATGACAAAAAGTGGAAAACATTGTGGCAAAAGGAGAAATTGCACGTTTTGTGCAATTTCTTCTTTTGTCACTATGTTTTCAAAAAGCCGTCTGCTGCAGAGGCGTCAGAAAGTGTCTACATGAGGGAAAAGGTTAACTAGAGATCACAAGGGTGCTTTAGTGTTTTATAGATTACTAGTTAGGGAGGTCTAGATAAGGAGTGTATACTAAAGGTGTCTTTAGTTAGAATATGAGCCACTGTGACCCAGGGAAAATTAACCTTTGGGAACTCATGCAACAAGTGTAGAAAAGAGTTCTTCCTGTTTCTCCACTATCTTTTTAACCCTTTGCCTCATATTGACGCTTTCTGACGACTCTGCAGCAGACGGCTTTTTGAAGACAAAGTGACAAAAGAAGAAATTGCTCAAAACGAGCAATTTCTCCTTTTGCCACAATGTTTTCCACTTTTAGTCATAGGTTATCCATTTAATTTTAGAGATTTCTATTTTTTTGACAAAATATGTTCAAAGTCGTCTGCTGCAGAATTGCCGTATGATGGAAAGGGTTAAAGCTTAAGCTGGTTGTAAGAAGCCTCCTTAACGCTTCTAGGACATTTTGGCTAACAATTTATAACCAGATCAGAGTGCCCAAGATGCGGGCCTGTCTGAATCTGTACTGGTCACAAATGCTTTGATGTTGCTTTTCAAAAATCACTTCATTATATCATTACATCTCAAGAAAAAGACTGATTACCTGATATGATAATTTAACCCTTTCCCTCTTAAAGACGCTTTCTGACGCCTCTGCAGCAGACGGCTTTTTGAAAACATAGTGACAAAAGAAGAAATTGCTCAAAACGAGCCATTTCTCCTTTTTCCACAATGTTTTCCACTTTTAGTCATAGGTTATCCATTCAATTATAAAGATTTTCTATTTTTTTGACAACATATGCTCAAAGTCGTCTGCTGCAGAATTGTCGTATGAGGGAAAGGGTTAAAATCGTCTGAAAACATCCAAAGAAAAGCATTTTAAACCTTTAAGACCAAGAAGAGGTAATTTTGAGAAATTGCTTTTTATGAGCAGCATTGATCTGCTTTCCTCACAATCACAATGTTTCCATTGGTTGTCTGCTGCAGAGGCATCAGACAGAAGTCATCTGTATAAGAATCATCTGTATAAGAATCACAGAGATCTGTGTGTCCGGTGAAATGGCTCCTTGTTGTATATCCCTTTCAACCCCCACATTCAACAAAACTGCAGCAGATGACTTTGAAAACATACAGGCAGAAGTATGGACAATCTATATTAATGAAAATTTAACTATTTAATAGGGTTTAAAATATTGTGGCAAAAGGAGAAACTGCTGACTTTGAGCAATTTCTCCATTTTCCACAATGTTTTCAGAAGTCGTCTGGTGAAGATTCAAAAGTCGTCAGAAAGCATCTGTATGTGGAAAAGGGATATATACTGTTTTTGCCTGTACCTTTCTTGTTTGTCTACAAAAGATTTATGTCTAGATGAGTGTAGCCCAAATAACACTCCAGTACTCTTTTTATGCGAAATGGGGAAGAACTCTTTACGCTTGATGTGGCTTGTAGACTTTGTCAAGTGAACTACCTTATCTAGAGCCCTTACTCTCTCTCTCTTATTTAATGCTATAGCTGAATTTTAAAAACGTACTTGTCCAGCAGTGCATTTGGAAGAGTCCATAGCCAATTCTAGAAATGTTAAGTTAACCATTTCCCTCATATAGACGCTCTGCAGCAGACGGATTTTTAAAAACATGTTGACAAAAGAAGAAATTGCTCAAAACAAACAATTTCTCTTTTTGTCACCATGTTTTCAACTAAAAATGTTGGTATGTTTTCAAAGTCGTCTGCTGCAGTGTTGTTGCATGTGGGAAAAGGTTAACCCCTTTCCCTCATACGACAATTCTGCAGCAGACGACTGAATATATTTTGTCAAAAAATAGAAAATCGGTATAATTAAATGGATAACCTATGACTAAAAGTGGAAAACATTGTGGCAAAAGAAGAAATTGCTTGTTTTGAGCAATTTCTTCTTTTGGCACTATGTTTTCAAAACGCCCTCTGCTGCAGAGGCATCAGAAAGCGTCTATATGAGGGAAAGGGTTAAGCAGCCACCAGTTCAGAGCCTTGTCAGATAGTGCTGGACTGTGCGCCGGCTGTCCTCGCTCTATACTTCTGGCATTGGCTTCCCAAAATCCCTTCCAGCCCGTGAAAAGGGATAACAAGATTTCACAATTAAACTAACATCCTGTGTGTCTCTGAGTTTTGTGTTTCCCAATAACTAAGTCTTTTTTATCTGTGTTGCCCTTGTCTGTTGGAAATACTTGGGAATATGAAAGGCTTCCTTATATGCAGTGCGACATTTTAGAGATGATACTAATAGTAAGACTTATTAAGTGCTCACTTTTTGAGATGTTGTGACATTAATATTCACTCTAGACCTTCCCCTTATACTGACTGGCCTTGTTATGCTATGTTTTCTGAAGTCATCAACCGTATAGGTGCAAACAGTTGACTTTAACACGAAAAGGATATAAGGACACTGCACAATTCCTGTGTGATTAACTATATGTCATAAAACGGGTTGTCACATGTTTAACCCTTTCCCACTTACAGCAAATCTGCAGCAGACAACTTTGAAAACATCTAGCAAGAATTTGGTAAAATTTCTTTATTGGAAAGTTTAATATTGAAAAGAGTTGAAAACATTGCGACAAAAGGAGAAATTGCTTGTTTTGGGCAATTTCTGCTTTTGTCACAATGTTTTTAAAAGTCGTCTGCTGCAGAAGGCATCCGAAAGCATCTGTAAGTGGGAAAGGGTTAAAGCAAATTAATTCTGTTTTCTGGAGTTTACGACATAAGCACTTGGTGATATGCACATTTTCCCAGTCCGTGATCTCCAACTATCTGCTGTAATAAAAATTTCAAACAAAACAATCTTTTTATATCTGACAATTAAAAGTTCAGTATTTAAGATCTAAATATTTCGTTTAAGTTAAAAATTTGGTATTAAATAATAGAAGAGGTCAATCACTCTATGTTTTTAAACCAACTGAAGTGGATAGACTGGTTTCATAAAAAGCTGTGTCCCAGCTTCCCAACTGTAATGGGTGTGCATGATGGAAACCTCGCTCTCATTCTGTAAAAGGGTAATTTGAACTTGGTAGATCATAATGACTTTATGAGAATTATGTTTTTCAAAAGATTTAATTTTGGGACCCATCAAAACTGTTTTGCTGTATGTATTTGTAACTTTTATGTAACGGTAGAAACACACACATATATTCTAAGTAGACTCAATCATTGCCATAGTCAGTAAGCACTGTAGTCCAAATACCTAACCCATTTCATGATTCAGCCATAATGTTCCTTGTTGAAAAAGAATGAAAAGAAAAACATTGTGTATAATACATGTGAAAGTTGGTTTTCTAAGACAGTAAAGAAAATAGTGTAAGAAATGGAGTGATGACCAATTGCCTGAAATTCTAACTATGACACAATTTTTGTCTTACAATACATCAACTCTTCCATCCATGAACATGTCTTGTAATGGTCCTGAATGTGATCTGAATTTTACCCTTTCCCTCATATAAACGCTTTCTGACGCCTCTGCAGCAGACAGCTTTTTGAAAACATAGTGACAAAAGAAGAAATTGCTCAAAACGAGCAATTTCTCCTTTTGCCACAATGTTTTCTACTTTTAGTCATAGGTTATCTATTCAATTATAGAGATTTTCTATTTTTTGACAAAATATGTTCAAAGTCGTCTGCTGCAGAATTGTCGTATGAGGGAAAGGGTTAAGTTTAGAATACCTAATTAGTATGGTCTAAAATAAATTGTCTGACATCGATTTTGAAACAAGTTTTTACAATTTATGTTAATCACACTAAAAAAGTGTGCTTCCTGCAAACCAACCTGTTGCTAAGTTTGTGCAAAGATCTCAAAGGTTGAGCCTGTTATCATGGGATTTGAACCCTACAACTTCCAGTACACCATGATGCCGGGTGCCCTTCATCCTAGCCACTGTTTCCAACTTTACCCTTAACCACACACAGTCACTTCCAGAGGTCTCTGCAGCAGATGACTTGAAAAACATGATGGCACAGGTGAAATTGCTCTAATGAGTAAATTCTCCTTTTGCCACAATGTTTTCATCTGTATACAATAATTGTTCTTTCATTTTAGTGTCGATTTCTTTTGACTAAATGGTTTCAAAGACCTCTGCTGCAGATTTGCTGTATGTGGGAAAGCCGTTAATTATTTCAAGATCTTTTCGTTGAGATTTTTTTAAAACCCTTTGACATGTCAGGGTCAGAACTTTTCCTCTTTTTAAATATTTACCATATTGAAATTATATAATTATGATACCCCAAAATATATAATTGACTCTCAAAGGAAATCCTTGTTAGTTTGTCTTTCTTATAAATATATATAGATAGATTGATTACTGGAAAATGCAGACTTGTACTATTATTATTATTTCATATTGTATCCTTTGTAATGAAATACAAATGTATATGTATGACAAAACTGAACATTTAACATTTCTTAATCTTAATCAGCAGACAACTTATAATATCGTATCTAGTAAATGTTTAATAGATTTAAGACAAGAACAGAAATCAGATTTTACAGTCAACTAATCAGTGATATCCATCTTTTTATTACAGAATGATCCTTCCTCAGACGAAATGGTAGTCCAGAGTGGTCAAAAGGGAACATATTTTGGAGGTGTGTAACAATTCAACTGACCAAGAATTTATTTTGCTGGTCCTGAAAAGTCGGGGAAATAGAATAAGGCTTGACTGCATACATTTGAATGAAATTTGAGTGATGTAGATTTATTTAGTTTGGGAGACTGGAGTCTGACACTCTCTTTTGCTAACCCTTTCCCACATACAGACACAATTTGAGGTAGATGCAGCAGACAATATTTTGTAAACATTGATGTGCAATTTCACCTTTTATCACAATGTTTTCAATTCTTTTCAATTTGTGTACTTTTATTTATGGACATTTTCCATATTTCAAGGTAGTCTTCTACTGATTTGTTGTATGTGAGAAAAGGTTAAGTGATTTGAGAGTATGATACCAGTATTCAATCCCCTTTCTTTTCAAACATTAAACTTTACAGATGGGAGTAGATCTATTGATTTACGTACTTAGTTGACACTCAGGATGAAATTGCTACTGTCTGAATAAACCCAGGACATGCCTTGAGTTAAATGAAGTACAGTTGGAAGCATTAACCCTTTTCCTCATATAGATGCTTGCTGACGCTCTCTGCAGTAGTTAGCTTTTGAAAAGATAAAAGACGAAAAAGAAGCTTACAAAGAATGTAAATTAACTCAAAAACAATCAATTCTCCTTATTAACACAATTTTCCAAGCTTTAGTCAATAAGGTTAATCCAAGTCATGTCTCTAAAAAAAAAAAGAAAGTCATAGGTTATCATTCATGACAAAATGTCAAAGTCGTCTGCTGCAGAATTGTCGTATGAGGGAACGGGTTAAACATAATGAAATAACCAACTTATCAGGGCAAAAACTGCAGCACCTGGACTGTGTTCCAGAAGAGCTATGTTGTCATTCTGCCAGGGAGTGGCGGCTGCGCGTACAAAATGTTTATATTTCGCATTAGATTAGATTTACAGTCCTCCCTGTCAGGGGACCTATCCTTACTTATACCAGCTCTTGTTCAAATAAGCAAGTACTTGTATTTGAAACAACTTTAAGTTCATTGCCATTTATGAGTGAACTCTTCTAAGATAGAGTGATTATATTGGTAATTGTGTGTATGGTTTGATGAAAATCCATAGTGACAAGCTTAAAAGTTTAAAGGTAATTTGTCTGCCAACTTAATAGTACATGCCAATAGAGGTTATATTTAACCCTTTCCCATAAACAACAAATCTGCTACTTTGAAAACATACCAATTTTTTTTTTTTGGACACTCCCTTTAAATGAAAGTACAATAATTGAATAGAGTTGAAAACATGGTGACAAAACGAGATATTGCTGGTTTTGAGCAATTTCTTCTTTTTTCGTCATGTTTTCAAAAAACTGTTGGCTGCAGAGGTGTCAGAAAAAGTCTGTTTGTACACATGTAGGTAAGTGAACCTTCAGATTCCAGTATCAGACTGATTTATGTAATGGGGAAACCTCTCTGTGGATCCCTTTTCTTTTAACCCTTTCCCTCATATGACAATTCTGCAGCAGTCGACTTTGAACATATTTTGTCCAAAAATTGAAAATCTCTATAATTGAATGGATAACCTATGACTAAAAGTGGAAAACATTGTGGCAAAAGGAGAAATTGCTCGTTTTGAGCAATTTCCTCTTTTGCCACTATGTTTTCAAAAAGGCGTCTGCTGTAAAAGGCGTCTGAAAGCGTCTATATGAGGGAAAGGGTTAAGGTTTGATTGAAAGTGTCTTATGATATAGATATAAAATGTGGAAAATTGGATTAACAAGTTTGATACGTAGTCAACAAAGTTGTGAGAAAATGAGAAATACCTTATTTTTAGCAATTTCTCTTTATGCCTAAATGTTTACAAATATCATCTGCTGAAATAGCATTGAAAGTTATTTTGATACGGGGACATGTTTAATATTTCATTTTGGTTGTATATTTTCAGAGCTTGCCTTGGTCACGCATAAGCCAAGAGCAGCAACAGTGTATGCTGTGGGTAAAACTAAAGTTGCAGGTAAGTTCCAAAAGATCAGAGCCGTGTTAGGGAATTTGCGGGTTTTGTATCTGTAAACTATAAGGTATTGTGTTAACATGTGCACACACACAGTCTTACCAGAGCCTGCACTGTCTGACTACATTAACCCTTTCCCTCATGCAACAATTCTGCAGCAGACGACTTTGAACATATTTTGTCAAAAATGGAAAATCTCAATAATTGAATGGATAACCTATGACAAAAAGTGGAAAACATTGTGGCAAAAGGAGAAATTGCACGTTTTGTGCAATTTCTTCTTTTGTCATTATGTTTTCAAAAAGCCGTCTGCTGCAGAGGCGTCTATATGAGGGAAAGGGTTAAGAATAGTCATAGGTTGATGTAGGCAAAAAACTGAGATTGTATTTCCTTTAGTTGCACTCTTGTGCCCCTTTAACGCTTTCCCTCATACAACAAATCTACAGCAGACGACTCTTATCAAAAATGTGAAAAATCTCCATTAATGACAGTTTAATTATTAAATAGAATTGAAAACATTGTAGCAAATGGTGAATTTGCTCATCCTGAGCAGTTTCACCTTTGCTTCAATGTTTTCAAGTGTCGTCTGCTTTAGAGGCGTCAGAAAGTGTCTGTATGTGGAAAAGGGTTAAATGATTTAAAAAAGTTAATGCATTAAGACTCGATTTTGCTATTCATATTCATAATTTGAGTCCATGCTTGAGGTAAGGTATAAGTTTGCTTTTGTGAACAGGGCAGATCAAGATCAGCCTGTGCATCTGCATCTGCTGTTAGAAACTTCAGTCATCAACTTGTGTAGATTCTGATATGAGGGAGGCATATGTACAAGCTGATTTGAACTAAACTGTTAACCCTTTCCCTCATATAGACACTTTCTGACGCCTCTGCAGCAGACGGCTTTTTGAAAACATAGTGACAAAAGAAAAAATTGCTCAAAACGAGCAATTTCTACTTTTGCCACAATGTTTTCTACTTTTAGTCATAGGTTATCCATTCAATTGTAGAGATATTCTATTTTTTGACAAAATATGTTCAAAGTCGTCTGCTGCAGAATTGTCGTATGAGGGAAAGGGTTAAGAAATGCCAACTTTTACCTTTTCTGATGGACTGGCTCGTAAACGGTTTAGCTTAGTAAGTTTCTGTTGGTCAAGGAGAATATTGGATGAAGTCCGGGTTTCATGTCATTTTGATCATTATTTCATGGCGTGACAACATATTCTTGATTCATGCATGCCTTACCTTTCAGCTGTGACCTATCCTTTTGTATGTAGTTGAAATTGGTCAACCATAAAATGACTGAATTCTATCAACTAATTAAACTATTAAAGGTTATTATGTTTTCAGTTGCTGAAAATGAATGCCGATAGTGTATAGAATTAAAGTTTTTCTTAAATTACTTAAAATTGTGATAATGTTGGTTGTCCTGGAGTAACAGCTGATGACGGGAGCTCTGAATTCTTTTTTTAGAAAAAATCCAAATTAGAATACACTGATAGTGTACTTACACATTTTTAGCTCAACTTTTGAAAAAAACGAGAGCTATTGTCATGACCCTGGCGGCGTGGTCGTCCGGTTAAGGTTTTTTGTTTAGCTCCTTTTTTAGCTCTACTGGCCAAAGGCCAGAAGGGCTTATGTCGTGGCGATTTGTCCGTCGTCCGTGCGTGCGTGCGTCCGTAAACAATTTCTTGTTAACACGATACAGTCTTCACTTTTGATTGTATCTCAACCAAACTTATACAGTAGTTAGATATCCATGAGAGCTCGGTTCCTTTCGAAAATCAGCCAGATCCGCCCATGCATGACTGGATTATGGCCCTTGAAATGGTCAAAATTGCTATAAAAGAGCTTGTTAACACGATACAGTCTTCACTTTTGATTGTATCTGAACCAAACTTATATAGTAGTTAGATATCCATGAGAGCTCGGTTCCTTTCGAAAACCAGCCAGATTTGCCCATGCATGACTGGATTATGGCCCTTGAAATGGTCAAAATTGCTATAAAAGAGCTTGTTAACATGATACAGTCTTCACTTTTGATTGTATCTCAACCAAACTTATACAGTAGTAAGATATCCATGAGAGCTCGGTTCCTTTCGTAAACCAGCCAGATCCGCCCATGCAAGACTGGATTATGGCCCTTGAAATTGTCCAAATTGCTATAATTGAGCATGTGAACACAATAGAGGCTCCATTTACTATCTGATCTTCACCAAACTTAGATAGTAGTTAAATATTGATGAGAGCTTGGTTCCTTTTGAAAACCAGCTAGATCCGCCCATGCAAGACTGGATTATGGCCCATGAAATTGTAAAAATTGCTATAATACAGCTTGTGAACACAAAAGAGCCTCTATTTACTATCCGATCTTCACCATACATACATGCTCTGGATTGAAAATGACCAAAGAACCATACCAGTAGAGCATAGGCCCTCATGGGCCTCTTGTTTTATATTTTTTTTCCTCCCTATCAGTCGAGCGTCTGTGCCGTACGCGGTGCTCTTGTTGATATTTAGATTGTTTACTAAGACTAAAAACTCTTTTGTTTTTCCATCAATGTTAAAAACAGGAACTGTATCAGGATATGGAAATCATGAAATATCTAGGTCTTAATTTTGAGATTCTTTCTGTTTTCAGTATTAGATGTTCAAGCCTTTGAGCGTCTCCTAGGGCCATGTATGGATATAATGAAAAGAAACATCGACGAGTATGAAGAACAGTTAGTCTCGGTATTTGGTTCCAAAGCTGATATAGGAGATCTACGATGAAGAACAACTGACCGTTACCACCTTGCCATTTCATCTAGAAATTAACTGTTCACCACTACATTTTATACAGGTCTAGCGCTGCAATAACAAGAAGAGGCTGTACATTTTGTGTTTTTGTTTGATGTTTATTCACGCATTCTCATCTTGTCGCGATACTTATTTCAGATGAATTCATTACAATGCTCTGTGTTAATAGCGCGCTTCCATATATGTAAGGGTGAAATCCGACATTGTTGTTCCAAAAGTTGAGTTTCGCTTTCTATAGGCGACTTGTATTTACATGTCAACTGCTTTGAATTTTGAAAGAAATAAAGGTATATAATAATTTTATTATGGCACAATAAGCATTATTACAAATAGCAGGTAATTTTTTCTTGTAACAAGACCAAGGTATAAAATGATTCCCAAAACGTGCAATTTCTCCTTTTGACACAATGTTTTCCACTTTCTGTCATAGGTTATCCATTTAATTAAAGAGATTTTCCAAGTTTTGATAAAATATGTTTAAATTCGTCTGCTGCAGAATTGTCGTATGAGGGAAAGGGTTAACATAAATGAACATTTGCAGGAAACAAATGAAGGTATTATTTTGATACACTACAAATCAATGTTGGAAGAGAAGAAAATTAGTAATTATAATTTCTCCTTTTTCCCATAATATTTTTAAAAATGATGTAAAGTGGGTGTTTTAAAATCTTTCCAATGTTTAAACTGTATAGTACATATGTGTATAGTGTAAACATGCTATTTGTTATTCAAATTTAGGGTAAGGTGCAAAGCAGTTCTTACTAATTAGTGGCTGTTTTGCATTTACCCTTTCCATCAAACAATAAATCTGCAGCAGATAAACTTTAAAATATTTTACAATAGTATTGAATATAGCTATAAATAAAAATATAATTACTAAATAAAGGGGAATAATTCTAGCTAAAGGAAAAATTGCTCATTATGATAATTTTCTCATTTTGCCTCAAGTTTTTTAGAAGTTACCTGTTGCAGATTGGATCTGCATGTGGGAAAGGGTTAACCCTTTCCCTCATACGACAATTCTGCAGCAGACGACTTTGAACATATTTTGTCAAAAAATAGAAAATCTCTATAATTGAATGGATAACTTATGACAAAAAGTGGAAAACATTGTGGCAAAAGGAGAAATTGCACGTTTTGTGCAATTTCTTCTTTTGTCACTATGTTTTCAAAAAGCCGTCTGCTGCAGATGCGTTGGAATGTGTCTGCAAGTGGGAAAGGGTTAAGCTATCTTGTTAAGAAAGGTAATCTATGCTGTAGTTTAGTTTGGCTTGCCTGTATTCCGAATCATTCCTCATTATACATTCCTGTATAAGTATTAATGAAATGATATCTTTATATTTTTGTAAGCTTTTCTTACAAGCCGAATCCCAGAATTTCTTTTCATTCCAGCATTCCATTTGCAAATGATTGAGGACCATTCTTTTAACTGTTAATACGATATATTCTTGTATTACAAAATGAAAATGGGGAATATAATTTGATACAGAAAAAATGCAAAAAAGGTTTTGGAAAATGTAAATTAGAATTGCTCTATTTGGGTGTAATTTTCAAAAAAAGGTTCAAACCAGATTCATCAAAATGTGTCTTGTTACACAGGGAAAGGTGTTGTTGTAGTTTGTTGGGAGTTCATTTGCAGATTTATGGATCCCTTGCCAATTTGCATACACATTTTGACGCATCTGCAACAGACAACCTTCGAAAACATTATGTATATTAAAAGGAAAAATGTCTCATCATGAGCCATTTCTCCTTTTACCGCAATGTTTTCAACTGGTTTCAATAAGTTATACTTTTATTTTTAGAGATTTCCAATATTGACCTAGATATTTTCAAAGTTGTCTGCTTCAGGTTTGTTGAATGTGGGAAAGGGTTAATGCAGACAACTTCATAATGAGCAATATATTGTTCACTGTATCAAGATTTTACTTTACTTTTATCCATATAAGCAACTTTCCAGATGTTTCCAAAGGAGATGGCTCTTTAGAATTTATAATCTAATTCATTTCAGATAAATAGTTAAGCTTAATTTTCTTCAGTTTTTATCAAGAAGTTACTTTGTTTACTTTATTTTTTACTGATTCCAAGGGAATTAACTCTAAATAGGAAACAAATATTTTTTAACATAGAACATGTATATTGAATTACATAACTTTACAATAAATTGCTTTCAATAAAAGTAAGCTATGAGCTTTATAATGGGCAAAACCCTCACTTTATTTCACCAAATATTTTCCTAGTTCATATGGCAAAAAGGAAAACATGTCTAAAAAGTACCATTTATCCCTTTCTCATGATGTTCTCACCTTTGTATCAATAGTATGCTTCCAGTTTCACAACAGACAGTTCTATAAATACTTTATCAGATGAATGGTTGATAAAAGTGATTGTGACTAGCATCATTTGTCTTCCACCAATGGGTGTACTAATCTATTTGGAAGGTTAGCCAGTTGTGTGGACTGACAAAGCAAGAAAACACACATTGGGTGAACTGAATGCCATTAACCCTTTCCCTCATACAACAATTCTGCAGCAGACGACTTTGAACTTATTTTGTCAAAACATAGAAAATCTTCATAGTTGAATGGATAACCTATGACGAAAAGTGGAAAACATTGTGGCAAAAGGAGAAATTGCACGTTTTGTGCGTGCAATTTCTTCTTTTGTCACTATGTTTTCAAATAGCCGTCTGCTGCAGAGGTGACAGAAAGCGTCTATATATGAGGGAAAGGGTTAAACCCTCCCTAATCAATCAATCACAATGTATTCTACACTTACAGAGCTCTAGATAAGGGGCATTTTGCATGTTCTAAAATCTGTATTTGACCTTGTCATCCTATGTTGCGGGTACTCAAAAAAGTCGTCTCATTGAGATGATTCTTTTGAGTACCCACATCATAGGGTTTGGTTGGATAATAAGAGAGATATTGTTGGGAAAAGAGCTGTATATGCCTCCTTATCTGGGCCTCTGACTTGTATGACGAGTAATTTCTCCTTTTGCCTCAATGTTTTCCACTTTAAGTCCTGGGTTCTCCATTCAATTATAGAGATTTTCTATCTTTTGACAAAATATGTTCAAAGTCGTCTGCTGCAGAATTGTCGTACGAGGGAAAGGGTTAATAAGGTCTATTAGGTATAATATTTATTTGTTTTTGATGTGTTCATCATGTTTTATGATCACCAGAAAGAGTTACAATCCACATGTTCATTGATAGGAATTGAAAGAATTTCCGGAGACGATAAAACACAAAGTCAGAAAACTACCAAATATCATTTATAAATAGCTGATAATAATTGTCTTCTTCCCATTTTGGCTTTCTGTAAAAATCTGCTTTTTTATTTTAGCATAATTTGTCTGAATACAAGAACTTGTTACATCTTCATGTTCATTTAAAACATTTACTATATACACTGCCCTCAGTTTTGTAACCATTTGGTCATTTTTTATCATTAATTTTATATCATGTATTAGAAACATAGTTTTTAGCAGAGAGCATGAAAAGTTGCAAGGTGATGTGTTAATGATTGTTTTACATAGAAGATTGGTGAAGTGAAGATCACATTTCTTAAAAAAATAATATATAAAATCAACAAAGGGGACTTATGACCCTTTTGAGGTATAAAGCATCTTTTGTAAACATTGTTGGAAAACAAGAAATTGCTCATATTGAGTACTTTCTCCTTTTGCTACATTGGTATTCACTCTGTCTACAATTTGCTCGGATTTGCCATCTTGAATATAGCTGAAGCATGCGTAGAGTAATTATTGATGTATCTTTTTTTTTTTAACTCTTTCACATAGACGCTTTCTAACGCCTCTGTAGCAGACAGCTTTTGAAAACATTTAGACAAAAGAAGAATTTGATGCAAATGAGCCACAATGTTTTCAACACTTTTCAATGTTATCAAGGTCATCTGCTGCAGATTTGTTGTATATGGGGAAGGGTTAATTGCTATTGTAGAGGCTATCTTGAAAGCTTCTTGAGAAAAGATAAGAAAATCTAGAAGATTGCAGAGGTGTCGAATTGCTGCTGTGAGTGAGCAAGCTTAGGTCATTGATGTGATAAATATTCTATTGTTGACAAGTGTCCACACTTAACCCTTTCCCACATACTGCAAATCTGCAGCAGATGACTTTGAAAACATCTTAAGTAAAAACATGGAAAATCTCTATAAAATGAAAAAATAATTACTGAAAAAAGTTGAAAACATTGTGACAAAAGGAACAATTGTTTGTTCTGAGTAATTTCTCCTTTTGTCACAATGTTTTCAAAGGTCGTCTGCAGCAGACACATCAGAAAGTGTTGATATGAGGGAGAGTGGGATATATATAAACACAGGAAATTGGCTCTTTAGCATCACCCTGTTGAACAGATGATAAAGAAATAAGCCCTTTCCACCATGAAGAGGTTATTTGCCACATCTGAAGCAGACGACCTTGGAAAACATAATTTGCCTAGATCCTTTCGAAATAGTCTGCTGCAGATCTACCATTTGCCAGAAAGGATAAACCCTTGCCCTCATACGACAATTCTGCAGCAGACGACTTCAAACATTTTTTTTTCAAAACATAGAAATGAATGGATAACCTATGACTAAAAGTTGAAAAAATTGCGGCAAAAGAGAAATTGCTTGTTTTGAGCAATTTCTTCTTTGTCACTATGTTTTCAAAAAGCCGTCTGCTGCAGAGGCTTCAGAAAGCGTCTATATGAAGGAAAGGGTTAAATAAACAGATGATTATCTAATACAATGGTCAGTGTAATGGACATAGAAACCATAAGCTGACCAAGGTTAATCCTTTCCCTCATATAGACGCTTTCTGACGCCTCTGCAACAGACAGCTTTTTGAAAACATAGCAACAAAAGAAGAAATTGCACAAAACGTGCAATTTCTCCTTTTGCCACAATGTTTTCCACTTTTTGTCATATGTTATCCATTCAATCATGGAGATTTTCTATGTTTTGACAAAAAACGTTCAAAGTCGTCAGCTGTAGAATTGTCGTATGAGGGAAAGGGTTGAACAGATTGTTCAACATTCAGATTGCAAAGTCTGATAGGTTTTGATTCTGGAACTTTGTGTTGAGTTATTTGGTGTTCAATGGTTTTTGTATAGCGTTCTTGCCAGCTAATGTGTGAAGAATGCACACAAGTATAGCATTGTCAGTTTTTCAAGATATCCTTTCTTTCTGTCTGACTTTAGTTGGATCAGATTGCAAACTTCTACGGTTGTCTTATAATCCAGACTATTTCTCTTGAGGCTTCTTGAAATCTCTATAATTGAATGGATAAACTATGACTAAAAGTGGAAAACATGTGGCAATAGAAGAAATTGCTCGTTTTGATCAATTTCATCTTTTGTCACTATGTTTTCAAAAAGCCGTCTGCTGTAGAGGCGTCAGAAAGCGTTGATGACCTGTACATGTTTATGAAGTTCATCAGCCGGCAATTTTATATTTGTACAAGTGAGGATTACAATCAGATAGTATTTTTGTGTAATGTCATTATAAACCAAAAACCTATCTAATCTCTTTCAAGATACAGATGTTTTTTACACCTTTGCAGTAAATAATTTAGAGAAAATTCTCATTTAAACACACTGCTTTACCATCACAAAGGCTACAGCTACAAAGGCTACATATGAAGTTATTTTTTTTTTTTTTTTGGCGTGGCTCTTGTGTTATTGAATTATTCTCCCCTCGATGCACTCTAGCTATTGAGACAAATCTGAAATTCTTTGAAATTGAATTTGTATAACTTTGTTGTCAAAATTATTAATGATGTTGATATTTTAACTATATACCTGATCTGATATTTTTTGAGTTGCCTTCTTGGAAATTTGATAGAATAGTTGTGATACAGACTTGGAAAAAATAATGAGAAATGGATTAATTGCTTATGTTGATAATTTTTTTCTTTTTCCCATTATGATTTCAAAAGATGTCTGCTGCAATGACATCAAATTGATTTCTATTAACCCTTTCCCTCATAAGACAATTCTGCAGCAGACAACTTTGAACGTATTTTGTCAAAACATAGAAAATCTCCTTAATTGAATGGATAACCTATGACAAAAAGTGGAAAACATTGTGGCAAAAGGAGAAATTGCACGTTTTGCGTAATTTCTTCTTTTGTCACTATCTTTTCAAAAAGCCGCCTGCTGCAGAGGCATCAGAAAGCGTCTATATGAGGGAAAGGGTTAATGAAAGTTATCATTGTAATGAGAAAAAAATGAGCTAATACAACTTGTGAATTGTATAAGAGCCGTGCAAGGTCAAAAGTTCCATAAAAATGTCACATTATTGGGCCTTTTCCAACAATGTTCTCAACCTTGTTTTCCCATTCCCGCTAAAAGATGACCTTTGAAAGGGTTGTGGTAAAAGTAGAAATTGCTCATTATGATCAATATCTCCTTTTTGGCACAATGTTTTCAACCCTATTTTTAAACATGACTTTTCACCCTTTCCCATATACAACAAATCTGAAGCAGGCGACTTTGAAAATATATTGGCAAAAACGTGTGAACTTTCTATAAATAACGGTCCAATTAATGAAAAAAGTTGAAAACATGGTGGCAAAAGGAGAAATTGCTCGTTATGAGCAATTTCTTCTTTTGTCACAATGTTTTACAAAAAAGTCGTCCGCTGCAGAGGCGTCAGAAAGCGTCTATATGTGGGAAAGGGTTGATTAAAGAGATTTTCCATGTTTTTCACCAGATGATTTCAAAGTCGTCGGCCGCAGAATTGTTGTATATGGGAAAGGGTGAAGAATTGTCTAAATCTCATGATGTTACACTTTCTTCCTCAGATGTCTTCCCTGCAGGCAACTCTTAATAATTCAGGGAAAGAATTAATTACATTGGATGTTAATGTTTAAAGTATATTTATCTCCCTACCTCTGACCCTTTTATTTATTTGTGTTTATTAATGATATTATGCTGTCTGTTAAGTTCGTCATATTTAACTCCTATCCTGCTCTTGAGTGTAAATTACTTTTCTTTCTATATATAAAACATAATTCAAACAATCTTGTCCAGTATCAACCCCAACCCTCTCCCACTTGTAGACGATTTTTCATGCATATGCAGCAGATGATTGTTGAAAACACTGGCAAAAGAAGAAATTTTTCAAAACAGGCAATTTCTCCTTTTGCCACAATGTTTTCAACTTTTTTCAGTAAATTAACCCTCATTTATAGGGATTTTATATGTGGGAAAGGGTTAAATTTCAGGCAGTCTGTCTAAATTGTGTACTTCTCATTTGTCAATTTTTAACAAAATCTGTGCCATAAAAATGCACGTCAAAAATAGAGGATTTTGATACCTTTTGCAGGATACGGGTCAAGTTTATTAGAATTGTCTCTTAGGGGTTTATAGATCTCATTCGTACTTTATAGTTTTGCAGTATATCTAAAACATCCTACTTCAACCCTTTCACACATACAGTCACGGCTGGGGACTTTCAAACATTGTAAATTGTTGTTTCATTTATATAGAATTTCCATATTTTAGACTAATTGTTTTCAAAGTCGTCTGCTACAGATTTGTTGTATGTAGGAAAGGGTTGATACAGTGAGAAGTGCATGTATGATTTGTGAAGGAAAATCTTTGAAATGTATGTGATGGAGACCACATGAATTAGTCTAGCATTCCATGTTACTGGTTTCTGAAGGACTTCCCTTCATCATTCCCATCAGTATTCAGAATATATTCTACATTTCACACGTTTTACTCATTCATTTATTGGTTGAGTATTCTTAATCTCACCAAGCAGAATTGAACATTTTGCAAGCCTAACATTTTATGTTCACTATTCAGCTTGACTAAAGTTGTGAATCTAAACGTCTGTGTTTAAATCTCTAGACTAGAGTATTAAAACTGTTTGACTGTATGTTCATGCACACACGTATAAAAGTCAATTAATGAGGATTGCAAAGTCAAAGAACATCACCTTTAGCTTCATTAACCCTTTCCCTCATACAACAATTCTGCAGCAGACGACTCTGAACGTATTTTGTCAAAACATAAAAAATCTCCATAATTGAATAGATAACCTATGACTAAAAGTGGAAAACATTGTTGCAAAAGGAGAAATTGCTTGTTTTGAGCAATTTCTTCTTTTGTCACTATATTTTCAAAAAGCCGTCTGCTGCAGAGGTGTCCGAAAGCATTTATATGAGGGAAAGGGTTAAGTGATTTTCTGTATTTTTGACAACCAAATTACAAAAGTGACAAGCATTAAAATATATGACCTTGAAGTTTTTGTTTAGTTTGATCAAGCCAAACAATACTCGTGAATCCCCCACCCTCACCCCAAAGTCTTGAGGTCAAAGATATTTATGTATACGGCACCAACAGTCATATTATTGTACTTGCCAGTTGTTAGCATTGTCTTGCCAACAGTTGCTGGAAATTTTACATTTTCAGTACAAAATTGTAGTGAAGATTTTAATATTACACTAAATCTTTTTATTCACCATTTATTCAGTCACATGAATTTGACTGCCATTGTTTCAGTATATATTTTGATGCTGAAAGGGCTGATGTGTGAGATTCATTATGAACATTGTTTTGGTAAATGCATGTATAAGCCATTGTACCGGAAAACCTATTCTAGGGTATTTGTAACAAGTTAATTTCAATATAAGCCTGTCCGATTTAAATTTTTGCTGTTTCTAAGCTTATGAGAATAGTTTGTGGAACAGTGTAGAGTAAATCAGAATCAACATATTGTCAGGCTGCCGCATGCTTACCAACCCTCCAGATTCAATCGTGAGTCTCACGATTTGAAGGGCGTAACCCCACCCCCACGATCGTGAGGGAGAAACTCACGATTTTCGAAAATTCGAAAATTTAAAAAAAAAAAAAAAAAAAAAAAAATTTTTTTTTTTTTTTTTTTCTTTTTTTTTAAATCAAATCAGGAGGATAAATGTACTGAAAATACAATCATTTTCTAACATCAACTTTTTAACATCTTGTCACTGATAAAAGGCCCTTTCTTTCAACAAGTTCAAAACAATGTGTGTAGCTCAACTAAATGATTAATACATGTACATGTATATTTCTACTCCATGTGTCTTTATTCCAACTTGCGTGATTTTCTAGTTAACCACAGTTAAAACATTTCTAAATATCAAAGGACAGATTTGAAAACATGCCAAAATAACACTTAAATGCTAATATACAGAAAACATTCTCAAAATGAGTCTTTTTAATTAAATATTGAAAGTATTGTACATGAATCCCTGCATAGTTATCTAAATTCCGTTCTATTGTGAACATTTCTACTGTTAAATTCATGGCGCTGAAAATCTCCCCCTTCAAACCCCAATCCCCCACTTTGAGATTATGAAACTCCCCCTTGAGGATGAGAAAAGGTTGGTAAGCATGGGCTGGTCTAAATGTGCTAAAGTTGGTTTTTGGTCTTGCAAATTGTATCTTATATTAGCTGAATATAGTCATCTCCCACATACATAATGCTGTCTGACAACTTTTGAAAACATTGTGACGAAAGGGAAAATTGCTCGTTGTGAGCAATTTTTCCTTTTGACACATTGTTTTTAACTGTATTCACTAATTTGTACTTACATTTATAGAGAGTTTACATATTTTGACTTAATGATTTCGAAGTTGTCTGCTACGGATTTGTTGTATGTGGGAATGGATTGAATGGATCTCAAAATGGAATAACCGTCTCTATGAAAAATCTTGGTTATAATTACCTATAATACCTTATGTTGACATGTCTTTTAATTTCCACCTACATGTATTCATAATGAAGGAAAGACATAAAGAAATAATATATGTCATAGACCAAATGTTCAACAAACTTTGTATGAATTTCCCTTACTATTTAAACATAAATATCGGTCAACCATTACAAAATGTTTGCAACAGTCATCTCATACCAATTGCCTGATGACATTTTATTTTTCATTTTAAAATTGAATACATTTTAAGAAGAAGAAAATCTGAGACAATTGAAGGCAAACCTCCAACCTAGGTATGAAAGAAATTCTACATTAATTACCCCCAAAGTTTTCAAAAGTTCTCTGCTTCAGACACATCAAAAGTAGTTAGGTAAAGGGCTTGGTTACACAATCCATTTTGTAATATATCACTATGGTATTTTTAGGTGAAGGTCATTTCAATTACTCATGTTGAGGAAGCTCTCTCTTCTGTGCATGTTGATTGGGGTATTAATCTGTTAGTTATACGGTACAAAGTTTAATATGGGGACCAAGTCTGCATGTTTGAACTGATGTTGTCTTTTTGTTACCAAAATAGTTGTTGTTTGTTGAAAAAATTGTACAAGAGTGAAAGTGCATGTGTTATGTAAAGATGTGTTAGAAATCTTAATTCATGTTCAGAATAAAAAAAAATATTTCTTTTATCAAAAGTTTGGCCTTGATGTTCCTTTCACTCCAATTATATACGCTGACCTATTTGACTGCATTTTTTTAGAACACGTGAGCCAAAGCCTCGATTAAGGTGATCTATTCTAATCACTCTCTGTTCGTCAGCTGTCATTCAATTTTAGCTTTTAACAGCATCTCCTAAACTACTGGGCCAAATTCATCAACACTTCACAGGAATGTTTTTTTTTGTGGTTCTCTATACATTATATGACGAACTTTAGCTGCTGTGGCATTAGAAAAGGTTGAAATTCCCAATATTTTTGAAATTCTTCTCCTCTGATTATACTTGTACGATTCTAATACTATAACATTTGGAAGAAATGTTAATTGGGTGAGCCTCTATAAAAGTTGTTCAAGCCATATTGATTGGTTGAAAAACATGGCAGCCAGGCGGCATCAGAAAAGGTGCAAATGGTTTTTGTTTAGCTCACTTGAGCAAGAAGCGCTCAAGATGAGTTATTGTTATCACCCTATGTACGCTGTGCGTCTTCCGTCGACATTTTCTCCTATGTAAAAAGGAGGTCAATTGGGATGAAACTTCACAGAGAGCATTCTCTCAATGTCCTCACCACAATTCCTTCATTTGTTTATCTATGGTAACCCAACAAAAAGAATTCTCCTGGAACCGGTTGACCAATTATTAGCTCACCTGAACACATGGTGTGGGTGATCACTCACTGTCTGTCTGTCTGTCTGTCTGTTCACATTTTTTTCAAGAAATGACTTTTCCTCCTAAATAGATGAACCAAATTCAAAATAATTTCACAGGAATGTTCCTTAGTCGGTCTTCTTAAAAAGTGGTTCAAAGAATCTTATTCCATGGAGAACTTTGGTTGCTGTGCATCAGAAGAGGGAATAGTGTCAACACTTTCAAATCTTCCAAATGTACAGGCCGGATTTGAAAATTGTTTAACACAAATGTGCCTTTTTGAAATTATTACGATCCATGAATAAATATGTTAACAAAGGGGGCATTGCTTGTTTTCCTAGTGTGCATATCTTAAGAACATTGAATACTCCGATTTCTATTAAATCAGGTGAGCAATTTAGGACCATCATGGTCCTCTTGTCTAATAATGTTGTTGAAATGTTCCTTAGGTGACCCTCTATTAGATTCCGTCAAGCCATTTTGATTGGTCGAAAAACATGGCCGCCAAGGGGGGTGCTGAACTGCGTTATATGGCTATAGTCAAAGCTTTAAAAACCTTCTGCTCCAAAAGCATATTGCCGGTTTCCAATTAATTTTGTAGGAATGTTCCTTGTGTGACCCTGTATCAAATTCCTTCAATCCATGTTTATTGTTCGAAAAACATGGCCGCAAGGGGGCGAGGCTGTATTGCCTCATATGGCTATAGTAGAAACTTTAATAATATTCTTCTCCGAAAGTATCTAACCGATTGCCAAATATTTTTGAAATAATTATTCTTGGGTGACTTTCTCACTGAAACATTCAAGCCATGTTGATTGGTCGAAAAAACATGATTGCCAGGGGGTTGGCTGTTTTGCTTTATATGGCTATAGTAAAAACTTCAAAATTTTCTCCTCCGAAATTATCTCGCCGTTTTCCAAATAGTTCTGTAGAAATATTCCTAGCGTATCCCAGATTCCTTCAGATCATGTTGATTGATTGGTAGAAAACATGGCGCTGTTTTTCCTTATTAGTCTTTAGTGAAAACTTTAAAAATCTTCTTATCTGAAAATATCTGGCCAGTTTCCAAATAATTTTGTAGAAATGTTCCTTCGGTGACCCTCTACGAGATTACTTTAGGCAGTGTTGATTGGTTAAAAAAAAAAGAGTTATTTTGGTTGGCATGACAAATCCCATTGCATTACTCAGGTGAGCCATCATCGCCCTCTCGTTTAAAGTTCCATTCTTGTGAAATCGTTTGTCTGATTTCAAGAATTTTTTCAAGCCATATTGATTGGTTGAAAGACATAGCATGCAGGTGGCATAAGATATACTAAAGTTAACCTTTAGCTTCAAATGATATCTCCTCCTTTTCCTTTGGACACATTTCAAACAAAGAAAAAGGATTTCTTCGGTGGTCCTCTTTCAAAATTGTTATAGATATAAATTATATACAGAACTGTGGTTGCTTTGGCACCAGAAAGGGGGGAAATTGCCATAATTTTACAATTCTTCTTTGAATCCGCTTGTTCGATTCCAAAATAATTTGCCAGAAATGTTTAGTGACCTACAAATTATTCATGCCATATTGATTGGTTGGCGAAAATGGCATCATAAAAGGGATTAAATGACAATACTTTATAATTCCATTCTTATTAAAATGATTGCATTTCAGTTGGATGTTTTAAGTTCACCTGAGCCAGAGGCTCATGGTGAGCTATTGTGACCCGTACTCGGTCAACATTTTGCTTTAAACGACATCTCCACCTAAACAGCTTGACCATGTAGGAGTCACTTTGTCGGCCTATTGGTTGGTCCGCTTATTTGTCCGTGTTGTTTCTCAGCAATCAAAAGCTTCTATACGAAAAGCAGATGCTCACTGCCTGATGGAATTCCAGTTGGATGGTTATACGCTCTACTGACCAAAGGCCAGAAGAGCTTATGCCGTCGTGTGGTGTCCGTCGTCCGTAAACAATTGCTTGTGAACGCGATACAGTCTTCAGTATTGATTGTATCTCAATCAAACTTTTGCAGTAGTTAGATATCCATAAGAGCTCGGTTCCTTTTGCAAACCAGCCAGATCCGCCAATGCAGGACTGGATTTTGGCCCTTGAAATTGTCAAAATTGCTATAATAGAGCTTGTGAACACAATAGAGGCTCCATTTACTATCTGATCTTCATCAAACTTACACAGTATAGGTATCCATGAGAGCTTGGTTCCTTTTGCAAACCATTGTCGAAATTCCTATAATAGAGCTTGTGAACACAATAGAGGCTCCATTTAGTATCTGATATTCACCAAAGTTACACAGTAGTTAGGTATCCATGAGAGTTTGGTTCCTTTCGCAAACCAGCTAGATCCGCCCATGCAAGACTGGATTATGGCCCTTGAAATACCATCCCAGTAGAGCATGGACCTCTTGTTTGTGTCACCAGGTGTAGCATGGTAGGCACTTGGGGATTACTTTTTTTGTCCGGCGTCTGTCTGTCTGTCCGTCACACTTTC
>JASEVX010000007.1:59507092-59676726 GCA_031761405.1 Serripes groenlandicus
CGGTTAAACTATCATGTTTTCTAGTGGCGTTCATATGGTTTCGGAATAAAACGTGTTTTTCCAATTTCCTTCTTTGTTGTATGTATAGAGTAACTTTTGTTTTAGAAGTCTCCCATGCACCAAACTGGTGCAATCGGTAGAGTGCATATGCACAACGCTTAAACTATCCCGTTTACCAGTGTCGTTCATATGGTTTCGATAAAAAACGTGTTTCTCCAATTTCCTTCTTTGTTGCATGTATAGTGTAACTTTTGTTCTAGAAGTCTCTTATGCTCCAAACTGGTGCTATCGGTAGAGTGCATATGAACAACGCTTAATCTATCGCGTTTACCAGTGTCGTTTATATGGTTTCGGAAAACAACGTGTTTCTCCAATTTCCTTCTTTGTTGCATGTATAGTGTAACTTTTGTTCTAGAAGTCTCCCAGGCTCCAAACTGGTGCTATCGGTAGAGTGCATATGCACAACGCTTAAACTATCGCGTTTACCAGTGTCGTTCATATGGTTTCGGGAAAAAACGTGTTTCTCCAATTTCCTTCTTTGTTGCATGTATAGAGTAACTTTTGTTTTAGAAGTCTCCCATGCTCCAAACTGGTGCAATCGGTAGAGTGCATATGCACAACGCTTAAACTATCCCGTTTACCAGTGTCGTTCATATGGTTTCGATAAATAACGTGTTTCTCCAATTTCCTTCTTTGTTGCATGTATAGTGTAACTTTTGTTCTAGAAATCTCCCATGATCCTAACTGGTGCTATCAGTAGAATGCATATGCACAACGCTTAAACTATCATGTTTTCTAGTGACGTTCATATTGTTTCGGAAAAAACGCGTTTTTCCAATTTCATTCTTTGTTGCATGTATAGTGTAACTTTTGTTCTAGAAGTCTCCCATGCTCCAAACTGGTGCAATCGGTAGAGTGCATATGCACAACGCTTAAACTATCGCGTTTACCAGTGTCGTTCATATGGTTTCGGGAAAAAACGTGTTTCTCCAATTTCCTTCTTTGTTGCATGTATAGTGTAACTTTTGCTCTAGAAATCTCCCAGGCTCCAAACTGGTGCTATCGGTAGAGTGCATATGCACAACGCTTAAACTATCATGTTTACCAGTGTCGTTCATATGGTTTCGGAAAAAACCATGTTTCTCCAATTTCCTTCTTTGTTGCATGTATAGAGTAACTTTTGTTTTAGAAGTCTCCCATGCTCCAAACAGGTGCAATCGGTAGAGTGCATATGCACAACGCGTAAACTATCGCGTTTACCAGTGGCGTTCATATGGTTTCGAAAAAAAACGTGTTTCTCCAATTTCCTTCTTTGTTGCATGTATAGAGTAACTTTTGTTTTAGAAGTCTCCCATGCTCCAAACTGGTGCAATCTGTAGAGTGCATATGCACAACACGTAAACTATCGCGTTTACCCGTGGCGTTCATATGGTTTCGGAAAAAAATGTGTTTTTCCAATTTCCTTCTTTGTTGTATATATAGAGTAACTTTTGTTTTAGAAGTCTCTTATGCTCCAAACTGGTGCAATCGGTAGAGTGCATATGCACAACGCTTAAACTATCGCGTTTACCAGTGTCGTTCATATGGTTTCGGAAAAAAACGTGTTTCTCCAATTTCCTTCTTTGTTGCATGTATAGTGTAACTTTTGTTCTAGAAATCTCCCATGATCCTAACTGGTGCTATCGGTAGAATGCATATGCACAACGCTTAAACTATCGCGTTTACCAGTGTCGTTCATATGGTTTCGGAAGAAAACGTGTTTCTCCAATTTCCTTCTTTGTTGCATGTAAAGTGTAACTTTTGTTCTAGAAGTCTCCCAGGCTCCAAACTGGTGCTATCGGTAGAGTGCATATGCACAACGCTTGAACTATCGCGTTTACCAGTGTCGTTCATATGGTTTCGGAAAAAAACGTGTTTCTCCAATTTCCTTCTTTGTTGCATGTATAGAGTAACTTTTGTTTTAGAAGTCTCCCATGCTCCAAACTGGTGCAATCGGTAGCGTGCATATGCACAACGCTTAAACTATCGCGTTTACCAGTGTCTTGCATATGGTTTCGGAAAAAAACGTGTTTCTCCAATTTCCTTCTTTGTTGCATGTATAGTGTAACTTTTGTTCTAGAAGTCTCCCAGGCTCCAAACTGGTGCTATCGGTAGTGTACATATGCAAAACGCTTAAACTATCGCGTTTACCAGTGTTGTTCATATGGTTTCGGAAAAAAACGTGTTTCTCCAATTTCCTTCTTTGTTGCATGTATAGAGTAACTTTTGTTTTAGACGTCTCCCATGCTCCAAACTGGTGCAATCGGTAGAGTGCATATGTACAACGCGTAAACTATCGCGTTTACCAGTGGCGTTCATATGGTTTCGGAAAAAAACGTGTTTCTCCAATTTCTTTCTTTGTTGCATGTATAGAGTAACTTCTGTTTTAGAAGTCTCCCATGCTCCAAACTGGTGCTATCGGTAGAGTGCATATGCACAATGCTTAAACTATCGCGTTTACCAGTGTCGTTCATATGGTTTCGGAAAAAAACGTGTTTCTCCAATTTCCTTCTTTGTTGCATGTATAGTGTAACTTTTGTTTTAGAAGTCTCCCACGCTCCAAACTGGTGCTATCGGTAGAGTGCATATGCACAACGCTTAAACTATCGCGTTTACCACTGGCGTTCATATGGTTTCGGAAAAAAATGTGTTTTTCCAATTTCCTTCTTTGTTGCATGTATAGTGTAACTTTTGTTCTAGAAGTCTCCCAGGCTCCAAACTGGTGCTATCGGTAGAGTGCATATGCACAACGCTTAAACTATCGCGTTTACCAGTGTCGTTCATATGGTTTCGGAAAAAAACGTGTTTCTCCAATTTCCTTCTTTGTTGCATGTATAGAGTAACTTTTGTTTTAGAAGTCTCCCATGCTCCAAACTGGTGCAATCGGTAGAGTGCATATGCACAACGCGTAAACTATTGCGTTTACCAGTGGCGTTCATATGGTTTCGGAAAAAAACGTGTTTCTCCAATTTCCTTCTTTGTTGCATGTATAGAGTAACTTCTGTTTTAGAAGTCTCCCATGCTCCAAACTGGTGCAGTCGGTAGAGTACATATGCACAACGCTTAAACTATCGCGTTTACCAGTGTCGTTCATATGGTTTCGGAAAAAAACGTGTTTCTCCAATTTCCTTCTTTGTTGCATGTATAGAGTAACTTTTGTTTTAGAAGCCTCCTATGCTCCAAACTGGTGCAATCGGTAGAGTGCATATGCACAACACGTAAACTATCGCGTTTACCAGTGGCGTTCATATGGTTTCGGAAAACAATGTGTTTTTCAAATTTCCTTCATTGTTGCATGTATAGAGTAACTTTTGTTTTAGAAGTCTCCCATGCTCCAAACTGGTGCAGTCGGTAGAGTACATATGCACAACGCTTAAACTATCGCGTTTACCACTGGCGTTCATATGGTTTCGGAAAAAAATGTGTTTTTCCAATTTCCTTCTTTGTTGCATGTAAAGTGTAACTTTTGTTCTAGAAGGCTCCCATGCTCCAAAACTGGTGCTATCGGTAGAGTGCATATGCACAACGCTTAAACTATCATGTTTTCTAGTGACGTTCATATTGTTTCGGAAAAAACGCGTTTTTCCAATTTCATTCTTTGTTGCATGTATAGTGTAACTTTTGTTATAGAAGTCTCCCTTGCTCCAAACTGGTGCTATCGGTAGAGTGCATATGCACAACGCTTAAACTATCGCGTTTACCAGTGTCGTTCATATGGTTTCGGGAAAAAACGTGTTTCTCCAATTTCCTTCTTTGTTGCATGTATAGAGTAACTTTTGTTTTAGAAGTCTCCCATGCTCCAAACTGGTGCAATCGGTAGAGTGCATATGCACAACGCTTAAACTATCCCGTTTACCAGTGTCGTTCATATGGTTTCGATAAATAACGTGTTTCTCCAATTTCCTTCTTTGTTGCATGTATAGTGTAACTTTTGTTCTAGAAATCTCCCATGATCCTAACTGGTGCTATCGGTAGAATGCATATGCACAACGCTTAAACTATCGCCTTTTCTAGTGACGTTCATATTGTTTCGGAAAAAACGCGTTTTTCCAATTTCATTCTTTATTGCATGTATAGTGTAACTTTTGTTCTAGAAGTCTCCCATGCTCCAAACTGGTGCAATCGGTAGAGTGCATATGCACAACGCTTAAACTATCGCGTTTACCAGTGTCGTTCTTATGGTTTTGGAAAAAAACGTGTTTTTCCAATGTCCTTCTTTGTTGCATGTATAGTGTAACTTTTGTTCTAGAAGTCTCTTATGCTCCAAACTGGTGCTATCGGTAGAGTGCATATGCACAACGCTTAAACTATCGCGTTTACCAGTGTTGTTCATATGGTTTCGGAAAAAAACGTGTTTCTCTAATTTTCTTCTTTGTTGCATGTATAGAGTAACTTTTGTTTTAGAAGTCTCCCATGCTCCAAACTGGTGCAATCGGTAGAGTGCATATGCACAACGCGTAAACTATCGCGTTTACCAGTAGCGTTCATATGGTTTCGGAAACAAACGTGTTTCTCCAATTTCCTTCTTTGTTGCATGTATAGAGTAACTTTTGTTTTAGAAGCCTCCTATGCTCCAAACTGGTGCAATCGGTAGAGTGCATATGCACAACACGTAAACTATCGCGTTTACCAGTGGCGTTCATATGGTTTCGGAAAACAATGTGTTTTTCCAATTTCCTTCTCTGTTGCATGTAAAGTGTAACTTTTGTTCTAGAAGGCTCCCATGCTCCAAACTGGTGCTATCGGTAGAGTGCATATGCACAACGCTTAAACTATCATGTTTTCTAGTGACGTTCATATTGTTTCGGAAAAAACGCGTTTTTCCAATTTCATTCTTTGTTGCATGTATAGTGTAACTTTTGTTATAGAAGTCTCCCTTGCTCCAAACTGGTGCTATCGGTAGAGTGCATACGCACAACGCTTAAACTATCGCGTTTACCAGTGTCGTTCATATGGTTTCGGAAAAAAACGTGTTTCTCCAATTTCCTTCTTTGTTGCATGTATAGTGTAACTTTTGTTTTAGAAGTCTCCCAGGCTCCAAACTGGTGCTGTCGGTAGAGTGCATATGCACGACCCGTAAACTATCGCGTTTACCAGTGGCGTTCATATGGTTTCGGAAAAAAACGTGTTTTTTTCCAATTTCCTTCTTTGTTGTATGTATAGAGTAACTTTTGTTTTAGAAGTCTCCCATGCTCCAAACTGGTGCTATCGGTAGAGTGCATATGCACAGCGCTTAATCTATCCCGTTTACCAGTGTCGTTCATATGGTTTCGGAAAAAAACGTGTTTTTCCAATTTCCTTCTTTGTTGCATGTATAGTGTAACTTTTGTTCTAGAAATCTCCCATGATCCTAACTGGTGCTATCGGTAGAATGCATATGCACAACGCTTAAACTATCATGTTTTCTAGTGACGTTCATATTGTTTCGGAAAAAACGCGTTTTTCTAATTTCATTCTTTGTTGCATGTATAGTGTAACTTTTGTTCTAGAAGTCTCCCATGCTCCAAACTGGTGCTATCGGTAGAGTGCATATGCACAACGCTTAAACTATCGCGTTTACCACTGGCGTTCATATGGTTTCGGAAAAAAATGTGTTTTTCCAATTTCCTTCTTTGTTGCATGTAAAGTGTAACTTTTGTTCTAGAAGTCTCCCATGCTCCAAACTGGTGCTATCGGTAGAGTGCATATGCACAACGCTTAAACTATCGCGTTTACCACTGGCGTTCATATGGTTTCGGAAAAAAACGTGTTTTTCCAATTTCCTTCTTTGTTGTATGTATAGAGTAACTTCTGTTTTAGAAGTCTCCCATGCTCCAAACTGGTGCTATCGGTAGATTGCATATGCACAATGCTTAAACTATCGCGTTTACCAGTGTCGTTTATATGGTTTCGGGAAAAAACGTGTTTCTCCAATTTCCTTCTTTGTTGCATGTATAGTGTAACTTTTGTTCTAGAAGTCTCCCATGCTCCAAACTGGGGCTATCGGTAGAGTGCATATGCACAACGCTTAAACTATCGCGTTTACCAGTGGCGTTCATATGGTTTCGGAAAAAAACGTGTTTATCCAATTTCCTTCTTTGTTGCATGTATAGAGTAACTTCTGTTTTAGAAGTCTCCCATGCTCCAAACTGGTGCTATCGGTAGAGTGCATATGCACAACGCTTAAACTATCGCGTTTACCAGTGTCGTTCATATGGTTTCGGAAAAAAACGTGTTTCTCCAATTTCCTTCTTTGTTGCATGTAAAGTGTAACTTTTGTTCTAGAAGTCTCCCAGGCTCCAAACTGGTGCTATCGGTAGAGTGCATATGCACAACGCTTAAACTATCGCGTTTACCAGTGTCGTTCATATGGTTTCGGAAAAAAACGTGTTTCTCCAATTTCCTTCTTTGTTGCATGTATAGAGTAACTTTTGTTTTAGAAGTCTCCCATGCTCCAAACTGGTGCAATCGGTAGAGTGCATATGCACAACGCGTAAACTATCGCGTTTACCAGTGGCGTTCATATGGTTTCGGAAACAAACGTGTTTCTCCAATTTCCTTCTTTGTTGCATGTATAGAGTAACTTTTGTTTTAGAAGCCTCCCATGCTCCAAACTGGTGCAATCGATAGAGTGCATATGCACAACACGTAAACTATCGCGTTTACCAGTGGCGTTCATATGGTTTCGGGAAAAAATGTGTTTTTCCAATTTCCTTCTTTGTTGCATGTATAGTGTAACTTTTGTTTTAGAAGTCTCCCATGCTCCAACCTGGTGCAATCGGTAGAGTGCATATGTACAACGCTTAAACTATCGCGTTTACCACTGGCGTTCATATGGTTTCGGAAAAAACGTTTTTTTCCAATTTCCTTCTTTGTTGCATGTAAAGTGTAACTTTTGTTCTAGAAGTCTCCCAGGCTCCAAACTGGTGCTATCTGTAGAGTGCATATGCACAACGCTTAAACTATCGCGTTTACCAGTGTCGTTCATAGAGTTTCGGTAAAAAACGTGTTTCTCCAATTTCCTTCTTTGTTGCATGTTTAGTGTAAATTTTGTTCTAGAAGTCTCCCAGGCTCCAAACATGTATAGTGTAACTTTTGTTCTAGAAGCCTCCCATACTCCAAACTGGTGCAATCAGTAGAGTGCATATGCACAACACTTAAACTATCATGTTTTCTAGTGACGTTAATATGGTTTTTGGAAAAAACGCGTTTTTCCTATTTCCTTCTTTGTTGCATGTACAGTGTAACTTTTGTTCTAGAAGTCTCACATGCTCCTAACTGGTGCTATCGGTAGAGTGCATATGCACAACGCTTAAACTCTCGCGTTTACCAGTGTCGTTCATATGGTTTCGGAAAAAAATGTGTTTTTCCAATTTCCTTCTTTGTTGCATGTATAGAGTAACTTTTGTTTTAGAAGTCTCCCATGCTCCAAACTGGTGCAATCGGTAGAGTGCATATGCACGACGCGTAAACAATCACGTTTACCAGTGGCGTTCATATGGTTTCGGAAAAAAACGTGTTTTTCCAATTTCCTTCTTTGTTGTATGTATAGAGTAACTTTTGTTTTAGAAGTCTCCCATGCACCAAACTGGTACAATCGGTAGAGTGCATATGCACAACGCTTAAACTATCCCGTTTACCAGTGTCGTTCATATGGTTTCGATAAAAAACGTGTTTCTCCAATTTCCTTCTTTGTTGCATGTATAGTGTAACTTTTGTTCTAGAAATCTCCCATGATCCTAACTGGTGCTATCGGTAGAATGCATATGCACAACGCTTAAACTATCATGTTTTCTAGTGACGTTCATATTGTTTTGGAAAAAACGCGTTTTTCCAATTTCATTCTTTGTTGCATGTATAGTGTAACTTTTGTTCTAGAAGTCTCACATGCTCCAAACTGGTGCAATCGGTAGAGTGCATATGCACAACGCTTAAACTATCGCGTTTACCAGTGTCGTTCTTATGGTTTTGGAAAAAACGTGTTTTTCCAATGTCCTTCTTTGTTGCATGTATAGTGTAACTTTTGTTCTAGAAGTCTCTTATGCTCCAAACTGGTGCTATCGGTAGAGTGCATATGAAAAACGCTTAATCTATCGCGTTTACCAGTGTCGTTCATATGGTTTCGGAAAAAAACGTGTTTCTCCAATTTCCTTCTTTGTTGCATGTATAGTGTAACTTTTGTTCTAGAAGTCTCCCAGGCTCCAAACTGGTGCGATCGGTAGAGTGCATATGCACAACGCTTAAACTATCGCGTTTACCAGTGTCGTTCATATGGTTTCGTAAAAAAACGTGTTTCTCCAATTTCCTTCTTTGTTGCATGTATAGAGTAACTTTTGTTTTAGAAGTCTCCCATGCTCCAAACTGGTGCAATCGGTAGAGTGCATATGCACAACGCTTAAACTATCCCGTTTACCAGTGTCGTTCATATGGTTTCGATAAATAACGTGTTTCTCCAATTTCCTTCTTTGTTGCATGTATAGTGTAACTTTTATTCTAGAAATCTCCCATGATCCTAACTGGTGCTATCGGTAGAATGCATATGCACAACGCTTAAACTATCATGTTTTCTAGTGACGTTCATATTGTTTCGGAAAAAACGCGTTTTTCCAATTTCATTCTTTGTTGCATGTATAGTGTAACTTTTGTTCTAGAAGTCTCCCATGCTCCAAACTGGTGCAATCGGTAGAATGCATATGCACAACGCTTAAACTATCGCGTTTACCGGTGTCGTTCTTATGGTTTTTGAAAAAACGTGTTTTTCCAATGTCCTTCTTTGTTGCATGTATAGTGTAACTTTTGTTCTAGAAGTCTCTTATGCTCCAAACGGGTGCTATCGGTAGAGTGCATATGTACAACGCTTAATCTATCGCGTTTACCAGTGTCGTTCATATGGTTTCGGAAAAAAACGTGTTTCTCCAATGTCCTTCTTTGTTGCATGTATAGTGTAACTTTTGTTCTAGAAGTCTCCCAGGCTCCAAACTGGTGCAATCGGTAGAGTGCATATGCACAACGCTTAAACTATCGCGTATTTCCTTCTTTGTTGCATGTATAGAGTAACTTTTGTTTTAGATGTCTCCCATGCTCCAAACTGGTGCTATCGGTAGAGTGCATATGCACAACGCTTAAACTATCGCGTTTACCAGTGTCGTTCATAGAGTTTCGGTAAAAAACGTGTTTCTCCAATTTCCTTCTTTGTTGCATGTTTAGTGTAACTTTTGTTCTAGAAGTCTCCCAGGCTCCAAACATGTATAGTGTAACTTTTGTTCTAGAAGCCTCCCATACTCCAAACTGGTGCAATCAGTAGAGTGCATATGCACAACACTTAAACTATCATGTTTTCTAGTGACGTTAATATGGTTTTTGGAAAAAAAACGCGTTTTTCCTATTTCCTTCTTTGTTGCATGTACAGTGTAACTTTTGTTCTAGAAGTCTCACATGCTCCTAACTGGTGCTGTCGGTAGAGTGCATATGTACAACGCTTAAACTATCATGTTTTCTAGTGACGTTCATATTGTTTCGGAAAAAACGCGATTTTCCAATTTCATTCTTTGTTGCATGTATAGTGTAACTTTTGTTCTAGAAGTCTCCCATGCTCCAAACTGGTGCAATCGGTAAAGTGCATATGCACAACGCTTAAACTATCACGTTTACCAGTGTCGTTCTTATGGTTTCGGAAAAAAAGTGTTTTTCCAATGTCCTTCTTTGTTGCATGTATAGTGTAACTTTTGTTCTAGAAGTCTCTTATGCTCCAAACTGGTGCTATCGGTAGAGTGCATATGCACAACGCTTAAACTATCATGTTTTCTAGTGACGTTCATATGGTTTCGGAAAAAACGCGTTTTTCCAATTTCCTTCTTTGTTGCATGTATAGCGTAACTTTTGTTCTAGAATTGTCCCATGCTCCACACTGGTGCAATCGGTAGAGTGCATATGCACAACGCTTAAACTATCATGTGTTCTAGTGACGTTAATATGGTTTCGGAAAAAAACCGCGTTTTTCCTATTTCCTTCTTTGTTGCATGTACAGTGTAACTTTTGTTCTAGAAGTCTCACATGCTCCTAACTAGTGCTGTCGGTAGAGTGCATATGTACAACGCTTAAACTATCATGTTTTCTAGTGACGTTCATATGGTTTCGGAAAAAACGCGTTTTTCCAATTTCCTTCTTTGTTGCATGTATTGCGTAACTTTTGTTCTAGAATTGTCCCATGCTGCACACTGGTGCAATCGGTAGAGTGCATATGCACAACGCTTAAACTATCATGTGTTCTAGTGACGTTAATATGGTTTCGGAAAAAAAACGCGTTTTTCCTTTTTCCTTCTTTGTTGCATGTATAGTGAAACTTTTGTTCTAGAAGTCTCACATGCTCCAAACTGGTGCAATCGGAAGAGTGCATATGCACAACGATTAAACTATCGCGTTTACCAGTGGAGTTCATATGGTTTCGTAAAAAAACGTGTTTTTTCCAATTTCCTTCTTTGTTGCATGTATAGTGTAACTTTTGTTCTAGAAGTCTCCCATGCTCCAAACTGGTGCTATCGGTAGAGTGCATATGCACAACGCTTAAATTATCGCGTTTACCAGTGTCGTTCATATGGTTTCGGAAAAAAACGTGTTTCTCTAATTTCCTTCTTTGTTGCATGTATAGAGTAACTTTTGTTTTAGAAGTCTCCCATGCTCCAAACTGGTGCAATCGGTTGAGTCAGGGACACTATATTACAGTGTCCCTGGTTGAGTGCATATGCACAACGCTTAAACTATCGCGTTTACCACTTGCGTTCATATGGTTTCGGAAAAAAATGTGTTTTTCCAATTTCCTTCTTTGTTGCATGTAAAGTGTAACTTTTGTTCTAGAAGTCTCACATGAACCTAACTGGTGCTATCGGTAGAATGCATATGCACAACGCTTAAACTATCATGTTTTCTAGTGACGTTAATATGGTTTTTGGAAAAAACGCGTTTTTCCTATTTCCTTCTTTGTTGCGTGTATAGTGTAACTTTTGTTCTAGAAGACTCCCATGCTCCAAACTGGTGCAATCGGTGGAGTGCATATGCACAACGCTTAAACTATCGAGTTTACCAGTGGTGTTCATATGGTTTCGGAAAAAAACGCGTTTCTACAATTTCCTTCTTTGTTGCATGTATAGCGTAACTTTTGTTCTAGAAACCTCCCATGCTCCGAACAGGTGCAATCGCTATAGTGCATATGCACAACGCTTAAACTATTGCGTTTCCTAGTGGTGTTCATATGGTTTCGGAAAAAAACGTGTTTTTCAAATGTCATTCTTTGTTGCATGTACAGTGTAACTTTTGTTCTAGAAGTCTCACATACTCCTAACTGGTGCAATCGGTAGAGTGCATATGCACAACGCTTAAACTATCATGTTTTCTTATGACATCAATATGGTTTCGAAAAACAAACGCGTTTTTCCTTTTTCCTTCTTTGTTGCATGTACAGTCTAACTTTTGTTCTAGAAGTCTCACATGATCCTAAATGGTGCTATCGGTAGAATGCATATGCACAACGCTTAAACTGTCATGTTTTCTAGTGACGTTAATATGATTTCGTAAAAAAACGTTTTTTTCCTATTTCCTTCTTTGTTGCATGTATAGTGTAACTTTTGTTCTAGAAGTCTCACATACTCCTAACTCGTGCTATCGGTAGAGTGCATATGCACAACGCTTAAACTGTCATGTTTTCTAGTGACGTTCATATGGTTTCGCAAAAAAACGCGTTTTTCCAATTTCCTTCTTTGTTGCATGTATAGTGTAACTTTTGTTCTAGAAGTCTCCCTGCTCCAAACTGGTGCTATCGGTAGAGTGCATATGCACAACGCTTAAACTATCGCGCTGACCAGTGGTGTTCATATGGTTTCGGAAAAAAACGTGTTTTTCCTATTTCCTTCTTTGTTGCATGTAGTGTAACTTTTGTTCTAGAAGTGTCCCATGCTCCAAACTGGTGCAATCGGTAGAGTGCATATGCACAAGGCTTAAACTATCATGTTTTCTAGTGACGTTATATGGTGACGGAAAAACGCGTTTTTCCTATTTCCTTCTTTGTTGCATGTACAGTGTAACCTTTGTTCTAGAAGTCTCACATGCTCCTAACTGGTGCTATCAGTAGAGTGCATATGCACAACGCGTAAACTATCGCGTTTACCATTGGCGTTCATATGGTTTCGGAAAAAAATGTGTTTTTCCAATTTCCTTCTTTGTTGCATGTATATTGTAACTTTTGTTCTAGAAGTCTCTCATGCTCCAAACTGATGCCATCGGTAGAGTGCATATGCACAACGCTTAAAGTATCATGTTTTCTAGTGACGTTAATATGGTTTTGGAAAAAAACGCGTTTTTCCTATTTCCTTCATTGTTGCATATACAGTGTAACTTTTGTTCTAGATGTCTGACATGCTCCTAACTGGTGCTATCGGTAGAGTGCATATACACAACGCGTAAACAATCGCGTTTACCAGTGGCGTTCATATGGTTTCGAAAAAAAACGTGTTTCTCCATTTTCCTTCTTTGTTGCATGTATAGTGTAACTTTTGTTCTAGAAGTCTCCCATGCTCCAAACTGATGCTATCGGTAGAGTGCATATGCACAACGCTTAAAGTATCATGTTTTCTAGTGACGTTAATATGGTTTCGGAAAAAACGCGTTTTTCCTATTTCCTTCTTTGTTGCATGTACAGTGTAGCTTTTGTTCTGGACATCTCACATGCTTCTAACTGGTGCTATCGTTAGAGTGCATATGCACAACGCGTAAACAATCGCGTTTACCAGTGGCGTTCATATGGTTTCGGAAAAAAACTTGTTTTTTCAATTTCCTTCTTTGTTGCATGTACAGTGTAGTTTATGTTCTAGAAATCTCACATGCTCCTAACTGGTGCTGTCGGTAGAGTGCATATACACAACGCTTAAACTATCGCGTTTACCAGTGGAGTTCATATGGTTTCGAAAAGAAACGTGTTTTTTCAATTTCCTTCTTTGTTGCATGTACAGTGTAGTTTTTGTTCTAGAAATATCACATGCTCCTAACTGGTGCTGTCGGTAGAGTGCATATGCACAACGCGTAAACTTTCGCGTTTACCAGTGGCGTTCATATGGTTTCGGAAAAAAACGTGTTTTTTCGATGTCCTTCTTTGTTGCATGTACAGTGTAACATTTGTTCTAAACGTTTCCTATGCTCCAAACTGGTGCTATCGATTGAGTGCAGAGCTATCGGCCTCGCTTTAGCGAGTTATTAGATAACATCTTTAGTCAAGATCAAGATATATATCAGAATTCGATGGTCTATCAAATTCAGTATGGCCTTTTTTCCGAATGTCATTTCATGGGCGACTTTCAGGTTCGCAGCCCACGCTCTGATTGGATATAATTCGAAAATTGAAATATTTTTGTTGATGTTTTCGTAAAAGTGTTATGGTTATTCATCATCTCATATTTTTAAGACATTTCTTATAAATAAATGGCGTAGATAAATTAAACAAGAACATTTATTGTTTATCTAAGGTAGTCCGCAGCGACGAAGGCTTTGTTGTCAAGGAACTGTCTTCAGTCCAACTCGAAATATTGTGACGGTCATTGTATAACAATATAAAGCCACAAAGGCTTGAAATTATAGTCCAGTGTCTGAATAAAACGTAATTCCACTTGAAATACAACATTTTGACAACAGAATCAAGTGCAATCAGGTTTTTTTATGAAAAAAGTGGCCGGTAAAATAAGAATGTTCCTTTGTTGCTATGAGAGAATATCAGCACAGGTACGCGATAATCTAGCTCGGAAAAGTCATCATAAATTCCTACATTAGTCAGTTTGTTCCTTGGTTTGACTCAAATCATAGATTATTTACACATTAAGGGAGAACCATTCAAAACAGGCAAGATTATGCGAAGAATACTTAATCAAGCACAGTTACTGGCTGGTTTCCTGATTTCTCGATACATTGAAAGTAAATCAGTAACTAGAACTTTAACATCTAGGTAAAAAAATGGAAAATCTTTCTGTAAAAGAGGAAATTTGAAAATAATCTGGCAAAAGGCGAAATTGCTTATTGTGAACTATTTCTCCTTGTTCCACATTTTTGCAAGTATCTAAATTGCAAACATATATGTTCGAACTGCGTAGATCTCACCTACAGCCTGTAGGAATCGAGACGTCTTCCATTCACCGGAAGAGTATCGATCCCAGCAGGTTGTAATGGAAACGTCCATCCTCCTCGATAGAGTGCTGGTTGCTCTTTCTAAGTCACCTGTGGCAACCGCCAACTTTACAAGATCTGCTTCGCGTCTAAGTAGAGGTACCAGTCTGTAGAATGCGAGAGAGGATCCACCAGCTTTACAATTGATCCTGTGATGCCATCCTGCAAATTAATAAATCAATAGATATTATCTCAAAAATATTATAACTGAAACCTTGAGATATTTATATTCCACAATAGTAGACTCTGGTTTGATTAGCTTTTATTTTGCGGAAATCCTTCCATCAAACTTAACGTGTCTTTGCAATATCAGTGTTAACAATTATTCTTAGTTCTTATTACTAAAAAGAATTTAACCTTCTACGTCGTTGTTTGTCCGTATATTCTGTTTGTAGACGGACCAGTCCTCCACCTTGAACACAGGGTGGTTCAACCATTGACGCCGCATATATTCAAGTAAAACCATTATACATGTATGGTTGACAAAATTAATATATATTACCTTCTGAACATGGCGCCATACGGCCTGTGACCAGTGGAATGCGCAGCCCTTCACCTCCTTCCCAGGGAAGACTTCTCTGATCGCCAACCACGCAGCTAGAATAATAAACGGAAAGATACACAACTGGTCAAAGGAAATTTCATCATCAAACGCAGGCCCTGATACGTCGAAGTCGTCAAACTCGTCAAACTGGCTTATCGATGTGGAATCCGCTAATGGATGGATTATGTTTCCAGTAATGTCGGATATCTGAAAATTGACAAGATTATTAATACATAAAAAAAAGTTTGAAACTGCAGACGACTTATTTAGATTCGCATAACGATGAGGAATCTGCTTATGTCGTTTGAAACTGCAGACGACTTATTTAGATTCGCATAACGATGAGGAATCCGCTTATGTCGTTTGAAACTGCAGACGACTTATTTAGATTCGCATAACGATGAGGAATCCGCTTATGTCGTTTGAAAATGCATACGACTTATTTAGATTCGAGGATCGTATAACTAACTCCATTGTAAATTGAAAAATAAACGCAAAATCATGTTTACCTCTTCCCGTGATTCTGGCATGTACATGTCTTCAATTATACTAGTATCCTGGAAATTTGAGCCGTCTATAACAGTTTCTATCATAAACAGATCATCAGCCTACAAATAAATTATTTTGGTATATCAAAATTAAATCAATACACTGACACATATCATACAGAAATACCACATTCGTATCAGACTTATATTCCTGTGAAGACGTTGTCTTTTAGTTTTTTTCCCATATTAAGTGTTATTAAAATATATATATTTATATATATAGGCTATACAATTTGAAATTTGGAAATGGTTATATTTACATTGTTTTACACATTTGTTTCATACTACATGTATAATTTTGAACATGTATATTCGAACATATGCTATATATTAACTTACGCCCGTATCAAGTGTTGGAGGTTCGTCCTGATTTGTTTCTTCAAACATCACAGTAACATCAGTCATTGGTAACATCACCTAGAAACATAAAATGGGTTATTTATCGTTTTCAATATCTAGCATCAAACCATGTGCCACCAAGACTCAACACGTCAAATATAACGCTTTTTCCATTTTTTAATATGTTAACAAATGTAGATATATCTTCTATGGGTTATTTATCGTTTTCAATATCTAGCATCAAACCATGTGCCATGTAGATATATCTTCTATAATTGAAAGATGTGTTAAAATTAGGGATGGCAACGAATACCAAAATTAGTATTCGAATATTCGATCACAAGATATTCGAATATTCGACCCATTTGCGCATGCTTACCAAACAAAGACTTTTTTAATTCTTTATTTGTCCAGTGTACTCGCATTTGACGTTTCCGTTACACCGATGAATTCGTATGAAAAAGTACGTTGGTAAAGTGCGCAGATTTTAACTTATTGATCCCATTCTTAATGTATTGTTCGAAACATTTAGCTTTGAAAAGGAGAAATTGCTTATAATGAGCAATTTCTCCTGTGCACGCAATTATATTTTCTGTCAGATATCCGAAAAGGTGGAAAGAAACATTGTGGGGAAAGTGGAAATAATCATTGCAATTTCAGATAAATAAAGTTAAAATTTCGCATAAACAAAGCATAAATTATAAATACATTTATTGAAATGTGTCTATTATATGTTACAAATGTATTAAATATAATGAAAAATATATTTAACCGGAAATGAAAATATCAGAACTGTTGCCTTTTGTCCTGTTACCTGTTATCCGGGCACAAACTGTTACTTTTTGCCCGTTGCTTATTATCCTGTTTCTTTTTGTCCGATTACCGTTATACACAGCATGTCATTTCGATGAAAGATATGCAAAACGATATCTTTTTCCACAATGTTAATGTTTACTCATTTACAGCATTCTCGATTTTTAGTTCTGGATGAATTTTATTTATATATACTGAGAGACATTAAGCGTGTTATATCAATCAAACATATTCAAAACATATTTATTTTTCATATAATATTTTAGATGTTTTAAAAGCCTACCCTTTGTCGCACTTGCGATGCTGCCCTTTTCCATAATGTTTTCAATGTCAATTTTTAACCCTTCCGGCATACTTCAGTTTTAGCATTTGATGAACCTTTTAATACATATGTACTAAGAAAGATTAAGCGTGTTATACACAGCATGTCATTTCAGTCAAACATATGTAAAACGATAACTTTTTCCACGGTGTTCACTATTTAACTATTAAACATTAAACGTGTCATACACAGCATGTAATTTCGATCAAACATATAACTTTGTCAACTTACAAATATAGTATTTAATTGGTTTATAATATTTAAGATGTTTTAGAAACCTACCTGTGTCGCACGTGCGATGCTGCCATTTTCCACACATGTCACATCCCACCGCTTGTTGTCTCTCACGAACTACACGCGAACATGAACATCATGCCCCTTTATCGTTTTCGCTCGCATGTAACGTCAATCGTAACACGCCAATCGAGACACGATTTTCTCATTATAAATGGAATAATGACCTGACTAATGATTTTCGAAGACAGTTAATTTGTAAATTGCCTACATTGAATAAAATTACAACAAATATTGATACATCATCTCGTGATGGTATTAACCATGTTTTAAATGATTTTGTTGATGTTTTTAGAAGTGTGACTGACCCTTTATTTTCAAAAGAATGTATTAGGAAAAACACACCTAAGTTTGCCGCCACACATCGAAAAGCAGTATGGTTTGACAGCTTTTGTAGAGATTCAAAGCAGCGATATATCGAAGCTTTGAAACTGTACAATTGTTGTAAAACACAAATAAACAGAGAGAGCATGTGTTATCTCAAGCAATCATATAAAAAGGCAGTACGTAACCGGAAAAATCTTTACTTTAAAGAGCAGTACAAATCTATAGAAAAACTTAAACATTCTCGTCCTAAGGATTTCTGGAATTTGTTTTGTAAAAAGAAAAAAACATTGTCTAATGATATAACGATGGACGAATTTCATAAATATTTTTCAAAGCTTTTTGATGATATCAAACCTGTGGATGATTTATTTTGTGAACAATTTTGTAAAGGAAACGATTTTAACTCAGAAATTTGTAATTATGAAGAACTAGATCAGAACATATCTGTACAAGAGGTAGAATATAATATCAACAAACTTAACAGAGAAAAAGCCATGGGAAGGGATTGCTTATTGAATTAATTTTTTATTGAAAGCAGTGATATTATCTCACACCACTTGGCAGATATTTTTAATGCTATTTTTAGGTCCGGTTTTTTCCCTGAACAGTGGGCGGAGGGAATTATTATCCCGTTACATAAAAAGAATGACACAAGCAACGTGAACAACTATCGTGGGATCACCCTTGTGAGTTGTTTATCTAAAATATTCACGGCCATTTTAAATAGACGACTGAGCTTATTTTGTGAAAACAATGATATTTTATCAGACGCTCAATTTGGGTTCAGACCAAATCGCTCTACAACAGATGCATGCTTTGTCCTTAATTCAGTTATACAAAAAATGCTCTCTGAAAATAAACGTCTCTATGTTGCATTTGTTGATTTAAAAAAGGCATTTGATAGTGTTTATCGAAATGGGTTATGGCTTAAGTTAAGCTTACGGGAGTTCGCCGGTTCTGTCGCAGGCCGGGTCATACCAAATTCTTTCAAAGATGATAGTTGTGGCTAGTATTCCTTGCCGATCAGGATTATTGGGTAAGCATTACCGAGTCGCTGGTGTTAGGTAAAACGGACTAGCTGTACCAAGGTAACGCCATGGTATAACTGAATACTTGATGAAAGCCATGGTATAACTGAATACTTGTTGAAAGCGGCATAACACATTCAAACAAACAAACCTCTACAGTTTGGGAAGTGTGATACAAAATACAGAAAAAAAATAGTCCCCATATTTACGGCAAAAATTATAGGTAATGTTTAGAAAACAGCCCTAGATGAGTTCGCTGGTTGACCGTCACACTTATTTGAAACGGTTTATGCCAGGTTTCATGGACCTAACCCTTTCCCTCATATAGACGCTTTCTGACGCCTCTGCAGCAGACGGATTTTTTAAAAACATAGTGACAAAAGAAGAAATTGCACAAAACGTTAAATTTCTCCTTTTGCCACAATGTTTTCCACTTTTTTGTCATAGGTTATCCATTAAATTATGGAGATTTTCTATGTTTTGACAAAATGCGTTAAAAGTCGTCTGCTGCAGAATTGCCGTATGAGGGAAAGGGTTAATGAACTTTCTTTCGACTTTAAACCCTTCACGCTAAAGTCAATGTAACAGTTTGGTAAACTTAAAGTACGTTAAGTGATGCGACTGCATGTAGATGTATTTGATTAGAAACCTCATACGTATGCATCTAACTATCAGCTTCGAATACATTGGATGCAAACGGATCTTCTGCTTATCAAAAGCATTCCCGTACGAAACAGTCCAGGCGTAATCTAACAGGATTCCTACTGGAATATCACTCTAAATCCTACAAGGAGACCAGCAGGAAAATGGAGCGAAATATGTTAATTAGATTGACAGGAATCCTGTTGGAATATTTGTTAAAAAATCCTTGTAGGAATTTTGTCCTCATTTACATATTTCGGGCCATTTTCCTGCTGGATTCCTTCTACTTTTTTTCCTACCAGGAATCCTTCGAGGAATCCTAGCAGGAAATCAAACCTCATTTGCATATTTCAAAACTCTTGATTCCAGTTACAAAATCCTACAAGGAATATAGAAAAAATCCTACAAGGAATATAGAAAAAGTCCTACAAGGAATATAGAAAAAATCCTACAAGGAATCTAATTACAAAATCCAAAAAGATTTTTGATACTTTAGGTTAAAACTTCCTATCAGGTTTCCTGGTACAAAAATCCTACAAGGAATCGTTCCCTGGTACAAAAATCTTTTATGAGACTCAACAGTGCTTATTTGTACAGTATGTTTAGACAAGAGATGCAATGCGGTTGCAAGCAACGGAAAACTCCAGCTAAGAGGCTACATTTTATATCCAATCTTCACCAAGCTCTACACTGGGTCATGTGGGGTCAAAAACTAGGCTACCAGGTCAAGTGTTAAAAACAATCATTGAGGTTTTAAGCCGTTTTCAACATTATTTCAGTCACTGCAACTTTTAGAATAACTTTTGGAATAACTTTTGAACACTTCAAAGGGCTCATTTATCATCAAATCTTCATAAAAGAATATTCATTTCCATCAAGTCTAGTTCATGTTTGAAACTGGGTCATGATGGGTCAAAAACTAAGTCCCTCTGTCAAATTGAGCACTCTAGAGGCACCCACACAGTCTACAAATTTTAAAATATATTTGTTCAAGTAACTGATAATTTACCAAAGTGGTCCAAGCAATCTCTTACACTTGGGGGGGTTGGTTCTTTTTTCACAATAAATTAACTTCTTTACTTTAGATTCCATCCTGGAAATCAGTGATGGAAAATCAGTTATGTGAACTATAACATAATCAAAGCACTGCAATTGCTCACAGCAAGGGGCTAACTGCAGATAACATTTGGACATGGATTTGCCGATCCCAAAAGTCTAACTTGAACACTTTACACTAGCAATTTGTTAGTTATCACTTTATATCCATATATTAAATGATAAAGGAGTAAAGCAAAACACTGTAAACACAGTATGATGGTCTATCGATATACTAAAAGTTGGCATACACATGCGCATCTGCTATCTGGATAGTTTCTGCTTAGCACACCTCCTGGTTTACAATGGATTTTAGTTGTGTCTTTTTTTAATGCAATTAACACATATACATTTCATATCAAAATCACAATAACCTTACAATGATAATTATATTGAGAGTCCAATTTTACTTTCAAAGCAGAAATAAAATCCTGTGTTATCTACATTTTCTTCAGCGTGCAATGACTGAAATACTGTTAAAAACGACGTAAAACATCATACACACGATTTAATCATTTCTTAGTGTTTCACACCGCATAGGTGAATAGTTTTAAATGCATTGCTTTTGAATTCATTTTAAATCCCAACATTTGAAAGAGTTTATTGCAGCGGTGTTAAATGACAATTGCACCACTGATATCGGCAATTTATAATACAAAAAATATTATATTTTTTTTACAAAAAAATTATCTGCCCAGAGCGGGAATCAAACTCAAGTCTCCCGTTTAACGGCCAAACATTCTAACCACTACGTTACGCGGCCACTTCGATAGGTTCTATTTATAACATAATTATAAACCAATACACGAGTTAGCGAAATATTTAGTATGACACGTTTTATCTTGATAAAAAACAAATGTCATTTAAATCATTTGTTTTATAACTGGGACTTGACTATCTTATTCCGTCTACAGAGGTTGTTCAGGTTAATTTTGGTTGAACATTTGATGTATTTACCTAGGAATCTAAAATGAAATACTCTAGTACTTAGATTCAAGATTAACGTTTCCGCTGATAATACATTTTATTCGAAAGGATTTTTGGAAATTACGACGCCTAGGCTCACTTGCACATTTATCGTATATATGTTATATTTTGTCATCTGTTTATTCTATTATCATTTAAATAATTTGAATGTTTGAGTATATATGTTATCATTGGAACACATTTATCTTAATTTGTTTTTGAGTCGGAATCGAAAAATTACCTTTACTCCATTCGATTTACAATATTTAGGAATTACCAATGAACTTTACGCGCGATCAAGTATGTTGAAAGCGTAGAAATACATTTTAATTATTAATCATGTAATTCATATGTTTTAACATAAAAATTCTTTCGAGTTATTCTTTTTGGGTTAGTGATGTCGAATCAAATCAATTTTCGGCTTCATATGTCAACAAGTTACCGCATTTTGATTTTTAGACAGGAACTATTGGCGGTTCAAGATGACCAACATGGAAATTAGCTGGCAACAGTCATTTCATTTTTAACAAAATATTCCACAAATCATCCACTTTCATTGACATTATGTACGATCTGCAACCACCAATACATCTATATGAAGTCGAGATGGTGTTCAGAAACGGAGAGCTGATGTAGAAAGACAGATGTGAAGTAATTCCATGCCGATATCGTAAAACCTCTGTCTAGATTCCAGTCTCAAAATGATGCGTCGTTTCGAAAATTAGCTACTATAGCAATTGGCTCTAAAGAGCCCCTTGCTAAAAATAGAAGCAAGAGGGCCAAGATGGTCCTTAATCGGGTCACCAAATACGGAAAATCTATAAGTAAAATGATTAAAGAGAGTGGACTAGACCACTATTTTAGGTTCAAATATCCAACAGGATTCTAGAACTAAATCCTACCAGGAATCCAAATCAATTTTTTACTAGCATAAATAATAACTGTAAATGTTTAATCAAGAGATGCTGATAATGCATTATTAATTTATTTGATGGTAATTAACATATATCAGATCAAAATCTTTTATCCTTTCGCGCATACATAATTATATGCTTTTTGAAAACATTGTGGAAAAAGAAGAAAATGCTCATAATGAGCAACTTCTCCTTTTGCCACAATGTTTTCAACTCTATTAAAAATACCACTTTAGTTTATTGAGATTTTCCATAATAATTAATTTTGCCAGGACATACATGTTCAAAGTCAGCTGCTGCAGATCCCTTGTATGAGGGAAAGTGTCAACTTAAAATTCTAAAACGAACACAAGCATTCACAATTCAAGAAGTAGGTTGAAAAACTGTTCACAAACAATTCAAGAATATTCACTTAAAAACAAAGGGTGATCTGGAACCAGTTTAACTTAAAGAATTAATCCATTTGATTGTGCATGAACAAAGCACTGATGGGTATCACTAAGCAGAGTCTGGTAGAGTCTGGTGGTCAAATCATCAGTCGTCAACTATGGGGAATGGTTAAGTTTGTTTCAGTGGGGTGATGACAGGACCATCCTCTATAATGGGCTCTTTTAAGTTGTTGTGTATGGAGCTATTCAAATGAAAATAAAAGATAGAATATTATAATAAATGAACCATTTTTGAGATTGTTCTTAGACTCAAGCTCAAGTTTGCATTCTGATAAACCAGCTTCAATTTTCATCTATAGACGTTCATTTAAGATAAATATCTAATATAAAGTAAGTTTGCAAATTTATCTCAAATTCTTTTCTTAATATTCATGGTTGAATATTGCATTCTTGAGTTCAAGTCTTAGAATATTCTCAAGAACGGTTGGTGAATGCAAGGTCTGGCCTCTGCCTATCTATCAATTAACACGTTGAGGTCTGTATGAAAGATTTACATACATTTTGCGGACTTAGACCTCATCTAGGGGTTTCTTTAGAGACCGAGATATAAAATTAATAAACGATATGCCTCTCAAATAGCGCTTAAAATTAATTCATATTTCCCCTAAAGTATGTTTACGAACTAAAATCTCTTCAGAATCAGTATATCTTAAAAATATTTATCAATTAATTTATTACAAAACATTTTTCACCTTGACCGAGCTATACAATGAATGAACGATATGCCTCTCAAATAGCAATTCAATATTAAATTCATATTTCCCCTTAAGTATGTTTAAGAACTAAAATCTCTTCAGAATTAGTTAGCTGTAAACGTAAAACAGTACGGAATATATATTTTGACATTTTCACTCCCATGTAATGGATTATTACTTAGAAAGCAAGTGGTAATTTGTAAGTAATACTCAATTACATGGGAGTGAACATATCAAAATATATATTCTGTACTGTTTTACCTTTAAAGCTAACTAATTCTGAAGAGATTTTAGTTCTTAAACATACTTAAGGGGAAATATGAATTTAATACTGAAGTGTTATTTGAGAGGTATATCGTTCATTGATTTTATAGCTTGGTCATGGTGAAACATGTTATGTTATAAGTCAATTGATAAATAAACAAATGATTTACTACTCGATTACTAAACTGTCAAAATGAATAATATGTACTCTTTTATTTATAAAGCACATAGATACTGAAGAGATTTTTGTTCTTAAACACACTTAAGGGGAAATATGAATTAAATTTTAAGTGCTATTTGAGAGGCATGTCGTTCATTAATTTTATAACTCGGTCTCTTACGAAAATATTTTGTTTAAGAATTATGAATTAATAAAAAGATGATATTTACCTCATGATTTTAAGTAAAAATCCATTAAATTGGAGCGAAAATGTCAAAATATTTATTTCGTACTGTTTCATTTTTAAAGCTTACTATTACTTAGTATTTATTTCTTAAACATACTTAAGGCGAAATATGAATTTAATATTAAAGTGCTATTTGAGAGGCATATCGTTCATTAATCTTATAGCTCGGTCACTGTAAATATGCGCTTTTAGGTATAAAGATCGCATATTCATCTAAGTACACATACATCAATAACTATTTCATCATCATAATTGAATGAATATGGCGAATTTTTGTTTGTTATTGGCGATATTGTAAAATATCATACATGTATCGTCATTTATATCGATATTTGAATGAAACAAATTACCCATGAGATCATTTACACCAAGGCATTTCGAAAAAACAGATCTATATTACCGCTACTGGGTCAAAGTTTATCTACAGGGGGTGAGGAATTTACAGCGTAAAGTACCACATGTTGACAGATTAATTAACCGTTGAATACATGGTATTGTTTCATAATCAAATGTAAACAAATGCAGTAAACATAGAAGCTGGTAGCCAATTTTATGTGAAACATGTACCTTTACCAAAGCAGATATCGTTTCTAAAATCACACATCTCATTACTCATTTAGAATTAGAAAACCAACCTTTTAATTCATATCAGCTACCTTTCTTTGAAACGAATAATCTAATTGTAAATGACGGAATATACAACCTGCATGTCTTTTTATATGTATCAGTATTATACTATGAGAAAACTTTCCTTTATTGTATATTTCCCAATCGTCTTTTTGCCTAAAAAGCTCTATCATCTTCCATTAGAAGTTGATTTGTACATCTTATATAGTTCCAGATACTGTTTTTCTTTCTAAATTTGAATTTTATCGATTTTATTAGTACAATTCATAAAACTATTTACAAAGGTATACATTAAGTACACATTAATCGACAAATTAAATACTTTTTTTTCCCATTTCTTATATTTTGCTTATGTCATTCTTATATTACATACTCAACAGTTGAAAAATGTTTTGTTATAAATTAATTAAGTAATAAACAATGTTTTACCACTGGATTTTTGAATTGGAACTAAAATGTCAAAATATATATTTTGTACTGTTTTATTTTTAAAGCATTTCCCTGATAAGAAAATGTTCACGTTTTCAAGCCTTGGTGTTTCTCCACTTTATTTCTTTATGAATTGTATCTCTGTTATTTAAAGAGATAGCAGGTTGAAATTTTGTGAAAGAATGTACTTTATTTACAGGATACGAACATTATCGCGTTTTCCAGTCTTGTCCATATTATGTGGGAAAAGGAACCATTTGATTTTTCTCCTCTTTATTACTATATGAATAGTGTCTCTGTTATTAGAAGGGATAGCAGATTAATATTTTGTGAAAGGATGTACTTTATTTCCCTGATATGAAAATTATCGTGTTTTCCAGTCTTGTACTGTTAATGATGGAAAAGGAGCCATTTTATATTTACCCTCTTTATTTCTATATCTTTGTTATTGAAAGAGATAGCCGGTTGACATTTTGTAAAAAGATGCACTGTACTTCAATGACAATAAAATTATCGCGTTTTTCAGTCTGATCCTTGTAATGTGGGAAAACGAGCCATTTGATATTTTCCCGCTTTATTTCTCTATGGTTTGTATTTTACTACGTAAACATACTTAAGGCGAAATATGATCAAAATATCAAAAACGCTATTTGAGAGGCTTTTCGTTCTTTAATTTTATAAGTCGATCTCTTTGAAAAACGTTTCATGGTAGATTGATCTTAATAAGATTGATATTTTGTGAAAGGATGTATTGTATTTGCCTGATACGAAAATTATCTCGTTTGCCAGTCTTGTCCTTATAATGTGGGAAAAGGAGCTCTTTGATATTTCTCTTCTTTATTACTATATGAATTGTATCTCTGTTATTAAAAAGAGATAGCATATTGATATTTTGTGAAAGGATTTACTTTATTTCCCTGATACGAAAAGAATCGCTTTTTTCCAGTCTTATCCTTATAATGTGGGAAAAAGAGCCATTTGATTGTTCTCCTCTTTATTACTATATGAATTGTATCTCTGTTATTGAATCAAAATATGTTTTCTTTCTCGATTTGACACAATGATGATATTGCGACTTTAAAAGGTAAAACAAAAATCGAACCCTAAATGCTAATCAAAGTGTTTTATGGAATAGCCATTCACTGCAAAAGATGCTGCAAACATATTATTTCACGAGCATAGTTTCTCCATCGTTCATGTATACAATTTTTAATTAACTCCATGAAATCGCCTTAGCTAGAGTAAGACTAGAGAAAGAGCAGCATTCGAAATCCCAGAAAGTCGTTATTGCACACAATACATTAATTTCTAATTTTTAATTCTTAAAGTTAAACATGAATTATTATAGAATATACAATGATTAAATGTTTTCATTTGTGATCTAGTATCTGACTTATTCAGACAGCGTCCCTTCTCTGATTAAACAGGGCGAATACAATCGACTTGAGTCTTCTGAACTTGTAAATATATATTTTTTTGTTAAAGGGCACTTATGTAGAAATAAAACAAACAAGGGAATGAGCTCCATTTCTATTTCGTCTATTCACGTGTATGCACTTTATGAAATATTTCGTACCAAAATAATACAATGAATTTTCGGGGGCTGAAAACTGCTTCAAGTGAAAACCTCAAAAATATATTTATAAACAGAAAAATATAGTTCAATTTTGTATTTCTACATATGGTTGAATATAAATAAAGAGACCGAATAAGGAAGCATTTTTATTCCCCGTATCTTAGGGAGAAACACTTAAAGAGAAATATTTGTAATTAGACGTTTTAGATAAGGGCAATAAGGCTTAAATGAAAGAAGAAATCATTTAAAACATTGTAGTTGATTGTAATTAAAGATTTACCATTAAATATAATCAAAAATCAATGTTTGAAATAAATTCCCCCCAAGTATGTATTTTATAGCACTTTATCTATTGTTTATTTGTCTATAGTTGTTAACTAATTTCCTTTAAATCTTTATTACATTGTTGTTAAAAATAGAAGCAAGAATAAATCTAGTTTGACGGTTGAGTTTTATCCGCGATTGTATGGGCATACCCATTCGGGGATGACGCTGTCCAGGACTACACCGGTAGATGACCACCCCGTATATTTCCCATTTGGGTCGATACCAGTGGCCGAAATCTTAGTGTAACCCTGGGTCTACTTGCATTGCTCTCTGGTTGTTTATATCTGGGTGCAAGGGTCCTCTTACTATCCGAGCGGAGACGTTGTCGGGAATCCTTGCCCCCTGATATATGTTTCATATAATAGCTTAGGCGTAATGAGTCGGTAGTGTGAAATTGATCTATTCCATTCCATATCAACTGTTCATAATTAGTCTATAATGGACCGAGCATGCACATTTGCTATGGGATATTCCCCTATCTGTCCGGAAGTAATCTTTTTTTATGATTATGTTATCAATCAGCTCTAATAGCGAGCAATATCCGGTGTGTAGTACACCCGGTGAGACCTTTAGGATCTCCCTTCCCGGCTCAAGCTGCCCCTTATACTTGTTATGGAATTATTTTTGTGCGCACACTTGAGGCGATTATACAATTCGGTGTGAATTAAAATGTCAAGGAGTGGCTATTGTCTTATGTAGTAAATGCTTCCGTATGAAAGTACTGATTCTTTATAATCTGGAAAAGAACGATAACTGGAACAATGAACTGCATTATTTATTATTATATATAATATATTGAAACACAAAAATGCCCTACATTGACTAACCGAAACCAATTTAAAAAAACCAACACTATTACTATTGATAAAGAGACAGCTACTGTTGGTGGCTGTACGTGGTTCTGTGCTGTGGAAAGAAATATGACAATATGACACAGGTAATCAATATTTCAATGTCACAAAATGTTATCATACCATTGTACAAGGTAGTTTGCACATTTAAGGCGAATACAATATTAACTGAATTATTAAATATAATATATTGTAACACAGAAGCCGCACATTTTCTTACTAAAGGCAGCTTTTAATAATGACACTGTTGCTATTGACAAGTAATAACTACTGTTAGTTGTGGTCCATACTTCTTTGCTATGGAAATAAATCAATTTTTAAATGTGATGAAATGTTATGATACCTTTATACAAGGCATCTTGCACACATAACCCATTAATAGGAACGAGCTATATAACATAAAATGTCATAGAGTTGCTTCTGTCTAAGTTAAACATTGCTTCCGTTTAAAAGTATAGATAATTTGACAAATGCCAGCGCTGAACGTAACGGGTTATAAATCATAACTTGAAACTACAAAACTAACACTTAAGGCGAAAATATACCGAATATAATAAAAGTGACTAAGACTTTCTTTAAGCGGAAAATGAACGACTACCTGAACGATTAGCTGCATTATTATATACAATATTTTGTAACACAAAGGCCGTACATTGTGGCTAATATAAGCAAACATTTAACAAGAACACTACGTCACGAAATATTATCATACCTTTTTAGACGGTATTTTGCACACTTAAGGCGAATATACCTAACGGTGTGAAATAAAATGTCAAGGAGTGGCTACTGTCTTATGCTGTAAATGCTTCCGTATGGAAGTATAGATTCTTTATAATCTGGAAATGAACGACTACTTGAACAATGAACTGCATTATTATGTATAATATATTGTAACACAAATGTCGTACATTGACTAACCGAAACCAACTTTTAACAAAAACACTATTAATATTGACAAAGTCATCGCTACTGTTGCTGGTTGTACGTGCTTCTGTGCTGTGGAAAGAAATATGACAATATTACATAGGTAATAAATATTTGAAATATCATACCATTGTACAGGGTAGTTTACACATTTACGGCGAATACAATATTAATTGAATTATTATATATAATAAATTGTAACACAGAGCCGCACATTTTCGAACTAAAGGAAGCTATTATTAATAACACTTTTGCTATTGACAAGTAATAGCTACTGTTGGTTGCGGTCCGTACTTCTGTGCTATGGAAATAAATCAATGTTTAAATGTGTTGAAATGTTATCATCCCTTTATAAACTGCATCTTGTACACATAACCCACTTATGGTAACATGCTATATAACTTAAAATGTCATAGAGTTGCTTCTGTCTAATTTAAACGTTGCTTTCGTTTGAAAGTATAGATAATTTGGCAACGTAATGGTATCATAATCATAACTAGAAAACACAAAACTAACACTTAAGGCGAACATATGCCGATTATAAAAAAAGTGACTACGGGGTTCTTTATAAACTGGAAAAGAACGACTACCTGAACAATTAACTGCATTATTTTTTACAATATATTGTAACCAAAAGGCCGTACATTGGCTAACGGAAGCAAACATTTAACAAGAACACTACGTCACGAAATAGTATCATACCTTTTTAGACGATATTTTGCACGCTTAAGGCGAATATACCATACAGTGTGAATTAAAATGTCAAGGAGTGGCTACTGTCTTATGTAGTAAACGCTTCCGAATGAAAGTATAGATTCTTTATAATCTGGAAATGAAGGACTACTGGAACAATGAACTACATATACATGTCACGAAATGTTATCATACCATTGTACACGGTAGTTTGCACATTTAAGGCGAATACAGAAATAACTGAATTATTATATATAATACATTGTAACACAGAAGCCGCACATGTTCTTGATAAAGGCAGCTTTTAATAATAACACTATTGCTATTGACAAATAATAACTACTGTTGGTTGTGATCCGTACTTCTGTGCTATTGAAATAAATCAATTTTTAAAAGTGATGAAATTTTATCATACCTTTATACACGGCATTTTGCACACATAACCCTCTTGAGAACATGGTATATAACTTAAAATGTCTTAAAGTTGCTTCTGTCTAATCTAAACATTGCTTCCGTTTGAAAGTATAGATGATTTAGCAAATGCCAGCGCTGAACGTAACGGAATAATACTCCTAAATTGAAACCACAAAACTAACACTTTAGGCGAAAATGTACCGAATATAATAAAAGTGACTAAGGGTTACTCTTTATAATCTGGAAATGAATGACTACGCGAATAATTAACTGCATTATTATATACAATACATTGTAACAAAAAGGCTTTACATTGGCTTACGAAGCGAACATTTAACAAGAGCACAACGTCACGAAATAATATCATACTTCTTTAAAGGGTATTTTGCACACATAAGGCGAATATACTAAACGGTGTGAATTTAAATGTCAAGGAGTGGCTACTGTCTTATCTAGTAAATGCTTACGTATGCAAGTAAAGATTCTTTATAATCAGGAAATTAACGACTACTGGAACAATGAACTGCATCATTTATTATATATTATATATTGTAACACAAATGCCGTACAATGACTAACCGAAACCAACTTACAAAATCTCTATTACTATTTACAAAGTGATAGCTAGTGTTGCTGGTTGTACGTGCTTCTGTTCTGTGCTGTGGAAAGAAATATGACAATATGACATAGGTTATCAATATTTGAATGTCACGAAATGTTATCATACTATTGTACACGGTAGTTTGCACATTTAAGGCGAATACAAAATTAACTGAATTATCATATATGATACATTGTTACACGTTACCCCTACATTTTCTAACTTAAGGCAGCTTTTAATAATAACACTATTGCTAATGACAAAAAATAGATACTGTTGGTTGCGAAAGTACTTCTGTGCTATGCAAATAAATCAATGTTTAAATGTGGTGAAATGTCATCATACATTTATACACGGCATCTTGCACACATAACACACTAATGGGAACATGCTATAATGTCAATTATTGGAACATGCTGTATACTTTAAAATGTCAAAGAGTGGCTGCTGTCTAACCTAAACATCGCTTGCGTTTGAAAGTATAGATAAGCACTGAACGTTGTGTATTGAAACCACTAAACTAACACTTAAGGCGAAAATGTACCGAATATAATATAAGTGACTAAGGGGTTCTTTATAATCCGGAAATGAACTATTACCTGAACAATTAATTGCATTATTATATACAATACATTGTAACACAAACGCCATACATTGGCTTACGGAAAGAAACTTTTATCAAGAAAGCTACGTCATGAAATATTATCATACCTTTTTAGATGAGATTTTGCACGCTTAAGGCGAATATACCATACGGTATGTATTAAAATGTCAAGCAATGGCTACTGTCTTATGAAGTAAATCCTTCCGTATGAAAGTCTAACAAAAGGCAGCTTTTAATAACAACACGTTTGCTGTTAACAAGTAATAGCGACTTTTGGTTTCTGTATGTGCGTCTGGGCTGTGATACGAAATATGACAATGTGACATTTTAGATGTATTTTGCACACTTAAGGCGAATATACCATACGGTATGAATTAAAATGTCAAGGAGTGGCTACTCTCTTATGTAGTTAATGTTTCCGTATGTAAGTCTAACAAAAGGCATTTGTTAATAACAACACAATTGCTGTTAACAAGTATTAACGACTTTTGATTTCTATATGTGACCACACAATTAACGTTTAAGGAGAAAATATACCGATTATAATAAAAGTGACTACGGGTTTCTTTATAAGCTCGAAATGAACGACTACCTGAACAATTAAATGCATTATTATATACAATATATTGTAACTCACAGGCCGTACATTGGCTAACGGAAGCAAACATTTAACAAGAACACTACGTAACAAAATATTATCATAACTTTTTTTAGACGGTATTTGCACACTTAAGGCGAATATTCTATACGTTGTGAATTAAAATGTCAAGGGGTGGCTACTGTCTTATGTAGTAAATGCTTCCGTATGAAAGTACAGATTATTTATAATCTGGAAATGAAAGACTACTGGAACAATGAACTGCATTATTATATATCATATATTGTAATACGAAATATTATCATACCTTTTTAGACGGTATTTTGCACAATTGAAGCGAATATACCTTACGGTGTGAATTAAAATGTCAAGGAGTGGCTACTGTCTTATGCTGTAAATGCATCCATATGAAAGTATAGATTCTTTATAATCTGGAAATGAACGACTACTTGAATAATGAACTGCATTATTATATATAACATATTGTAACACAAATGCCGTACATTGACTAACCGAAACCAACTTTTAACAAAAACACTATTACTAATGACAACGTCATAGCTACTGTTGCTGGTTGTACGTGCTTCTGTGCTGTGGAAAGAAATATGAAAATATGACATAGGTAATAAATATTTCAATGTCACGAAATGTTATCATACCATTGTACACGGTAGTTTGCACATTTACCGCGAATACAATATTAATTGAATTATTATATATAATACATTGTAACACAGAGCCGGACATTTTCGAACTAAAGGCAGCTATTATTAATAACATTTTTGCTATTGACAAGTAATAGATACTGTTGGTTGCGGTCCGTACTTCTGTGCTATTTAATTAAATCAATGTTTAAATGCGATGAAATGTTATCATACCTTTATAAACGGCATCTTGCACACATAACCCACTTATGGGAACATCTAAACGTTGTTTCCGTTTGAAAGTATAGATAATTTGACAAATGCCAGCGCTGAACGTAACGGAATAATAATCATAACTTAAAACCACAAAATTATCATTTTAGGCGAACATATACCGATTATAATAAATGTGACTAAGGGTTTCTTTATAAGCTCAAAATGAACGACTACCTGAACAATTAAATGCATTATTATATACAATTTATTGTAACACAAAGGCCGTACATTGGCTAACGGAAGCAAACATTTAACAAGAACACTACGTAACAAAATATTATCATACCTTTTTTTAGACGGTATTTGCACACTTAAGGCGAATATTCTATACGTTGTGACTTGAAATGTCAAGGAGTGGCTACTGTCTTATGTAGTAAATGCTTCCGTATGAAAGTACAGATTCTCTATAATCTGGAAATGAACGTCTACTGGAACAATGAACTGCATTATTAGATATCATATGTTGTAATACAAATGCCGTACATTGACTAACCGAAACCAACTTTTAACAAAAAAACTTACTATTGACAAAGTGATAGCTACTGTTGCTGGTTATAAGTGCTTTTGTGCTGTGGAAAGAAATATGACAATATGACATAGGTAATCAATATTTCACGAATTTGTATCATACCGTTGTACACGGTAGTTTGCACATTTAATGCGAATAAAATATTAACTGAATTATATTATATATCGTACATATTAACACAGAAGCCGCACATTTTCTAACTAAAGGCAGCTTTTATTAATAACACTATTTATATTGACAAGTAATAGCTACTGTTTGTTGCTGTACGTACTTCCGTGCCATGGAAATAAATAAATGTTTAAATGTGATAAAAATTTACCATACCTTTATACACGGCATCTTGCACACATAACCTACTCATGGGAACATGCTATAAAACTTAAATTGTCATAGAGTTGCTTTTGTCTAATCTAAACTTTGCTTCCGTTTGAAATTATAGAGAATTTGGCAAATGCCAGCGCTGAACGTAACGGAATAATAGTCATACCTTGAAACCACAAAACTAACAAATTAGGCGAAAATATACCGAATATAATAAAAGTGACTTAAGGGTTCAGTATAAGCTGGAAATGAACGACTACCTGAACAATTAACTGCATTATTATATACAACATATTACAACACAGAGGCCGTACATTGGCTAACGGAAGCAAACATTTAACAAGAACACTACGTCACGAAATATTATCATAACCTTTTAGACGGTATGTTGCACACTTGAGGCGAATATACCATACGGTGTGAATTAAAATGTCAAGGAGTGGCTATTGTCTTATGTAGTAAATGCTTCGGTATGAAAGTACAGATTCTTTATAATCTGGAAAAGAACGATAACTGGTACAATGAACTGCATTATTATATATAATATATTGAAACACAAAAATGCCCTACATTGACTAACCGAAACCAATTTTAAACAAGCAAATTCATGAAATTTATATCCCCCGCTTGCATGAAATATTGTAGGAATAAAATCCGCCGAAAGTGACGATCGAACTTGGCCTAGCTGTTAAGGCATTTAACCTTGTTACAAAGTTTGAAAAAAAAAACCGGTTCACATTTGTGGCAGTAATTGCACGGAAACAGCAACAAACGACATTTTTTGTAAAACAAGGGGCCATAACTCCACCGAATAAAATCAGCCGAAAGTGAGGATCGAATTTGGCCTAGCCCTTAAGGCATTTAACCTTGTTACCAAGTTTGAAAAAAAAGGTTCACATTTGTGGCAGTTATTGCCCGGAAAAAGCAACAAACGACATTTTTTGTTAAATAAGGGGCCATAACTACTACGAATAAAGTCCACAGAAAGTGACGATCGAACTTGGCCTAGCCCTTAAGGAATTTAACCTTGTTACCAAGTTTGAAAAAAAAATGGTTCACATTTGTGGCAGTTATTGCACGGAAACAGCTAGAAACTACATTTTTAGTTAAATAAGGGGCCATAACTCCACCAAATAAAGTCCGCCGAAAATGACAATCAAACTTGGTCTAGCCCTTGAGGCATTTAACCTTGTTACCAAGTTTGAACAAAAAAGGTTCACACTTGTGGCAGTTATTGCACGGAAACAGCAACAAACAACATATTTTGTTAAATAAGGGGCCATAACTACACCAAATAAAGTCCGCCGTAAGTGACAGGCATTTAACCTTGTCACCAAGTTTGAAAAAAAAAAGGTTTACATTTGTGGCAGTTATTGCACGGAAACAGCAACAAACGACATTTTTGGTTAAATAAGGAGCCATAGCTCCACCGAATAAAGTCAGCCGAAAGTGACGATCGAACTTGGCCTAGCCCTTAAGGCATTCAACCTTGTTACTAAGTTTGAAAAAAAACGGTTAACATTTGTGGCAGTTATTGCACGGAAACGAAGTGTGACAGACAGACGGACAGACGGACAGACGCACGTACGTCCAAAAGGCGTTTGTTGGGTATTTTCCTTTGATGTTCTCTTGTTGGGTATAACCAACAAGCACATGGTTTATTCCGTAATTAACCCCCTTTTACGGAATAAATAGCATTAATATGCTAATTAGATACCCATTAGACAATTATATAAAAAAAACACTTATCAAAGTGTCTTATAAGGGTGGCGAGTGGGAATTACGAAAAACCACTACCCAACAAGAGTACTCTGGTAAGTAAGGACAGACAGACGGACAAACCCAAATTAATAACCCCCCTTTTTTCTTCGAAAAAGCGGGGGATAAAAAAAACACTATTACTATTGACAAAGAGACAGCTACTGTAGCTGGCTGTACGTGGTTCTGTGCTGTGGGAAGAAATATGACAATATGACATAGGTAATCAATATTTTAATGTCACGAAATGTTATCATACCATTGTACACGGTAGTTTGCACATTTAAGGCGAATACAATATTTGCTGAATTATTATATATAATACATTTGTAACACAGAAGCCGCACATTTTCCTACTAAAGGCAGCTTTTAATAATAACACTATTGCTATTGACAAATAATAACCACTGTTGGTTTTGATCCGTACTTCTGTGCTATTGAAATAAATCAATTTTTAAATGTGATGAAATTGTATCATACCTTTATACACGGCATCTTGCACACATAACCCACTTATGGGAACATGCTATATAACTTAAAATGTCTTAAAGTTGCTTATGTCTAATCTAAACATTGCTTCCGTTTGAAAGTATAGATGGTTTAGCAAATGCCAGCGCTGAACGTAACGGAATAATAATCTTTACTTGAAAGCACAAAACTAACACTTAAGACGAAATGTACCGAATATAATGAAAGCGACTAAGGGGTACTCTTTATAATCTGGAAATGAATGACTACGCGAATAAGTAACTGCATTATTACATACAATACATTGTAACACAAAGACCTTACATTGGCTAACGAAGCAAACATTTAACAAGAGCACTATGTCACGAAATAATATCATACTTTTTTAAAGGGTATTTTGCACGTTTAAGGCGAATATACCATACGGCGTGAATTAAAATGTAAAGGAGTGGCTACTGTCTTATGTAGTAAACGCTTCCGTATGAAAGTATAGATTCTTTATAATCTGGAAATGAAAGACTACTGGAACAATGAACTACATATATATGTCACGAAATGTTATCATACCGTTGTACACGGTAGTTTGCACATTTAAGGCGATTACAATATTAACTGAATTATTATATATAATACATTGTAACACAGAAGCCGCACATTTCTTACTAAAGGCAGCTTTTAATAATAACACTCTTGCTATTGACAAATAATAACTACTGTTGGTCGTGATCCGTACTTCTGTGCTATTGAAATAAATAAATTTTTAAATGTGATGAAATGTTATCATACCTTTATACACGGCATTTTGCAAACATAACCCATTAATAGGAACGAGCCATATTACTTAAAATGTCAAAGAGTTGCTTCTGTTTAAGTTAAACATCGCTTCCGTTTAAAAGTATAGATAATTTGGCAAATGCCAGCGCTGAACGTAACGGAATATAAATCGTAACATGAAACTACAAAACTAACACTTAAGGCGAAAATATACCGAATATAATAAAAGTGGTTAAGATGTTCTTTATAAGCTGAGAATGAACGACTACCTGAACGATTATCTGCATTATTATATACAATATTTTGAAACACAAAGGCGGTAAATTGGCTAATATAAGCAAACATTTAATAAGAACACTACGTCACGAAATATTATCATACCTATATACACGGCATCTTGCACACATAACCCACTTATGGGAACATGGTATATAACTTAAAATGTCTTAAAGTTGCTTCTGTCTAATCTAAACATTGCTTCCGTTTGAAAGTATAGATGATTTAGCAAATGCCAGCGCTGAACGTAACGGAATAATAATCCTAACTTGAAACAACAAAAATAACACTTAAGGCGAAAATGTACCAAATATAATAAAAGTGACTAAGGGGAACTCTTTATAATCTGGAAATGAATGACTACGCGAATAATTAACTGCATTATCATATACAATACATTGTACCACAAAGGCCTTACATTGGCTAACGAAGCAAACATTTAACATGAGCACTACGTCACGAAATAATATCATACTTTTTTAAAGGGTATTTTGCACACATAAGGCGAATATACTAAACGTTGTGAATTAAAATGTCAAGGAGTGGCTACTGTCTTATCTAGTAAATGCTTCCGTATGAAAGTATAGATTCTTTATAATCAGGAAATGAACGACTACTGGAACAATGAACTGCATCATTTATTATATATAATATATTGTAACACAAATGCCGTACATTGACTAACCGAAACCAACTTATAAAAACTCTATTACTATTGACAAAGAGACAGCTACTGTTGCTGGCTGTACGTGGTTCTGTGCTGTGGAAAGAAATATGACAACATGACATAGGTAATAAATATTTCAATGTCACGAAATGTTATCATACCATTGTACACGGTAGTTTGAACATTTACCGCGAATACAATATTAATTCAATTATTATATATAATACATTGTAACACAGAGCCGGACATTTTCGAACTAAAGTCAGCTATTATCAATAACACTTTTGCTATTGACAAGTAATAGCTACTGTTGGTTGCGGTCCGTACTTGTGTGCTATGGAAATAAATCAATGTTTAAATGTCATGAAATGTTATCATACCTTTATAAACGGCATCTTGCACACATAACCCACTTATGGGAACATGCTATATAACTTAAAATGCCATAGAGTTGCTTCTGTCTAATCTAAACGTTGCTTCCGTTTGAAAGTATAGATAATTTGGCAACGTAACGGTATCATAATCATAACTAGAAAACACAAAACTAACAATTAAGGCGAAAATATGCCGAATATAAGAAAAGTGACTGGGGGGGGGGGGGGGGGGTCTTTATAAACTGGAAATGAACGACTACCTGAACAATTAACTGCATTATTTTTTACAATATATTGTAACAAAAAGGCCGTACATGGGCTAACGGAAGCAAACATTTAACAAGAACACTACGTCACGAAATAGTATCATACCTTTTTAGACGATATTTTGCACGCTTAAGGCGAATAAACCATACGGTGTGAATTAAAATGTCAAGGAGAGGCTACCGTATTATGTAGTAAACGCTTCCGTATGAAAGTATAGATTCTTTATAATCTGGAAATGAACGACTACTGGAACAATGAATTACATATATATGTCACGAAATGTTATCATACCATTGTACACGGTAGTTTGCACATTTAAAGTGAATACAATATTAACTGAATTATTATATATAATACATTGTAACACAGAAGCCGCACATTTCTTACTAAAGGCAGCTTTTAATAATAACACTATTGCTATTGACAAATAATAACTACTGTTGGTTGTGATCCGTACTTCTGTGCTATTGAAATAAATCAATGTTTAAATGTGATGAAATGTTATCATAACTTTATACACGGCATCTTGCACACATAACCCACTTATGGGAACATGCTATATAACTTAAGATGTTTTAAAGTTGCTTCTGTCTAATCTAAACATTGCTTCCGTTTGAAAGTATATATGATTTAGCAAATGCCAGCGCTGAACGTAACGGAATAATAATCCTAACTTGAAACCACAAAAATAACACTTAGGGCGAAAATGTACCGAATATAATATAAGTGACTAAAATGTTCTTTATAAGCTGAAAATGAAATACTACCTGAACGATTAGCTGCATTATTATATACAATATTTTGAAACACAAAGGCCGTACATTGGCTAATATAAGCAAACATTTAACAAGAACACTACGTCACGAAATATTATCATACCTTTTTAGACGGTATTTTGCACACTTAAGGCGAATATACCTTACGGTGTGAATTAAAATGTCAAGCAGTGGCTACTGTCTTCTGCTGTAAATGCATCCGTATGAAAGTATAAATTCTTTATAATCTGGAAATGAACGACTACTTGAATAATGAACTGCATTATTATATATAACATATTGTAACACAAATGCCGTACATTGACTAACCGAAACCAACTTTTAACAAAAACACTATTACTAATGACAACGTCATAGCTACTGTTGCTGGTTGTACGTGCTTCTGTGCTGTGGAAAGAAATATGAAAATATGACATAGGTAATCAATATTTAATGTCACGAAATGTTATCATACCATTGTAAACGGTAGTTTGCACATTTAAGGCGAATACAATATTAACTGAATTTTTAAATATAATACATTGTAACACAGAAGCCGCACATTTTCTTACTAAAGGCAGCTTTTAATAATAACACTATTGCTATTGACAAGTAATAACAACTGTTGGTTATGATCCATACTTCTGTGCTATGGAAATAAATTAATTTTTAATTTGATGAAATGTTATCATACCTTTATACACGGCATCTTGCATACATAACCCAGTAATAGGAACGAGCTATATAAATTAAAATGTCATAGAGTTGCTTCTGTCTAAGTTAAACATTTCTTCCGTTTAAAAGTATAGATAATTTGGCAAATGCCAGCGCTGAACGTAACGAAATATAAATCATAACTTGAAACTACAAAACTAACACTTAAGGCGAAAATATACCGAATATAATATAAGTGACTAAAATGTTCTTTATGAGCTGAAAATAAAATACTACCTGAACGATTAGCTGCATTATAATATACAATATTTTGAAACACAAAGGCCGTACATTGGCTAACCGAAACCAACTTTTAACAAAAACACTATAACTAATGACAACGTCATAGCTACTGTTGCTGGTTGTACGTGCTTCTGTGCTGTGGAAAGAAATATGAAAATATGACATAGGTAATAAATATTTCAATGTCACGAAATGTTATCATATAATTTTGCACACATAACCCACTTATGGGAACATACTATATAACTTAAAATGTCATAGAGTTGCTTTTGTCTAATCTAAACGTTGTTTCCGTTTGAAAGTATAGATAATTTGACAAATACCAGCGCTGAACGTAACGGAATAATTATCATAACTTGAAACCATAAAATTAACATTTTAGGCGAAAATATACCGATTATAATAAAAGTGACTAAGGGTTTCTTTATAAGCTCGAAATGAACCACTACCTGAACAATTACATGCATTATTATATACAATATATTGTAACACACAGGCCGTACATTGGCTAACGGAAGCAAACATTTAACAAGAACACTACGTAACAAACTATTATCATACCTTTTTTTTAGACGCTATTTGCACACTGAAGGCGAATCTTCTATACGTTGTGAAGTAAAATGTCAAGGAGTGGCTACTTGCTTGTGTAGTAAATGCTTCCGTATGAAAGTAAAGATTCTTTGTAATCTGGAAAGGAACGACTACTGGAACAATGATCTGCATACTTATATATAATATATTGTAATACAAATGCCGTACATTGACTAACCGAAACCAACTTTTAACAAAAACACTTACTATCGCCAAAGTGATAGCTACTGTTGCTGGTTGTAAGTGTTTCTGTGCTGTGGAAAGAAATATGACAATATGACATAGGTAATCAATATTTCAATGTCACGAATTTGTACCATACCGTTGTACACGGTAGTTTGCACATTTAAGGCGAATACAATATTAACTGAATTATTATATATCATACATATTAACACAGAAGCCGCACATTTTCTAACTAAAGGCAGCTTTTATTAATAACAATATTGCTATTGACAAGTAATAGCTACTGTTTCTTGCGGTACGTACTTCTGAGCTATGGAAATAAATCAATGTTTAAATGTGATAAAAAGTTACCATACCTTTTTACATGGCGTCTTGCACACATAACCTACTCATGGGAACATGCTATATAACTTAAATTGTCATAGAGTTGCTTTTGTCTAATCTAAACATGGCTTCCGTTTAAAAGTATAGAGAATTTGACAAATGCCAGCGCTAAACGTAACGAAATAATAGTCATAACTTGAAACCACAAAACTAACAAATTAGGCGAAAATATACAGAATGTAATAACAGTGACTTAGGGATTCTTTATAAGCTGGAAATGAACGACTACCTGAAAAATTAACTGCAATATTATATACAACATATAGCAACACAAAGGCCATACATTGGCTAACGGAAGCAAACATTTAACAAGAACACTACGTCACGAAATATTATCATACCTTTTAGACGGTATGTTGCACACTTGAGGCGAATATACCATACGGTGTGAATTAAAATGTCAAGGAGTGGCTATTGTCTTATGTAGTAAATGCTTCCATATGAAAGTACAGATTCTTTATAATCTGGAAAAGAACGATAACTGGTACAATGAACTGCATTATTATATATAATATATTGAAACACAAAAATGCCCTACATTGACTAACCGAAACCAATTTAAAAATAAAACACTATTACTATTGACAAAGACACAGCTACTGTTGCTGGCTGTACGTGGTTCTGTGCTGTGGAAAGAAATATGACAATATGACATAGGTAATCAATATTTCAATGTCACGAAATGTTATCATACCATTGTACACGTTAGTTTGCACATTTAAGGCGAATACAATATTAACTGAATTATTATATATAATACATTGTAACACAGAGGGCGCACATTTTCTTACTAAAGGCAGCTTTTAATAATAACACTATTGCTATTGACAATAAATAACTACTGTTGGTTGTGATCCGTACTTTTTTGCTATTGAAATAAATCAATTTTTAAATGTAATGAAATTGTATCATACCTTAATACACGGCATCTTGCACACATAACCCTCTTGGGAACATTGTATATAACTTAAAATGTCTTACAGTTGCTTCTGTCTAATCTAAACATTGCTTCCGTTTGAAAGTATAGATGATTTGGCAAATGCCAGCGCTGAACGTAACGGAATAATAATCTTAAATTGAAACCACAAAAATAACACTTAAGGCGAAAATGTACCAAATATAATAAAAGTGACTCAGGGGTACACTTTATAATCTGGAAATGAATGACTACGCGAATAATTACAATACATTGTAACACAAACGCCTTACATTGGCTAACGAAGCAAACATTTAACAAGAGCACTACGTCACGAAATAATATCATACTTCTTTAAAGGGTATTTTGCACACATAATGCGAATATACTAAACGGTGTGAATTTAAATGTCAAGGAGTGGCTACTGTCTTATCTAGTAAATGCTTACGTATGAAAGTAAAGATTCTTTATAATCAGGAAATTAACGACTACTGGAACAATGAACTGCATCATTTATTATATATTATATATTGTCACACAAATGCCGTACAATGACTAACCGAAACCAACTTACAAAATCTCTATTACTATTTACAAAGTGATAGCTAGTGTTGCTGGTTGTACGTGCTTCTGTTCTGTGGAAAGAAATATGACAATATGACATAGGTTATCAATATTTGAATGTCACGAAATGTTATCATACTATTGTACACGGTAGTTTGCACATTTAAGGCGAATACAAAATTAACTGAATTATCATATATGATACATTGTTACACGTAACCCCTACATTTTCTAACTTAATGCAGCTTTTAATAATAACACTATTGCTAATGACAAAAAATAAGTACTGTTGGTTGCGGAACGTACTTCTGTGCTATGGAAATAAATCAATGTTTAAATGTGATGAAATGTCATCATACATTTATACACGGCATCTTGCACACATAACACACTAATGGGAACATGCTATAATGTCAATTATTGGAACATGCTGTATACTTTAAAATGTCAAAGAGTGGCTGCTGTCTAACCTAAACATCGCTTGCGTTTGAAAGTATAGATAAGCACTGAACGCTGTGTATTGAAACCACTAAACTAACACTTAAGGCGAAAATGTACCGAATATAATATAAGTGACTAAGGGGTTCTTTATAATCCGAAAATGAACGATTACCTGAACAATTAATTGCATTATTATATACAATACATTGTAACACAAACGCCATACATTGGCTTACGGAAAGAAACTTTTATCAAGAATGCTACGTCATGAAATATTATCATACCTTTTTAGATGAGATTTTGCACACTTAAGGCGAATATACCATACGGTATGAACTAAAATGTCAAGCAATGGCTACTGTCTTATGAAGTAAATGCTTCCGTATGAAAGTTTAACAAAAGGCAGCTTTTAATAACAACACGTTTGCTGTTAACAAGTAATAGCGACTTTTGGTTTCTGTATGTGCGTCGGGGCTGTGATACGAAATATGACAATGTGACATTTTAGATGTATGTTGCACACTTAAGGCGAATATACCATACGGTATGTATTAAATGTCAAGCAATGGCTACTGTCTTATGAAGTAAATGCTTCCGTATGAAAGTTTAACAAAAGGCAGCTTTTAATAACAACACGTTTGCTGTTAACAAGTAATATCGACTTTTGGTTTCTGTATGTGCGTCTGGGCTGTGATACGAAATATGACAATGTGACATTTTAGATGTATTTTGCACACTTAAGGCGAATATACCATACGGTATGTATTAAAATGTCTTATGTAGTTAATGTTTCCGTATGTAAGTCTAACAAAAGGCAGTTTTTAATAACAACACAATTGCTGTTAACAAGTATTAACGACTTTTGATTTCTGTATGTGATTAGTAATATGACAATGTGACATAGTAATCAATATTTAAAATGTCACGAAATGTTACCATACCATTGTACACGGTAGTTTGCACATTTAAGGCGAATACATTATTAACTTATTTATCATATTTAATAAATTGTAACACAGAGGCCGTACATTTATTTAACTATAAATCAATGTTTTAAATCGGTCCGTACTTCTGTGCTATTTAAATAAATCAATGTTTAAATTGGATGAAATGTTATCATACCTTTATAAACGGCATCTTGCACACATAACCCACTTATGGGAACATACTATATAACTTAAAATGTCATAGAGTTGCTTTTGTCTAATCTAAACGTTGTTTCCGTTTGAAAGTATAGATAATTTGACAAATACCAGCGCTGAACGTAACGGAATAATTATCATAACTTGAAACCATAAAATTAACATTTTAGGCGAACATATACCGATTATAATAACTGTGACTAAGGGTTTCTTTATAAGCTCGAAATGAACGACTACCTGAACAATTAAATGCATTATTATATACAATATATTGTAACACAAAGGCCGTACATTGGCTAACGGAAGCAAACATTTAACAAGAACACTACGTAACAAAATATTATCATACCTTTTTTGTAGACGGTATTTGCACACTTAAGGCGAATATTTTATACATTGTGAATTGAAATGTCAAGGAGTGGAAAAGAACGATAACTGGTACAATGAACTGCATTATTATATATAATATATTGAAACACAAAAATGCCTTACATTGACTAACCGAAACCAATTTTAAACAAGCAAATTCATGAAAATTATATCCCCCGCTTGCAGGAAATATTGTAGGAATAAAATCCGACGAAAGTGACGATCGAACTTGGCCTAGCTGTTTGTTTATAGTTAAGGCATTTAACCTTGTTACAAAGTTTGAAAAAAAAAAACGGTTCACATTTGTGGCAGTAATTGCACGGAAACAGCAACAAACGACATGTTTTGTAAAGCAAGGGGCCATAACTCCACCGAATAAAGCCCGCCGAAAGTGAGGATCGAATTTGGCCTAGCCCTTAAGGCATTTAACCTTGTTACCAAGTTTGAAAAAAAAAGGTTCACATTTGTGGCAGTTATTGCACGGAAACAGCAACAAACGACATTTTTTGTTAAATAAGGGGCAATAACTACTACGAATAAAGTCCACAGAAAGTGACGATCGAACTTGGCCTAGCCCTTACGGCATTTAACCTTGTTACCAAGTTTGAAAAAAAAATGGTTCACATTTGTGGCAGTTATTGCACGGAAACAGCTAGAAACGACATTTTTTGTTAAATAAGGGGCCATAACTCCACCAAATAAAGTCCGCCGAAAATGACAATCGAACTTGGTCTAGCCCTTAAGGCATTCAACCTCGTTATCAAGTTTGAACAAAAAAGGTTCACACTTGTGGCAGTTATTGCAAGGAAACAGCAACAAACAACATATTTTGTTAAATAAGGGGCCATAACTACACCAAATAAAGTCCGCCGTAAGTGACGATCGAACTTGGCCTAGCCCTCAAGGCATTTAACCTTGTCACCAAGTTTGAAAAAAAAAAGGTTTACATTTGTGGCAGTTATTGCACGGAAACAGCAACAAACGACATTTTTGGTTAAATAAGGAGCCATAGCTCCACCGAATAAAGTCAGCCGAACGTGACGATCGAACTTGGCCTAGCCCTTCAGGCATTTAACCTTGTTACTAAGTTTGAAAAAAAAACGGTTAACATTTGTGGCAGTTATTGCACGGAAACGAAGTGTGACAGACAGATGGACAGACGCACGTACGTCCAAAAGGCGTTTGTTGGGTATTTTCATTTGATGTTCTCTTGTTGGTATAACCAACAAGCACATGGTTTATTCCGTAATTAACTCCCGTTTACGGAATAAATAGCATTAATATGCTAATTAGATACCCATTAGACAATTATATAAAAAAAACACTTATCAAAGTGTCTTATAAGGGTGTCGAGTGGGAATTACGAAAAACCACTACCCAACAAGAGTACTCTGGTAAGTACGGACAGACAGACGGACAAACCCAAATTAATAACCCCCCTTTTTTCTTCGAAAAAGCGGGGGATAAAAAAAACACTATTACTATTGACAAAGAGACAGCTACTGTAGCTGCCTGTACGTGGTTCTGTGCTGTGGAAAGAAATATGACAATATGACATAGGTAATCAATATTTCAATGTCACGAAATGTTATCCTACCATTGTACACGGTAGTTTGCACATTTAAGGCGAATACAATATTTGCTGAATTATTATATATAATACATTGTAACACAGAAGCCGCACATTTTCCTACTAAAGGCAGCTTTTAATAATAACACTATTGCTATTGACAAATAATAACTACTGTTGTTTGTGATCCGTACTTCTGTGCTATTGAAATAAATCAATTTTTAAATGTGATGAAATGTTATCATACCTTTATACACGGCACCTTGCACACATAACCCACTTATGGGAACATGCTATATAACTTAAAATGTTTTAAAGTTGCTTCTGTCTAATCTAAACATTGGTTTCGTTTGAAAGTATAGATGATTTGGCAAATGCCAGCGCTGAACGTAACGGAATAATAATCCTAACTTGAAACAACAAAAATAACACTTAAGGCGAAAATGTACCGAATATAATAAAAGTGACTAAGAGGTACTCTTTATAATCTGGAAATGAATGACTACGCGAATAATTAACTGCATTATTATATACAATACATTGTACCACAAAGGCTTTACATTGGCTAACGAAGCAAACATTTAACAAGAGCACTACGTCACGAAATAATATCATACTTTTTTAAAGGGTATTTTGCACACATAAGGCGAATATACTAAACGGTGTGAATTAAAATGTCAAGCAGTGGCTACTGTCTTATCTAGTAAATGCTTCCGTATGAAAGTATAGATTCTTTATAATCAGGAAATGAACGACTACTGGAACAATGAACTGCATCATTTATTATATATCATATATTGTAACACAAACGCCGTACATTAACTAACCGAAACCAACTTACATAAACTCTATTATTATTGACAAAGAGACAGCTACTGTTGCTGGCTGTACGTGGTTCTGTGCTGTGGAAAGAAATATGACAATATGACATAGGTAATCAATATTTCAATGTCACGAAATGTTATCATACCATTGTACACGGTAGTGTGCACATTTAAGGCGAATACAATATTAACTGAATTATTAATTATAATACATTATAACACAGAAGCCGCACATTTTCTAACTAAAGGCAGCTTTTAATAATAACACTATTGCTATTGACAAGTAATAACTACTGTTGGTTGTGGTCCATACTTCTGTGCTATGGAAATAAATCAATTGTGATGAAATGTTATCATACCTTTATACACGGCATTTTGCACACATAACCCATTAATAGGAACGAGCCATATAACTTAAAATGTCATAGAGTTGCTTCTGTCTAAGTTAAACATTGCTTCCGTTTAAAAGTATAGATAATTTGGCAAATGCCAGCGCTGAACGTAACGGAATATAAATCATAACTTGAAACTACAAAACTAACACTTAAGGCGAAAATATACCGAATATAATAAAAGTTACTAAGATGTTCTTTATAAGCTGAAAATGAACGACTACCTGAACGATTAGCTGCATTATTATATACAATATTTTGTAACACAAAGGCCGTACATTGGCTAATATAAGCAAACATTTAACAAGAACACTACGTCACGAAATATTATCATACCTTTTTAGACGGTATTTTGCCCACTTAAGGCGAATATACCTTACGGTGTGAATTAAAATGTCAAGGAGTGGCTACTGTCTTATGCGGTAAATGCTTCCGTATGAAAGTATAGATTCTTTATTATATGGAAATGAACGACTACTTGAACAATGAACTGCATTATTATGTATACTATATTTAACACAAATGCCGTACATTGACTAACCGAAACCAACTTTTAACAAAAACACTATTACTATTGACAACGTCATAGCTACTGTTGCTGGTTGTACGTGCTTCTGTGCTGTGGAAAGAAATATGAAAATATGACATAGGTATTAAATATTTCAATGTCACGAAATGTTATCATACCATTGTACACTGTATTTTGCACATTTACGGCGAATACAATGCGGTTCGTACTTCTGTGCTATGGAAAAAAAATCAATGTTTAAATGTGATGAAATGTTATCATACCTTTATAAAAGGCATCTTGCACACATAACCAACTTATGGGAACATGCTATATAACTTAACATGCCATAGAGTTGCTTCTGTCTAATCTAAACGTTGCTTCCGTTTGAAAGTATAAATAATTTGGCAACGTAACGGTATAATAATCATAACTAGAAAACACAAAACTAACACTTAAGGCGAAAATATGTCGAATATAAAACAAGTGACTAGGGGGGTCTTTATAAACTGGAAATGAATGACTACCTGAACAATTAACTGCATTACAATATATTGTAACAAAAAGGCCGTTCATTGGCTAACGGAAGTAAACATTTAACAAGAACACTTCGTCACGAAATAGTATCATACCTTTTTAGACGATATTTTGCACGCTTAAGGCGAATATACCATACGGTGTGAATTAAAATGTCAAGGAGAGGCTACTGTATTATGTAGTAAACGCTTCCGTATGAAAGTATAGATTCTTTATAATCTGGAAATGAACGACTACTGGAACAATGAACTACATATATATGTCACGAAATGTTATCATACCATTGTACACGGTAGTTTGCACATTTAAGGCGAATACAATATTAACTGAATTATTATATATTATACATTGTAACACAGAAGCCGCACATTTTCTTACTAAAGGCAGCTTTTAATAATAACACTATTGCTATTGACAAATAATAACTACTGTTGGTTGTGATCCGTACTTTTGTGCTATTGAAATAAATCAATTTTTAAATGTGATGACATTTTATCATACATTTATACACGGCATCTTGCACACATAACACACTAATGGGAACATGCTATACTGTCAAGTATTGGAACATGCTGTATACTTTAAAATGTTAAAGAGTGGCTGCTGTTTAACCTAAACATCGCTTGCGTTTGAAAGTAAAGATAAGCGCTGAACGCTGTGTATTGAAACCACTTAACTAACACTTAAGGCGAAAATGTACCGAATATAATATAAGTGACTAGGTGGTTCTTTATAATCCGGAAATGAATGATTACCTGAACAATTAATTGCATTATTATAAAAAATACATTGTAACATAAAGGTCATACATTGGCTTACGGAAATAAACTTTTATCAAGAATGATACGTCAAGCAATATTATCATACCTTTTTAGATGAGATTTTGCACACTTAATGCGAATATACCATACGGTATGAATTAAAATGTCAAGGAATGGCTTCTGTTTTATGAAGTAAATGCTTCCGTATGAAAGTCTAACAAAAGGCAGCTTTTAATAACAACACGTTTGCTGTTAACAAGTAATAGCGACTTTTGGTTTTTGTATGTGCGTCTGGGCTGTGATACGAAATATGACAATGTGATATTTTAGATGTATTTTGCACACTTAAGGTGAATATACCATACGGTATGAATTAAAATGTCAAGGAGTGGCTATTGTCTTATGTAGTAAATGCTTCCGTATGTAAGTCTAACAAAAGGCAGCTTTTAATAACAACACAATTGCTGTTAACAAGTATTAACGACTTTTGGTTTCTGTATGTGATTAGAAATAAGACAATGTGACATAGTAATCAATATTTAAAATGGCACGAAATGTTACCACACCATTGTTCACGGTAGTTTGCACATTTAAGGCGAATACATTATTAACTGATTTATCATATTTAATACATTGTAACACAGAGGCCGTACACTTTTTAACTAAAGGTAGCTTTTAAAAATAACACTATTGCTATTGACAAGTTATAGCTACTTTTGGTTGTGGTACGTACTACTGTGCTGTGGAAATAAAAAAAAAAGTTTAAATGTGATGAAATGTTATCATACCTTTATACACGGCATCTTGCACACATAACCCTCTTATCGGAACATGCTATATAATTTATAATATCATATAGTTGCTTCTGTCTTATCTTAACATTGCTTCCTTTTTGAAGTATTGATAAGTTGGCATGCCAGCGCTGAACGTAACGGAATAATAATCATAACTTGAAACCACAAAACTAACACTTAAGGCGAATATGTACCAAAATATAATAACAGTGACTAATGGGTTTTCTTTACAATATGGATATTAACAACTACCTGAACAATTAACTGCATTATTATATACAATACATTGTATCACAAAGGCCGTACATTGCATTACGGAAACCAACTTTTTACAAGAACACTACGTCACGAAATATTATCATACCTTTTTATACGGAATTTTGCACACTTAAGGCGAATATTCCAAACTGTCAAGGAGTGGCTACTGTCTAATGTAGTAAATGCTTCCGTATCAAAGTATAGAATCTTTATAATCTGGAAATAAACGACTACAGGAACAATGAACTACATTATTATATACAATATGTTGTATAACAAATGCCGTACATTGACTAACCGAAACCAACATTTAACAAGAACACTATTGCAATTGACAAAGTGATAGCTACTGTTCTTGCTGGTTGTACGTGTTTCTGTGCTGTAGAAAGAAATATTACAATATGACATAGGAAATCAATATTTCAATGTCACGAAATGTTATCACACCATTGTACACGGTAGTGTGCACATTTAAGGCGAATATACAATATTAAGTGAATTATTATATATAATACATTGTAGCACAGAAGCCGTACATTTTCTAATGAAAGGCAGCTTTTAATAATAGCACTATGGCTATTGACAGGTAATAGCTACTGTTGTTTGCCCAATGTGTTATCATACCTTTATACACGGCATTTTGCACACGTAACCCACTCTTGGAACATGCTATATAATGTAAATTGTCATAGACTTGCTTTTGTCTAATCTAAACATTGCTTCCTTTATACACGGCATCTCGCACACATAACCCACTCATGGAACATGCTATATAATTTAAATTGTCATAGACTTGCTTTTGTCTAATCTAAACATTGCTTCCGTTTTAAAGTAATGATAAGTTGGCAAATACCAACGCTGAAAGTAACGGAATGATAAATTTAACTTGAAACCACAAAACTAACACTTAAGGCGAAAATGTACCGAACATAATAAAAGTGACTGAGGGGTTCTTTATAATCTTGAAATGACCGATGACCTGAACAATTAATTGCATTATTATATACAATTTATTGTAACACAAAGGCCATACACTAGCTAACAGAAACAAACCTTTATCAAGAACACTACGTCAAGAAATATTATAATGTGACATAGGTTAGTCACGAAATGTTACCATACTATTGTACAAAGTAGTTTGCACATTTAAGGCGAGTACACTATATACTGAATTATCATATATAATACATTGTAACACAGAAGCCGTACATTTTCTAACTAAAGGCAGGTTGCACACATAACCCACTTATGGGACCACGCTATATAATTTAAAATATCATAGAGTTGCTTCTGTCTAATCTAAACATTGCTTCCGTTTGAAAGTATAGATAATTCGGCAAGAGCCAGCGCTGAACGTAACGGACTAATAATCATAATTTGAGACCATAAAGCTAACACTTAAGGCGAATACAATATTATCTGAATTATTATATACAATGCATTGTAACACAGAAGCCGTTCATTTTCTGAAGGCAGCTTTTAATAAACAACACTAATGCTATTGACAAGTAATAGCTACTGTTGGTTGGTGTACGTACTTCTATGCTATGGAAAAAATCAATGTTTAAATGTGATGAAACGTTATCATACCTTTATACACGGTATCTTTCACTCATAACCTACTTATGCGCTGTATAATTTAAAATGTCAAAGAGTGGCATCTGTTAAATCTAAAAATTGCTTCCGTTTGAAAGTATAGATAATTTGTCAAATGCCAGCGCTGAACGTAACGGAAAAATGATTTTAACTTTAAACCAATAAACTAACCCATACAAAAAAAGGGCTAACAAAGACAATTAATGAACACAAAAGAAACTGCGATTTGTTAGTGCGCCATTGCCTAACAAACACCATTAGTAAACACAAAATAAACTGTGATTTGTTAGTGCGCCATTGCCTTACAAACACCATAAATGAACACAAAAGAAACTGCGATTTGTTAGTACGTCATTGCCTAACAAACACTATTAAACAACACCAAAGAAACTGCAGTTTGTTAGTGTTCCATTGGCCTAAGAAAACACCAAACAAACCGCGAACAATTTCACATGCAGATGGAACGCGGTTTGATAAATGTTTTAATGAAACACTACCAAACCATGGTCAAATAATTAATGGACCACTATCTGATTACTAATGGAACGCTTTCATACCACGGTTGCACCATTTATGGTTAGCTATGAAATCATTGCCTGTTCATTAATAGTAAGCTGGTAGTTGGTCTGTGCATCAATGGCGTCTTCTAGTTGGTCTGGATAACATCTGGTCATCAATGGCGTCTACTAGTTGGTCTGGTTAAAATATGGTCATCAATGATGTCTGCAACTTTGTCTCGATCACATCTGGTCATCAATAGGGTCTGCAAGTTGGTCTTGATCACATCTGGTCATAAATGACGTATGCTAGTTGGTCTGGTCATCAATGGCGTCTTCTAGTTGGTTTGGATCACATCTGGTCATCAATGGCGTCTGCTAGTTGGTTTGGTTATGAATGGCGTGTGCGAGTTGGTCTTGATCACATCTGGTCATACATGACGTCTGCTAGTTGGTCTGGTCATCAATGTCGTTTGATAGTTGGTCTGGATAACATATGGTCATCAATTTCGTCTGCTAGGTGGTCTAGTCATCAATGGCGTCTGCTAGTTAGTCTGGATCACATCAGGTCATCAATGGCGTCTGCTAGTTAGTCTGGATAACCTATGGTCATCAATGGCGTCTTCTAGTTGGTTTGGATCACATCTGCTCACATCTGCTCACATCTGCTCATCATCTGCTAGTTGGTCTGGTCATCAATGGCATCTGCTACTTGGTCTGAATCACATTTAGTCTTCACTGGCGTCTGGTAGTAAGTCTGATCCTTACTGGCGTCTGCTAGTTGGTCTGAATCACATCTGGTCATTAATGTCGTCTGGTAGTTTGTCTTGATCACATTTTGGTCATCAATGGCGTCTTGTAGTTGGTCTGGTCATTAATGTTGTCTAGTAGTTGGTCTGGTCATCAATGTCGTATGGTAGTTGGTCTGGATTACATTCGGTCATCAATGTCGTCTGCTAGTTGGATTGGTCATTAATGTTGTCTAGTAGTTGGTCTGGTCATCAATGTCGTCTTGTTGTTGGTCTAGATTACATTCGTTCATCAATGTCGTCTGCTAGTTGGATTGGTCATCAACGGCGTCTAGTTGTAGGTCTGGTCCTCACTAGCGTCTGATTGTTTGTTTGGATCACACCTGGTCATCAATGGTGTCTGCTTGCTGGTCTTGATCACATCTGGTCACCAATGGCGTCTGCTAGTTGTCTGGTAATCACTGGCGTATGGTAGTTGATATGGTCACCAATGTCGTCTGGTAGTTGGTCTGGTCATCACTGGCGTCTGCTAGTTGGTCTGGATCACATCTAGTCATCAATGGCGTCAATAGTACTCGAGCTCTCATCAATATGAACAATATGTGCAAGTTTGAAAACTGTGAACTGTGTCGTGTTAACAAAAAAGGTTTAAAAAATGGATGGACGGACGGACAGATGCACGGATGAACGCGAGGAACATTGCCATCCCATTAACTTTGGCCTTCGGCAAGTAGACCTAAAAAGAGAAGCGTAGGAAAGTAAGATCGAAAATACTCTTTGATTCATAATTCACTTTAATTAAGAGATAATTGCAGAAACGGTAGATGCTGTTTGTCTTCTGTACAGAAATTCGTACAATAAACTTATCTAAGAAATATTCATTAAATATAAGAAGATATGTTATTATAAATGTTCGTCATTATGTTGTTTTTATAGTTAGAAACCGACTTGAGGGGAATTTTAGCGACATGAGGGGAATCGTTTATTCGCCTTTACTTAAGGCGAAGCACTTAGGGAGACAACTTTCTTAATCTGGGGTTTAGAGTGAAATTAGAAGGCCACGGAGTTATTTTATAAGGTGAAAAGGTGTGTAGTAAATTGATTCTGTAAATAAACTTAATAGTTTTTAAAATATAGTTCTTAGAAATAAGTTCGCCCTAAGTTATCAAAAAATGGCATTTCCCCTTAATGTAGGATACATACTTATATATATATATATATATATATATATACATCAATTGAGTATAAACTTTGAAAACTATATTTGCAATTCTATATAGCGATATAAGGCGTATTTATCATCAGATAAGAGACTAGGAATACCACGATATCTCGGGGGATTTATTGATTTTGTATTTTTCCATATCTTGACAATTACATGTATCGATTATTTCGAGGGCTTTGCGTGAAACGGTTGTAACTAAAATTGGTATTTTTTTTACCAAGGTTAATCACTTCGTCATAAAGTCTTTAAAAGCGTCAGATAATTTTACTTGGTAAACAATGGAAATTTAGGTGCCATTGCTCGTTCTGAGCAATGGCACCTAAATTTGCATTGTTTACAAAGGGGTCAAAATTATCCCTAAACCAGGGTTTTCAAAATAGGTTTTTAGTTACAACCGTTTCACGCCAAGCCCTCGATTTACCATTAAAAGCTGGGTAAAAAACACTGTTCAATCAAATTCTTAACCCCACGAAAAAAGTAACGACCAATCACGGCAAAACAAATCATACAATTAGATGTTTTGGTCCGCTTTTTTGGTCAAAACATTAAAGAATCTCACATTGGGAATGGTTTCGAATATGATCAAACTGGGAAATAGCCATTATGGTTCACATCATTTCCTTTTTCCAAGGTAATTGAACATGATAAGAACTTAAGGGATGCACAGGCTAATCTGGATCTACAATGTTAAAAAAAGCCAACTTGTTCTTTTACCAATATATAGGCTCATATGACCTATAAAGCACAGCATAGTAACGACTCGTTATCTTGCTATCTTGTTACACAGCCAGATCTGAATCTTCACTATTAACGCTTCCCTCATATAGACGCTTTCTGACGTCTCTGCTTACAGTAGGTCGGATTTCGTGTTGGAGTTAAATATATCAAATGCAAAACGATACAAGTGAAACAAGTTTAGGCGAAAGAGAGTAATGTTAATAAATATCTTCCATTCAAACCTTCAGTCGTAATTTACAATCCCTGAAATCCCGAGCTATAGTAAAGAAAGTCACTACATGGACTACCATTTTTAACAATTTCCCACATACAAACGCTTTCTAAGGCCTCGGCAGCCGACGGAATTTCATCTGATGCAAAATTGTTGTATGTGGGAAAGGATAAGATATTTTGTTATGACCCAACCCTCACCCCCTCCCTCCTCGGGGCGGACGGACGTATCAATAGCTCTTAACCACTGAGTCGGTTCTGAAGAAGACACATCAACACACATATGAACCTAACAACACAGTCGTTACACGGTTAATCCAGTAAAATAAAACTCAAAACAATGTTCAAAAAATTAAAACTGTGTATGAAGACATACAGAAAAAGAACACAATACACAAAATACAGCAAACATGTACCTGAACGTTTGTTTTGTATATGTTCCTGCTTGGCCTTTACAACTGCATATATTATTGGCTTGCACAATAAGGTATAGTAAAAGTTTACATTGTAAAGAACTCTTACTCTGCGTAACAAATCCCTGCGTTCCATGAAACTTTATGGTAGCAACCGGTAGACAATCCACAGATCAAAATACATTTCTTTTTCACAACTGGTACGAACTGTTACAAACCATGATCATAAAACTTCTACAATGGACTCAAGAACGATAAAGTATTCTCTAATGATACTAAAGTTTCGTCTTCTTCGCCCTTAGAGATAAGCGTAGTTAATATATCTATTCAAAGCTAAGTGCTAACTGTTTTCGTAGAAACCCGTTAATGTAATGTTGGCTTTCTAGTTTGTTCTTTTCGAAATAGTTCCTTGGTGACCCTGGAGATATGTCTTCTTTTCTCACAAGTTGTACCACCTGTGAACAAAAGTATGTTCTATGATGTTGCATATTTCCGTCGTACGTGTTGAGAGCAGACGACTGCAGTTCGTAGTATATCCATGTCACAATCACACGGCGATTGTACTGGAGGGATTGGTGAGCGACAATATTTGTTTTCTTCATTTTTGCCCTTTCTCTGATCTAGACCACTTTGTGGTTTTATTTATTGAATAGTATTGTACGCCGCTTTCAACATTATAACAGCTACACCACGACGTTTCCTGTTTATAAATATCCAGTATAAACGGTAATGTTATCCCAATAAATCGACGAGTCAGTTGAAATGCTTACCCCGAAAAACAGAGCGACAATGTTATTGAACAGTTTATCATGTTCACACAATGTTTTTATCTCTTTATCCAAAATATATACTTTGTATTTTCTTCGAAGATGCTCCTGAGTGAGTATTATTAGTGCCTACTTTTATCGTTCTTGTGTACTATGGTCACCATCATAACTTGTAGACAATAAATACCTTGTATTATTACGAAGAACTTTTCATTTTTTAAACCTACGGATTTAGGGTTATGTGTGTATACTACGGTTCTAAGGTTATGTATGTATACTACGGTTTTCTAGGAGTATGTGTGTATACTACGGTTCTAAGGTTATGTGTGTGTATACTACGGTTCTAAGGTTATGTATGTATACTACGGTTTTCTAGGATTATGTGTGTATACTACGGTTCTAGGGTTATGCGTGTATACTACGGTTCTAGGTTTATACGTGTATACTACGGTTCTAGGTTTATACGTGTATACTACGGTTCTAGGTTTATACGTGTATACTACGGTTCTAGGTTTATACGTGTATACTACGGTTCTAAGGTTATGTATGTATACTACGGTTTTCTACGAGTATGTGTGTATACTACGGTTCTAAGGTTATGTGTGTATACTACGGTTCTAAGGTTATGTATGTATACTACGGTTTTCTAGGATTATGTGTGTATACTACGGTTCTAGGGTTATGTGTGTATACTACGGTTATAGGGTTATGTGTGTGTATACTACGGTTATAGGGTTATGTGTGTGTATACTACGGTTATAGGGTTATGTGTGTGTATACTACGGTTATATGATTATGTGTCTCTCTCTCTCTTTCTCTCTCTTAAAAAATAGTTCATCATGAACTCAAATCATCATGCCTGATTTTACCATAATTGTTAGCATTTTACTTTTTTTTTTATATTCCGCAATTTCATATTCAATAATATATTTTACGAAAAGAAAAATAAGTTTGCGAATATTCACGGAAAATTGCGACGAAAAATAAATGTTAAACAAAGAAGTCAGGTGACAAATGCGCATTGGGAGGTCAACTGTGAAAGGTTATTATTCATCTTCCCGAAGTGAAAACGAAAAGTACGAATATTTATGGGCGTTGTCGATTTCAGTTTAAATTAAAAAAAAACACATATTTGCGCCATTTCACTCGTCGGTTTGTTGTTTATACATTTCCTTTGATCTGACATTACAATATGCATGTTATAAATAAACAAAGAAATGTTCGAACATTTCCGGAAAGTAGCGACGAAGAAGATAATGTAAAAATAAACCAATCAGAGAGCGCGACCGCTATGTCGGACTAAGTGTGAATTAAAGGGAATTACATTTAAAACAGCGGTGGAGGAAAGGGTGGAGGTGGTTAGCTTTTATAAACAAAGAAACTCCGTCGATTGAAACTAGAATCCACACACTGACGCGTGATAGTAGCTCGCTGGCTGATTAACTATGGCACACATAGTTTGGAGAGAAATGTGTTGATCGTTTTCTTGCCTGAAGTGACCTAAAAGAAGACATTGTTTTCTTACACGACTTTTGACACCCCACGATGACAAAATACTTGATCTAATATATCAACTTTTGATTCACCGCAATGACATAAATCATTTTATCTATCATAAAATACATAATGTAGCATTGCGGTTTCCTCGGATCCAAAGACCACATTTCACTCAGTATGGGGAAAATAATTACATAATACAGAAGTGAATTGAAAACTGCCATGTTATTTTTCAATGCCAGGTAGATAATATGTAATATCATTTTTAACATATCTAGGCAAGACAAAAAAGCGCCAAAAACACTCATGTGCTTCTCTTGTATTAATTCTTTCACTATGTGATGTTATCAATAATTTTCGTTTTTTAATGTTCAGTATAGCCATGATCAAACACTTTGTCCCAGGCGAGTCCATAGTTTAGAGAATTATTTTCTTTTAAACCTTTTTTTTCCAACATCATTACCAGTTCAGTTTATTGCATTGGTGCAGAATTTTAAATGTTTATTTAATCAGCATGAAACTTTGTCATACTATTTGTTTCTCATGTTCTTTGGGCCTTGTTCAAAAACTGTCCAATAAGCTCAAACTAGGTAATTTGTCAAAGCATTATAATGGTTCATGGGGACTAGTTGACCATGGTGCATTTTTCACACAAATGCTACATAACCCTGTGCACCCCAAATACACATTTTCCCAATCCCCTTCCAGCACGCTATTAAAATTGGTCTACTAAGGATTCAGAATGCTCTAATATTTCTGAGCTCTTACTATTTTCCACTCTCTTCGTAAAAGTGGACCCAATAAATCCATAACTGATACATGACGAATTAATGCTTTCAAAGTGTAGGAGTAACACTTGCTTATGGAGTGCAGCATATTGCTCTTTGTGAAACTTCTTATTTTTCATTCATTCACCTTGTTCTGCCGGATTTCAAAATGATTTCTTGTAATGTTCCTTTAATGAACCTCTCTAAACCTCCAACAAGTTTGCTCGAGTGAGTGAAATTTGTAAAACACACAGAAACTACATGATGGTAGTTGATTTAACATTGACCTATTTCTGAATATAATAAGGCAGAAACTTCAAAACTTTACAGCCTACAACTGCTGTCAAATTTTCCTTTGAATCTTCATGTCTTAAATGTATATATTTGTGAAGTCTTGCACTCAGGTGAGCGATATAGGGCCAACAAGGTCCTCCTGTTTTCCAATTGCCAGTTTCATAATATTTACTATTTTTTATATGATCTTTCAACATTTTAAAAGTAAATAATTACTCTATACCTCCATTCCCCTAAGACGGAATGTGTCGGCCCGGATTAGCCTGCGAGGAATGCGCAGGCTTATCTGGGTCGATACGTTACACAGAATCCAAAATGTTGGTTTTCTCGTGGTACGGCTCTTATATTTACAGATGTGGCCATTGTTTGAAAGAAATAGGTCACATTTAGTATGTTTGTAAAAACAAATAAGATACACGGTTTTCTTTACACATGTTGATCTTTTCGCACACTTTACTTTTTTTATATAGCACGTTTTAATCCAAAATGTGCAACTAATAAGTTAGAGCTGATTCGATAAGGAGCAAATTCGTTATTAGAATATAGTAAGCAAACATGTAGATCTATTTTCAAACTCAATTGAAAACCTGACCTTAGTACACCGCCCTCTAGTTTTTTTAAGGCACTTTCAATAACATAATAAAGAAAGCATCAAATTAAAATTCTATTTTGAGATATATACAAAACATTGTGATCAAATATGTAATGGTGCAGTATGCGGACAGACGCACAGTATTACTGGAGATAGCCTATATAGTATATACAAATAATATAGTCTAACCTGTGTTTAAAGACCACCGAAGGCAAGAGAACAATCTGGTCTTTGTTAACAGGTAGTCTTTAATGTCAGGGGCATTTATGCAGAAAATGAATAATTTGTAAATTAAAAGTGTGGTTGCTATAGGAAGGGAATTGCTAAACAAAGGTGGTGTTTAGCACAGGTTTGACTGAAATTGTTCGGCGAACAAATTGGGTCTTCCACCGTCGGAATTGATTCAGGAAGAGCCCTAGATATAACTTCTGACAGGATCATAGATTATATATACTTCCCTGCTTCTGGCGTAAATTGTACTTGTAGTCACTGTGGTTTCAATCGTTAGTATGCTGTTCTAAAACGGAGATAAAGTTTAACTGATATAGCCTCTTGTTATCTACCTTGCTTAGTCTTGATTAGTCTAATCAGACACAAGAGAGATAACACCAAGGTATCAGTTCAAGGTGAAGCAAGGTTGATTTTTGTCGGACACCGCTCACTGTTTTTCTTATTGTATCACCTATAGATCGGAGACGAGGCAGATGTCGGAAGGTGTCTACAAACAGGAAAGACTGTTTAGCCAGGTCATTCAGCGACACATTGAAGAGATTGTGGACGGCACGTTTTTCGTGGAGACCCACCTACCGGACGAACTGATCAGCAATAGGTGTTTGACAGAAGACGAATGTAGGTTTATAAGGGAGAGAACTGAAAGGAAAGACCAGATCAGAATATTACTGTCCATCGTACACGGCAGGGATATAAAAATAATGGAGTACCTGTTGAAATGTCTTGAAAGTGACAGCGAATATATCGTCAGGAATATTCGTGACTGTTTTGAAGAAAATTGTAACAGCTCGAGTCAGAGATAAACGATGCGTGCGGTGTAAGCTGAACAATTATGTTAATGTTAAATATGTGGCCGACAGACTCATCTCTGGGGATTATATATCCGAGGGATTATATAATGAAATACATACATACATACAGAACGTCCTACCGGTGGACAATGTGCCTGATGGGACAGCCTTTTAAACGAAATAGAGAACGGTTTAAATTCCCATACCTCAAAGATTTAGCAGACGACATTGATCGTTTAACAACAGTCGACAACCAACTTTATGAATGCGCGTGTAACGTGGAGCTGCGACAAGTCTCAGCACGTGTTGTGTCATACGTTGAGTCACTTGAACCGAAGAGTTTAGACGCAAGTTATCGAGATTCGGACCGGAGTGTTGAGTTGAGGTCAACGGTCAAGGAGCATCGAGGTTTCAGACCCAAAGCCATGTTGATTACGTCGGACCTTCTTCAAAAGTAAATAGAACTGAAAGAACGTGGGCTGAATTAAACCAAATATCCATTGTATTCTAAAGCACTACATATTAAAGGTACACACATCTGCAAATAAAAATTCAAATGAGATTAAAGAATACAATTTTGAAAAATATTGTGGAAACGGAGATATTTATCAAAATTAACAAAGCATTTAACTCAATTTTCTTAAATCAGTGTGCAATCATGTTAAATCGCTATCTTACCTACAACTGGGTTTAAAGATTTCCGTATTTGAATGTTACCTGACCAAGGCGTTATCGTTAAACACAAGTAATGTTGTTGTTATTGTTTTATCCATATTTCTTATTTCTTGCAATATTTTCGAAAGTCTGTTATTGCTAAGGTGAAAAGAGTATACAGTATCAGGGATAATGTTGGTTCCCCTTAGTCCCAGAAGTAGGGAATAGACCGTTTGCATGTGACGTCACAAATTCTCCGTCGGCCATCTTGGAGGTAGGGTAATTTATACGGACTATCCGAACGAGTAGCTGTTGCGAAGGTAAACAACCGTACCGTAAGGGTCCCCAAAAAGCTGTGTTCAATCGATAAACGTCAAAAGGTTTAAAATGGTAAATTACTGTCGTGTAAATGGATGTCATAATAGATCAGACAGATCAGATAAATATTTCTATCGATTGCCGGAGATTATTAAAAATCAGGGGAAAAAAACGGAAAAACTGTCTGAAGAACGCCGAAGATTGTGGTTAGCCAGATTAGATCAGGATTTATCAGGGAAAAACTTGAAGAATATTCGTGTATGCTCGGATCATTTCATAAACCGTAAGTAACATGAAACTCTTTTTTTAAATGTACACATGAATTGAAATGATACAGCAATATAAGTATGTAAATATCTAAATATAGGTGTGTAAACGAGAAGTCGATAGACTTCATACCACTGCCATATCGCGCCACTGCAATTTCGTAGCTTTACACTCAAGTGTATACTAAATGAATCTTAAACGGTTTATATTTAAATGCCTTTAAATGAAAAACTTAATCTAGTGTCAAGTGTTTTTATTCATAGAATAGATTTGAAATCAAATTGACAAATGGAGAAATTGCTCAAAACAAGCAATTTCTCCTTTTCCCACACTGTTTTCAACTTTTTTCAGTAATTATACATACACTTATAGAGATTTTCCATAGTATTAACTTAAGTAGACGTTTTTAAAGTTTCTCTTTATATGACAGTATAATTACTGAATATACTTATATACCAGTAGCTGAAAACATTGTCACATTTGTGGCAAATGGAATTACATCATAATGAGCAATTTTTCCTTTTGTCATTATGTTTTCAACACTATTCAATTATTATACTATTATAAACAGAGATTTTTCATATTTTGTTGTATATGGGAAAGTGTTAATATATTATTTAGAAAGAAACTTAAATCTTAAAGCATGTCTTCTTTTTTCTTTCAGAGAGAAGAGCTGAACTGTATGATAATGATACTCCTGATTGGGCCCCGTCAGTGAACATGGGAACTAGACCTTATACAGCAACACCAGACGCAATAAATGGTCGGTATCAAAGGCGAACCATGCGCAACAAGAAATGTGATGCGGCCAGAGCTCTAGTATTGTTCACCGAGCAATTTGTCCAAGAACAGCCAGAGGACATCAGTGAAGATATCTCGACTGATAAGTGTTGCCAGACTGACATAGAATCATCATCTCTAAAAACTATGGAGAAAGAATTGCAACAATTGCGTACAGAAAGCAGGAAAATGAAAGAAACATTGACAAATGTGAACTTATTCTCAAGGTCATCATTTGAGGGCAATGATGAGAAAGTTAAATATTTCACAGGACTACCTTGCTTTACTATTCTGTCGACACTTTTCGTGTTTCTTGAACCATTTTTACCACCAAAACAATCATTAGACAAATTTGAGTGCTTCATGCTGACATTGAACAGATTGCGACTTAATACACCAATTAATCAGTTAGCATACCAGTTGAGTGTTTCTTGTGCTACTGTATCACGTATAATTTCAGATGTTATTGACGTAATGTACATACGGATGAAATCTTTTGTTGTGTGGCCGGACAGGGAATCACTGAGAAAAACAATGCCAGTACAATTTCAGAGACATTTTGGAAAGAATTGTGCCGTTATTATTGATTGCTTTGAGGTTTTTATTGAGAGACCTTCAAACCTTCGAGCAAGAGCTGAAACCTGGAGCTCTTACAAACACCACAATACTGTGAAATTTCTTATTGGTATATCCCCTCAAGGCGTTATTTCTTTTATATCTAGATCTTGGGGCGGAAGATGCAGTGACAAACATATAACTGAAAACTGTGGTTTTTTAAATAACATTATGCCAGGAGATCTTGTTCTTGCTGATCGTGGTTTCGACATACAGTCAAGTGTTGGGTCCTTATATGGGGAACTTAAAATTCCAGCATTTACAAAGGGAAAGGATCAGTTAAACCCAGTTGCAATTGAGTCTACAAGGCAAATAGCAAATGTAAGAATACACGTTGAAAGGGTTATTGGTCTAGTCAGACAAAAGTATACCATATTAAATGACACCTTACCCATAGATCTAGTGATTACTAAAGATAAAGACAGCACTCCATCAATTGATAAAATAGCTCATGTGTGCTGTTCATTGGTAAATTTATGCGATTCTGTTGTAGACTTTAATTGAATTTGTCAACATTTTAGAATGTTCAATTTACACAACAAAATTGAAAACATTGTGACAAAAGGAGAAATTGCTTGTTTTGTGCAATTTATCATTTTTACACTTCGTTTTCAAAAGTCGTCTGCTACAGAGGCATCAGTTAACGAAACTAAATGTGGGAAAGAGTTGAACTGAGCTTATTGTGTCAGGATAATCCACTAAGAATTGAATTGTTACAACACAGGAAAGTAATGGTTTTTCAAATGATTATGATCAATCTAATTATATATTGCAAACTGTCATTGTTGTAACAGCCACTTATTTGTAAATATTAGTGAACCCTTTTCAAAATCTCTATTAAAAAATGTATAATAATTGAAAGTAGTTGAAAACAACATGGCAATATAAGACCTTGACCAAAATGAGCAATTTCTCCTTTTGCCACTTTGTTTTCGAAATTCCACGTGTTTTGAGTTAAAACCCGAGCTCAGCCAGCATTCTGTCCAACGTTTAACATCATTGAGAAGACTGTCTTCAACCAATGGGCACAGTCTAAGTAGAAAAATAGCCAGTTGTATCCAATCAAAAAAAGTACTTTAGCTTGATATACAGTACAGCTCACGCGGAAAACGCGTTTTCCGCGATCCCACGATGGACAAATATTTTTCATCGCGGATAATCACCGGAATTCAACCTATATGATCACCGCAATACCGCCTACGGGCTAATTATATCACCGCGATTGACATGTCGTCGATTCGAGCTTCTTATCTATTCTTATCTATTTTGAAATCACCGCGATTCCACCGCAATATTTACCTGTAAAAATGTTATACTTTTATTAAAAAGTTGTTTTTTCCCGATTATGTACATGTACACGTTTATTGACGAATTGCGATTATTTTATGACACAACTTGCTAAAATTCATTCCATTTCAGCAAATTATTCGAAAAACAGTGGAAGATTGTGTTTGTTTACGATAAAGTCAAGTTTCGTAATAGAAAATGGCGGACATCGGATATACGTTTATCGTACATATGATTATCTCACATTTTTTAGTAAGAGAGAAATATTGTTAAATTACAATACATGTACATATACATTGTATATATATCTTTGAATTTTGTATATACAGTACATGTACTTGAATCTCTTAATAAAGACAGATTGTTGATTTTTGAGCTTTTCTTATCAACTTAATAAATAAATTATCCAATTGTAATATTGTTGAAAATGATAAATTTTCATTTTAACGCAATGTGTTGATACAGAGTAGAAACAGAGTAGAATTTATTTTACATGTAGTTATGTATTGCACTTTATTATGAAGCAACTTGTCGTAAAGCTCAGTAACGTCAATTAGTTTAAAAAAATACAGGCTTATATGTAGAAGTGGTTTATCAGCGTGCGTGCTAATCCAAACACATAAACAACAATACGCCTGACACGACTTTTCTTGACTAGCGCACAAATTATCCCTTTTAAATGTGAACACTGAATTTCAATTGACATACGCAAGTTGAAGACAAGAGTAAATCGTCATCAAATCAGATTATATAGCGTAATGGATTTAAGTGTCCGCCCCCGAAAATAATTGCTTAATTTGTATGAAAACTTGTATAGATGAGAGAAACACATTTTAATTTGTTTGCGTCACCTTAATTTACAAGTATTTTTATGAGTAAAACATGCCAATTAATGAGACTTTTTTTATTTATTTATTTATTTATTAGTTTTTGGTTGTTTAATTAAATCCGGGACTAACATGGGCGCTTCACACTTCTTTGTGTGCAAAGTTTGTTTTTGTTATTCAGCCGACTTTGAAACAGGTTTTAAAGAAATAATTTATAGGCGATTAAGAATGAACAATGCATTGGTAATTGTGGTGATTGACAATGGAATTACGGCATTTATTAGTGAGATTTAAAGTAAGCTACACATCTTTCAGGCAGAATTAACAGTTTTATTATCACGTAGTTGTATCGTTTACAGAATACATCAAGTTTAGGGGAATTGTATTGACGAATTTTAATGAATTAAGTTGTTACGCATATATGCTGCTTTATAGTTAGTACTGATTTATAATCATTATCCTCTTCAACAACATTTATTAGTACTGTAATGAAATAAAAATTAAAAATAAAAAAAAAACTCCCAGCAAAACGGCGAGAAAAAGCTTATCTATTCAAAAAAATATCACCGCGATTCCGCGATGGTTCCACCGCAACTCCACGATGATCGGTTTTATCAACCCCCTGGGGTTATCTTGTTGCGTCTGCGATGGACATAAAAACAAATCGCGGTGACGGGTGGAATTCCACCCACCTTCGCGGACCAAAATATTTGTCCGCGTTGAGATTTGTCCGCGGTGGCTCGCGGACGATGCGTTTTCCGCGTGAGCTGTACTGTAGGCTTTAGATCATCTACTTCAGTATTTTCATAAACAGTTACGAATCCAAATACTGTATAATTGTAACATAATCTTTATTTAGAACAAATCATATCTAGGAAAAACAGATATATATAATAGATGAAAAAATGCTCATTCCTTCTGATAAAATCTTAAATCCTTTCCCTCATACAGACGCTTTGTAGCCTCTGCAGCAGACACATTTTTAAAACATTGTGGCAAAGGGGGAAATTAACATTTTTCCATTTTACAACAATTGTTTCAACTCTATTTAATAATTAATTTATAAAGATTGTTCATATCTTTGCAAAATGTTTTTAAAGGCATCTGCTGCATATGTTGTATGTGGGAAAGGGTTAACACTTTACAGATTGTCATATTTACAACCAATTGTCAACTCTTACAAATTCATGATAAAAGGGCAAGCTTCACTTGAGCTACCAATTTACAGTAGTTAACCCTTTCCCTCAAACGCAGCAGATGACTTTGAATGTATTTTGTCAAAAAATAGAAAATCTCCATAATTAAATAGATAACCTATGACAAAAAGTGGAAAACATTGTGGCAAAAGGATAAATTGCACGTTTTGTGCAATTTCTTCTCTTGTCACTATGTTTTCAAAAAGCTGTCTTATGCAGTGGTTTCAGAAAGCGTCTGTATGAGGGAAAGGGTTAAACAAAGCAGAAACTGGATCAAAAGTGTCTACTGGTTAACCCTTTCCCACATACAGACGCTTTCTGACTCCTCTGAAGCAGTCGACTTTTGAAAACATTGCAACAAAAGAAGAAATTACTCATCATGAGCAATTTCCCCTTTTGCCACAATGTTTTCAACTCTGTTCAATAATTATAGTTTCATATATAAATATTTTCCACATTTTTGTCTAGTTGTTTTCAGTCTTCTACAGATTTGTTGTATGTAGGAAAGGGTTAATGCTTTCTCTTATTTAGATCTATGCATTTACAACAAACTTGATGATCAATTTCTCTTTTTACCAATGTTTTCAACTCTTTCCAATAACTAATTTTCCTATAATTTTGATGAGATGCTTTCAAAGTCATTTTCTGCTGAATTGTTATATTAAACTTGTATACATGGGAAAGTTTGTGTTCAGTTTATTTTTTTAACTTTTTACAATCCGGACAGAACCAAAGCTTTGATTTTGGTGTACGGTTGATTTTCAGGCAATCAAAATGAAACCATTGTATATGACAGTTTTCATTGTCACAACAAATCATATCACCAAATTCAACTTGGTCACAGTAACACCATCTTTCCTCTACATCATTTGATGAATTATTTAAATTTGTTTGACTCTTTTGTTGTGAAATATTGATTTCTGGCATTGAACAAATAGTACTAGTACTGGGTGTAGAAGTGTTGGGACTTGGGGTAACACTGTTAGTAATGGGTATAACAGGCATTAATACTGGGACTGGGGCCCTTGTAAAATATTTCCCTACCAACTCAGGCATAATTACTGACTTGAACAAATGTTCTGCCTTTTTACATATTGTTTGCCATAAATCATTGTCAAAAATTATTTGTTCAACATGAATATCAGCTCCTGTCCAAACAACAAAATAGCAACATTCCCTTTTAGTTACACCTAGCTGTGTTTGTACCTGAAAGTAATAATCATGTTTTTTGTCCAGTCTTAATTCATCGTCATCACACTTTTTGAGATATGGAATGTTTTCATCAATAATTTCACCGCGTCTTGAATATGGGCATTTCACTTCCACACAACATGTACCACAACAGTCACATGTTAACATGCCATCTGGAGATGCACCAATGAATGTATAATCCAAACTGATATTTAGACCACAATCTACTAGATTGCCATTTTCATGAGTCTGCTTGAATAAAACTAAAAAATCACATTTGGCCTGATGTTCCTTTTCAATGCCCCATTTTGTAGCATCATTCTGAAATATACATTTTGTTGGGTAGCAAATTTTTTTTAACAAATCAATTGATGGTTTTTCAGTGTTTGTTCTACAGGCTGCTTTCATTTTTGATGCTGTGATTCGGCCTGCTCGGAAGTCAAACCAATGCTTGCATTTTGATTGTTTTTTTGTTAAATCTTCGACATTTCTGACTTCTTCTTCTGAGATTTTAATTACAATCTTTTCACACAAATCTATTAACTCAGTGTAACTCATTTCAGCAGAAGTTTGGTCTCTGATATTTCCTTATTTCAATGGTAACTTCATTGACTCACTGTGAGGCACAAAGTTATCAGAGTAGTCCTTCATGACTGACAGTAATGCAGTTCTCCGCCCTATCTTATGTATCGAATCTAAGAAATGTTTCATTTCATCATCAGTAGGTGCTGGAATTACCTTTTTAGTGTTTTTTGTTATGGACATTTGCTGAACTTGAGGTGTTGGAGTGACCACTAATGCATCAAACTTTCGTTTCATTGTCTTTGCACTAGTAAAGTTGATGCCCCTGATTTCATTGTATTCAACGCTTTTCAGTGATTTTGGAATAAGCCAGTATGCAGGATCCTGTGTAACTGTCCTGGAATCTCTTATTCTGACTGTTGCATCCACAAAAAATAGTAATGCAGCAACATGAGTGCATGTTTCTCCAATGCCGGCCATACAATCACAATGACTTCCCAAAACTACCCCCTCCTTTGTTGCAATAAGCCATGGTGAAAGCGCCTTCTCTCGCATTCTTTGTGAGTGCATTACCTGCGAAAAGAAACCAACATTACATGTTAACTTCAAAGTGTGAGAACTCGGTTGTAATGGTAGGATGTATTTCACATCTTATATTGATCCTCTTAAATACTCTCCATATCTGTTTCCTCAGTTGAAACCAGTGAGTGCTCCTGCAAAGTGTCTATATAGTGAAAATTGCATAATAATCTCATCCCCTGGGATTTAAACACTCCATCCGGATCTAGACCTGGCTTTTTTAATACAGAAAAGCCCAGTTGGCAATTACACAAAATTACTCACATGCCAACTATAAATACATGTATATAAAAAAGTGACATTTATAACTCAGTTTTTATTTATGAAAATCATGGTTTCAGATAGGAAACTTGATTTCTCAATACTTATATTATAATATTATCATTGTAACATTCTCAATATAGGAGTTTAGGAATGTACAATAATAAATTTATTACACATTTATTTAAAAAAAAAAATTGTTGTAGATTATAAAAAAAATCATAAAACTGATAATTTTCTTTGTTTTGTCACAATGTTTTCAAAAGTCGACTGATGCAGAGGGGTCAGAAAGAGTATATATGAGGGAAAGGGTTAATTAACTAGATAGTTTTCACAGTATGCCAAAGTATATATTCAACTTACTCTTGCTTTCACCAATACATTTTCTTTGTATACAGCACTGGACACTCCAGACACCCATCCGCAAACAAACTGATTATAGGCTTCTAGCCCCTTCCAGCACTTTAGGTCTTCCTGCGTATATGGGCTCGGCGTAAACACCAGATAGTTAATAATGTCTCTGTGTTCAATTGCTGGGAGAAGATTGACATCTTGGGAAAGATCCTTCACCTTTAAATCATACGGATCTGTGCCGTTTATCAGTTTTAACTTTTCTTCGTAGCGTATCCGTTCCGACGAATTAAGTCTCTCTTTGTATGAAACTTTTGTGTTCTTTTCTGCGTTACTCTCCTTACTGCTATTTATAGCCTTATTCATGTTTACGCTCGAAAACCCACATAGTTTGACATTGACCTAGTTAGACTGAGTCGCTTAAATCTATTTTTACTCTATGTTCTAGTTTACAGACGAATATTTTATACCTCCAATATGGCGGCCAAAACGGTGTTAGGGTAAATTTCTCCCTCTGGTGAAAACCCTCTATAGGTTGGTTCCCCGTAGCCACAGGCATTTAACTAGGGCCTATGTTGGTTCCTCGTTGTCCCATGACTTGAACTAGTGCATAGGTTGCTTCCCCGTATTCCCAGGCATTGAACTAGGGCACAGGTTGGTTCCTAGTTGTCACATGACGTGAACTAGGGCCTATGTAAGACTATGCTTTTAAAACACCTGAAAACGGCTGGATTTAAGGACTTATTCCAGTTCAGGGCCCGTATTCACCAAACTTTTTAATTTAGATTTTTGACTAAATCTAAATCTAAATATTTAGTTCACTTTTTGGATTCCCGGAGATTTAGATTTAGTCCGTATTCACCAACGCGTTTTAAACCGATCTCAATTTAGTCCAGTTTGTAAATGTCGTAAGCGGCCGCGCACCGACTCTTGTTCCCGAATTAATCTAAGAGCTGAAATAAAAGACAGTACCATTCATTTATAGTCTATTTATAGATTTTTATTTTTATCGTTATTTCACAAAGCTGGCATCTCAATTTTTCAATCCACATAACTATGCATTTGCTTTGTTCAAATGATCGGCAATTCCTGTTCAGTATAATATCTGCCTTTTTCACTATGTTGCGTGACGAAAACTGTGTCTGTCGCTATTATTGTAGTTGGTTTTTGGCGTTTTCGATCATCTGTCATTTTCATTCATCCTTTTGTTTTTCGTAAATATCGCTAAAAGTGTCGTCTATGATTACACATACTTGATTCAAAGTTTACTTTGAGGACAATTGTCATCCATAAATGCAGACGTGAAAAGAATTAAACTCTATAAATGTCTGTTTCAAGGTAAATTTCGCCATCTACTTGATTCGTTCGTTTTCGTTTTAAAGTGTCACTTTCATGAATATCGCGGTAAAACCCGATGTCAGTGTATTGTCTTGCCGACATGTTTTTTTTATCACGGAAGCGATGGGAACTTACAAACAAACTGTGATCGAACTGTAAATTTGGACAACAATTCAACTCTTATATCAACTGATTGATTCCTTTTTAAACTGGAATGACTTGTACAAAATGTGTCAAAACCCCAAATTGTTGACACTGTTCAAACGTGTTTACATGTATGCAGGGACGTAGATAAGAACAGCTCGCAATAACTAAATGGTACTTTTCCAAGAATCTAATATATTGGCAGCTACTAGTGACTACATTGCTCTGAAGAACATAATCAATTGACTTGTTGGCTACAAATAATAGCAAGCCTTTCCCATTTGCAGACATATTTTGATGTGATTAGAGCAGACGAATTTTTAAAAAAAATACAGAGAATTTTCATCATGAGCAATTTCTTCTACACTACAATTTGTGTTTAACTGTTATTCAAATATGTACATGTACTTCAATTTATAGAGATTTTCCATTTTTTAAATAGATTTTTACTAAGTATTGACTGTATATATATTACACATACTTACAAATATTTGTCATTAGAAGAAAAGTGCTTAATATCTTTGTGACATCTTTAATTTTATGGAAAGGGACCAAGGGTTAATGATGAAGTCAAACAGAATTATTTTCATTCTATATCAATTCTTTATATGCATCAAACTATAATTTTGACAGTTAAACACTTGTGTCTACTTAATAACATATAACATATTATTGAATATTGTTTTGTGAACAAATATCAAAATAGCACATGTTTAATTCATTCAATTATACAACATAGCATGTGAGGAAACTTTTCTTCAATTATAATATTATACAAGAGCTGTCCGCAAGACAGCATGCTCGACTATTTGTCCATTTGGTACTATAGTCAACAGTTGTTACTGAGATAGTGGCTTGATAGTATATAACTATACATCAAGTTAGATAAGTCTTGTTTGAATAGTATATGCTGTTTGTGAGAAAAGGCATTGCATGCAAAACTCTATCCCAAATTTCTAACTTCAACTTGGACTCTTAATGTAGTTGCACACAAAACTTTAACCAGAATTTCTAAGTAAAAAAATGGCTATAACTTGCAGTAAATCCAGGATAGAGTTATCTTGATGATCTTCATAGGTGTGATGGTTGGGAAGGGTTGTATAAAGTTGCAATGCATCAAGAGATATTGACTCTTAATGTAGTTGCATGCAAAACTTTAACCAGAATTTCTAAGTCTAAGACTAAACCAGTCCTGCCAAAGACAAGGGCGGGTGTCAACTTAGAAGGGAAGTGGACGGAGTCGCAAGCAGAGGGGCCATTCCTAATCGCCAATGACGGTGATGTGGAGCGAATGCTCATATTCGCCAGCGCTGACAACCTGACCCAGCTGTTTACAGCCGAGACCTGGTATATGTACGGTACCGTCATATTTCTACCAGCTGTACACCATCCACGCCATGATCGACGGGTATATGTATGTGTCCCCTAGTGTATGCACTACTTCCAAATAAACAGCAGACAGAGTAGCGTGTGGTTCTAGACTCTGGAAAAATGTGACAATGACTCTGTGTAGGTGTCTAAGTTTAAGTACTTTGTGACTGAGCAGTGGGTTGAGGGAGACCACCGCTCCTGGAATCATTACGACAATGATGGTCCACGCACTACCAATCATGTTGAGGGTTGGCACCATAAAATAAACAACCAACTACGACACTGCCATCCTAATATTTACACTCTGATAGACTTGGTCCAGACAGAGTAGGCTGATAACGAGGTGAAGCTGTTCCAGAATGCCAACGGTAAAACAGCGATCAAGAAAGCAGGTATACCGTGAGCTTGATCAAATGCTCATCAGACTGAAACACAAACTGCAAACTGGAGAAATGGACATCATGACGTATGTTTGTGCTGCTTCTCACTTAGTTAAATTAAATTGAATATGTACAACATGAGATAATATATGTTTTTAAATCCGTCTACACATAAGTATAAAGATGTGCTATTTATATATATTTTGTGCTATGCATGTTCATCAGTTTTTCCCAATTCTTTGTTCCATGTTTTAATTCATAGTAGGCCTATAGTACATTATTGCCAATAAAAATCAACTCCATATTTATGTTTTTTTATATTAATGAACAACTTTCCCAAATTTAAAAACACAACTTTTCAGTACAGTATAACAGTTTTGGACAATTATCACCTATCAACTCTTGTTACACCAAACAATACATCCCCCAACCTCTACCTCAATTCATGTAGGAATAATTAAAGGTTGGGGGGAATGCGTATTGTTAAAGGTGTCAATACTGTAGATAACATGTCAAACTGATAAAAACTTTGTGATCGAATATACGAATATAATTTGACCTTTAAGGCTACTAGTCTGAAGATTATGTTTCACAGTCGTTTATCGTAAAGACATTCGTAAATCACATTTTTTTTTTTTTCGGTAGGATAAGAGTTAAATCATCGTCGATTCCCACATACAACAAATCCGCAGCAGACGATATTGAAAACATTCAAACAAACACATGAACTATCGCTTTAAATGAAAGAACAATCATTGAATAAAGTTGAAAAGTTTGTGACAAAAGGAGAAAAAGCTAATCTTTTGCCATAGGGTTTTCAAAAGTCATCAGGTACTGAAGCTTCAGAAAACGTCTGTATGTGGGAGAGGGTAAATTCATCCAACCCAAATCGTTAGCGAAAATACGTTTCTATTGTTGGTATACTGGCTAAAGTCTCAATGTGCGCCCGCATGACAGGAGGTCTCGAATTTGAGCACAGGGTAGGTATTTCGCTTTTGCAGATGAGTTGCAAGGGGATATACCTCACATGTAATGCTGTGTATCAATGAATGGCTACCACAATTGATAACATCAATCGGAATTCCTCGGGGATGAGTGCTTCACCACTGATAGATGACGGAGTTACCCGAGGAGTTCCGATTGATCCGGGGTATGATTATTGTTGACAGAATTACCCAAGGAGTTTCCGATTGTTGATAACATAGTTATTACTCTTTGTAGAGAATGGATCGACAGGTGAAGAAAAAGCGACATGGAAAAATACCGAATATATCACAACCACTTAACTTCCGACACGTCAATTCTCCGGCAATAGAACAGCGGACGATTGCATCCGGTGGTCATGACAAGTTCCATGCGGATCAACCCCTGTCCCCAACCGGTAATCTACCACCGCCCTGCCCTGGACCAAGCATATTACAAACTATTGGAGTATTGGTAGGTAAAAGGATAATTTTATTTTTACAAAGCAAAAAATAAAAATGCTGAGAATATGCCTTTTCTCTAGGCGTTGATAATACATGTCTCCTTTAACCATATATTTGGTTCATATTCTTTAACTCTTTTAGGGTCAAAATTCTTTTATTAGACTATTCAATTTTTAAAATCGGGCGTCTCCACTATCATACAATAAGAAATTGGGAATATTTTGATATCTCAAAGGCAAACAATGCTGGTTTCATGTGAGACAGTTTGTAACGTATTGTTTTCATAAACATCACAGGAATGTTCCTTTGGTGGTCCTCTTTTAAGTTTCATCAAAGATTTAAATTCCATTGAGAACGTTGGCTGCTGCGCAATCAGAAAGGGGGCAAAATGTCCAAACTTTAAAAATCTTCATCTCCAAATCTGCTTTTCCGATTCCAATATAATTTGGTAGAAACGTTTCTTGAGTGAATCTCTACAAAATCTATTGATTGATCTAAAAACATGGCAGACAGGCAGCATCAGAATAGGGGTAAAATGACAAAATTTGAAAATTCCATTTTTAGCAAGGGGCTCGTTAGAGCCAATTGCTATAGTAGGCGAAGACACTCTTCATTTTGAAACTGGAATCTAGACTAGTGTTTTACAATATCGGCATCTGTCTTTCTATATCAGCTTTCATTTTCTGAACACTCTTTGTGCTCAGAGAGATGTCTTGGTAGTTGCAGATCGTATGTAATGTCAATGAAATCGGATGATCTGTGGAATATTATTTTAAAAATGAATGAACTGTGGTCAGCTAAAACCCATGTCGGTCCTTTCAAACCGCCAAATAGTTCTTGTCTAAAAATCAAAATGCGACAACTTGTTAGCATATGAAGCCGTAAAATGGATTTGATTCGACATCACTTACCCAAAAGAAAGAACTCGAAAGAAAGGTTATGTTAAAATATACGGATCAAACCAAAGCAGTATGAGCATACTTTCCGCAGATGTTATTATGATTGCGATTTTTCAAAATTGAATTTGAATTGATTACTTTACATTTGAAAGGGGAGAGTGCTGTGTATATTGTCTGAACTTATTAACTCATGAATAAAAGTGTGTTCACTCAAAGCCACGCTTCTTAGTGTAACATATTTCAATGACCCATGTATTCCATTTTAATCTTTGTAGTATTAAATATTCTGCAAAGCTATATGGTTGTTCCTTCATTTAATGCTGAACACATACATAACACAATGGCGACGAGGTTAGGATTTTGTACTGCTATACATGATAATGATTTTGTTAATTGAGGTCATCGTGGACATTGGAACTAATCACAATCGGAACAAATTAAAGCATATCTTCATCAGGTGTATTATGATTGCGATTTCGAAATTGAATTTGAATTGATGACTTTACATTTGAAGGGGGAGAGTTTTGTGTATATTGTCTTAACAAATGAACTCATGAATGAAAGTGTATCCACTCAAAGCGACGCCTCTTAGTGTAACATATTTCTATATAACCCATGCAGTTCATGTTAATCTTTGTAGAGTTACGGTACCGGAGTTAAGCCATCGCGGGTCACCCATCCAGGCACTAACCGCGATGAACGTTGCTTGACTTTTAAAAAAAGGTCAACCACTCTACCAACGTCGCTATGAAAGCCAGCTTCTACAGCATGCTATATAAGTGATATGTATACCTATACCTCGTTCCCGTTACATTCCCCCTCTGTCTCTTGATGTCGAAGTCACACAACTGAACAAAAGCAGTACACAAGAGCGGAGTTTATGTAACATCACTGGGACCACCGGGGTCCGGGGATGATGGTGATATCAACCCAAAATCCATCCCACATTTGCCACCATTTACGTGTACCGGCGTTAAGCCATCGCGAGTCACCCATCTAGGCACTAACCGTGATGTACGTTGCTTAACTTTAGAAAACGGTAAACCACTGTACCAACGTCGCTATAAAAGCCGGCTTCTACAGCAAGGCTGTAGAAGTGATATGTATACCTATACCCCGTTCCCGTTACAGTAGTATTAAATATTCTACTAAGCTATTTAACTATTCCTTCATTTAATGTTGTACACATACACAACACGGCCCTTATGTTTGTAATTTCAAAATTCATTTACATCGTGGTGCAAAATCGCTTAATGAGAAAAAGTACCACCGACCGATCTTTAAGTACCTTCAGATCAACAACTTATACAACCTGCTCATTGAATATTCACACTTATTGAGAATGTGTGCATGTATTTGCTCACCTATGTTATAACATGTTCAGTTGTTTAAAGGCAGCTGTGACTGTGACTGTATAAAGCCATGCTAGACTGACCCGTACACTTTAGAATGCATTGTGATTAATGCATCAATGAGTGTGTGAACTATGCAACGGCCTCTGTGAAATACCGCCAGTCAAATAAAAAAAATGCAATAAACCCCCATTCTGTGTTTACAATATAGTGCATTTAACTCAAGTATCATTCAATTAATGGACATAACAGGGTCTTCTTGTGAAGTTTATGTGATAAAAGAAAAGATCGGTAAATCCTTGTCCTAAAATATTCCGTGATCTGCAGTTAGCCCCTTGCTGGGAGCACTTTAAGTGCTTTGATTATGAAAGTGCTTGTCTAATTTAAAAAAAGTTGAATAGGAATCCTCTACTTAATTTATTCCAGCCGTATTGATTGGTTACAAACTCATACCAGGCGTCATCACAAAAGGAGTAAAATGAACTTTTATCTACAAATGACAACTCAAAGACTTACATTCTGTGTAGAACAAAAATCTTTTTCCTCCATAATCTGCTTGTCCGATTGTAAGATAATTTGGTAGAAATGTTCCCTGAGTGACCCTCTCCAAAAACTGTTTAAGCCATATTGATTTTGTTGAAAAACATGGCAGCAAGGCGGCATCAAGAAAGGCGCAAAATGACAAAACTTTATCATTCCATTCTTATTAGATTTCAAGATACAAATGGTCTTTACTCCTCCTTGCAGTTTCATTTGCACTCCTGATCAAATTTTCCCAGATATTTGCACTTAAATATTTGCTACTAATTAACTATCACTTAGGTGATCGTTTTAGGGCCATCTTGCCCTAGGCAAATTATAACACACGTGCGTATTAAGCTGACTGTATGGATGATGTATAAAGTCGTTTGATTTTTAAGAATTTGAATTGTGAAAATTGGGAGATATGGAACTAAAATCTGCCAACTGTGAAGAGTTACTTTTAGATCTTTCCCTGATACAGACGACATATGACGCATTTGCAGCAGACAAATTTTGGGGACGTTGTGGCAATTTCTCCTTTTGTCACAATGTTTCCAACTCTATTAAACAATGATATTTTCATTCATAAAGATTTTCAACAAAGTCCACAAAGTCTACTGCATAGGCGTTAGAAAGCGTATGTATGTGAGAGAGAGTGTTAGTGTTAAACAACACATTCTTTCTTACCAGATACGTAATCCTAATTTTCATTTTCAATTGTAATTGTAAAACAACTGGAACTTGATAAAATCATTTCTTAGTTAACCCTTTTCCACATACATCAAATCTGCAGCTGACGACTTTGAAAATAACTAGGCAAAAACATGGAAAATCCCCAAAAATGAAGATATGGTTATTAAAAAAAAAATGGAAACAATGTGGCAAAAGGAGAAATTACTCGTTTTGAGCAACTTCTTCTTTTGTCACATTGTTTTGAAAAAGCCATCTGCTGCAGAAGCGTCAAATAGCGGCTATATGAGGGAATGGGTTAAAATAAATAATTCACTATAGGCTATACTATCTTAAATCTAGGGAGACAAAGAAGCAAGTTGACGCACAACCTGAGAGATTGTTACGCAAAGGCTCTCCAAACTAACATTGAAGACATAGTTGACGGAACTATTTTCAAGGAGAGTGAACTGCCGGATGTTTTAACATCTCACGGATGTTTAACTGAAGATGAATGCAGAACAATTCGCGAGAAAGTAGACCGTAAAGATCAAGTACGCAAACTTGTGACGGTAATTAAATGAAGGGATTTGGATATTTTGCTAAAATTTGTCGATTTAATCGAAAAACATAATGAAACACTCGCACAGAAAATTCGACAAACCATTGAAAGCAACATCGACTTAGAGTTTCGAGTAAGAAAGTGTTTACTGTGTAAACTGAAAAGCCAAGTGAATGTAAAATACGTTGCGGATAAATTATAGGCAAAAGATTGCATAACAGACGAATTGTACAACGAACTGGTTGAAAGTTATGGGAGAAAATCTTGAACAGCTGTCTCACAAGAGACGCTTTCAAAACTTTGGGAAATTCTCTCCGATATAAAGGACACTATGAACACCTTGCAGAAGGCATTCACAGAGCATTATCAAACAAACGTGAACCATTTGAATGTATGTGTAACTTGCATGTCCGCTTGTCATCCGTCTTATTGTCAAGCACTTCTGCTTCAAATGCGCCTGCGAGCACGGACAGCTTGGAAACGCAAAGTTCTGGTGAGATTCTAAGTGGTGAGCTGTCAAACAAAACTTCGGGGGACACACGCGCTGATTCACAAAGAAGCCGAGAAGGGGTAAGTAACGATGTGTGATTGTCATCCATCATTACAGGCAACCTTAACGTATTTCGACAAGTTAAAACAAATCTTCTTGCATGTTTATCAGAAGTTTCTTGAAACCTTTTGTGGCAAATCGGGGAACTAAATGTATATCTGGATTAGAAATATGGTTTGTTTTGCTATATTACGTCTCATTTTTATACTTTCAAAAGTTACAGAGAATAGGGCTAACTGAAATCGGAATCAAGATAAGTGTTGCCTTATCGAAAAACAAAATAGCATTTCAGGCATTCAAGAATGTCAATGTGTTTCGATCGTTCGTCTTAGAAAACACTTGGTTTTATTTATGTTTATGGTTTTACCTACTGATGGCATGTAGGGACTTACGATGGAGACAAGCAGTGAAGATGGACCGCCGTCATTATCAAAAAAGAAGGAATCAACCATTACACAATCGATCACTGATGTAACGAATGTATAACAACCTATGTGTAAACATCACAACGCAATCGGATCACATCGGATCCTCTCGGCATTTCGGAAACGAATTTTTTACTTCGGACGTAGTTCGTTATTCTTACACGTTTATGAATATACTTTGTATCAGAGGGACAAGTTATATGTTAACTTGAAATGTATCATCATTGAAAAGTGGGTGGTCTTTATTTTGAATAAATCATCTGATGTGTTAATTTTACCTCCAGCATAAATGTGCGTATCTGTGACAGATTTTTTAATCGGAATGTTGACGTTTGTTAGATTAAAATAGTACGTATGCACGTTCATAGTGTATACTGGTGTTAGAATGGAAATGTATTTTACTTTATGGTGCTTTGTTGGTGAATTCGGAATGGTTTTTAGTTCAGTTGCGTAGGAATTAATCGCTTAGGCATCCAAACTTCATAATTTCTTGCACTACGTAAAACCCATCCTCGGTACCCAGGCTAGTCATAAAAAATATGATACCCTGGGCAAATTGGCTAGCGAAACTTCGTAAAGCATGCACCACGATTTCCTCCGTAACAACACTGTAATTTTCGTATCGCATGAGGTTTGTGTCATGCGGCCAATCAAGCGGCTGCATTTCACCTCATAAATTATTCATGAGTACGAGATTTTTACAGCCAATTTGCCCAGGGTATCATATATTTTATGAATAGCCTGGGTACCGAGGATGCGTAAAACCATGCATTTCATTAACATACAACTTATAATCAAGAAATTACTAATTAAAGATGACTATTTGTGCTGATCGGTCCCGCAGCATGAGCGCGGCCATTGTTTACATATCGCAATGTCTCGAGACTTTCTTTTGTACACTATTTCCCAAACAAAACATAAAAGTAGAGTTAGCTGATGATCGAAAGTAAAAATTAAACTGCGGTACTATAAAGGGAATACAAAATCGACTATTTCGTAAGAAAATTAACCCCGGAAGTTAACAAACCTAAACTTCAATTATTCAAGATGGAATTCCAAGCATTACATCATATTGTTACTAGATCTATATAACAAAAGGCCCATGAGGGCCTATGCTCTACTGGCATTGATCTGGCTTGTTTCAAAAGGAACCAATATGTCATCAATATTCAAATACCATCTAAGTTTGGTGAAGATCAGATAGTAAATGGAAGCTCTATTGTGTTCACAAGCTGTATTATAGCAATTTTGACAATTTCAAGGGCCATAATCCAGCCATGCATGGGTAGATCTGGTCGTTTTTTAGAAATGAACCAAACTCTCTTGGATATCTAACTACTGTATAAGTTTGATTGAGATACAATCAAAAATAAGGACTGTATCATGTTAACAAGCCCTATTATAACAATTTTGACAATTTCAAGGGCCATAATTCAGTCATGCATGGGGCGGATCTGGCTTGTTTTCGAAAGGAATCAAGCTCTCATGGATATCTAACTACTGTATAAGTTTGATTGAGATACAATCAACAATAAGGACTGTATCATGTTAACAAGCCCTATTATAGCAATTTTGACAATTTCAAGGGCCATAATTCTGTCATGCATGGGGCGGATCTGGCTTGTTTTCGAAAGGAATCAAGCTCTCATGGATATCTAAGTACTGTATAAGTTTAGTTGAGATACAATCAAAAGTGAAGACTGTATCGTGTTAACAATAAATTGTTTACGGACGGACGCACGAACGCACGGACGCACGCACGCACGCACGGACGACGGACGAATCGCCACGACATAAGCCCTTCTGACCTTTGGCCAGTAGAGCTAGAAATTGATAGTAAATAGTATCCAACCATGGTAGGTTGATAGAAAACGCGAACTTGACTCGAGTAATATATATCAGCCAATTAAATATATGTGTATTAACATTTATTTATACAAGTAGTGTCATTCGTTTATATATTTGACAGTTGTTTGTTATCATTTCACAGCTCGTTAGATATAACGAACCGTCGTTTATTGTACAACAATCAAAGGTCATAGAAACAATCAAATTTCCGGTAGTGGTCGGACGCTACTGTACTTTGGATCTGTCGTCGAGTCTTTTGAGCAGACATAATTCGAACCCTTCCCTACATACACAAACTCTGTAGCAGACGGTAAAGAGATTTTCCATATTTGTGTCAAGACGTTTTCAAAGTCATCTGCTGCATATTTGGTGTATTTGGAAAAGGGATAATTGAAATGGTTAATTTTGACCAAATTTCCAAAAGAGATTTTTGTTGTAAAACTGTTATATTATATATTGGAGAAAAATTCTCAAACCTGCTTAAATATCACTTTTAATTCCAATTCCTAAAATTACCTCCAAATTCAAGACACGGGAAAGTTAATGAAGAATGAGTACACCATAGCTTCTGAGGTTTACACAAATGAGCCACGTCACACACAAATCGCAATTCGGAGGTTACATTGTGAATTGCAAATAAGATCAAATTTCATATTTGTATGGTCGGTTTTTCGTCAGGATGCGTCTGCAGAGGCTTACATGGCGATTGTACCACTCAAAAGCAAAAACAATTTTCGGCCATGCCATGAAATGGACATAGAATTTCTTTTTGAGATGTGTGAGAGAAAAGTTCATGGAACAAAAACAAGGAGAGGAGGTTATTACAATTGCCATGGACACCTAATATTATTGATACTACATGTCAACAGAAGAAGGCAACAGATGTGTTGATAAAAAAGAAACATATTTAAATATAACATTTTGATGATTCCTTTGATATTTAACAAATTCCCACCTGCAAACATCAAATGCAAAAGCAGAAGATGACTTTCGAAAACCTTATGACCAAAGGTAAAATGATCCTTTATGGAGATTTTTCAGGTTTTTGTCACTATTTCCAAAGTGGTCTGCTGCAGATTTGTTGTATGTTGGAAAGGGTTTATTTCATACATTTCTTTTTCCTGTCAGTACATTGTTATCATTCATTACTGATTAGGGTTGTTAATTTGCCATGGTAGTGTCTTAGAAAAGAATAATGAAATGAAAAGTCAACCCTTTCCAACATATAACATTCTAAGACATACTCAGGTAAACACATGTTTACAAAAATGAAAGATAATTTGAAACCAGATAAAAGGGGTAATTACTTATTAACTCTTTCCCTCACACGACAATTCTGTAGCTGACGACTTTGAACATATTTTGTCAAAAAAATAGAAAATCTCTATAATTGAATGGATAACCTATGACTGAAATTGGAAAACATTGTGACAAAAGGAGAAATTGCTCGTTTTTGAGCAATTTCTTCTTTTGTCACTATGTTTTCAAAAAGAGCAGTTTCTATATTTGTTCAATATGTTTGTGAAAGTCATGTACTTCATAGGCCTCAATTAGATTGGATATGCTTGTAAGGGTAAACTTTAACACTGTTTGACACAGGGCGAAAATTTCAAAATTATTGTTTAGTATAAACAGTCAATCATTTTGATTTGTTGCAATTTATGACAGTGCTTCTTACAGTTTCTGCTATGTTCGAAATATGTGCTGATTCCTTATACATGTAGTCTGCATATATTAATATACTTGTGTTATTCTTTATGATCCTATAGTTTTCTTTAACACTTATTTTAGTTTTTGCATTAGCAATCATACAATTATTTTTTTGGAAGTTTCCTGAAGAATACTTTTTGAACAGAAAATTTACAAATTAATTTTATTTCATACAAACAATATATCATTCTTATTGATAGCAAATTATTGACAGTTTTTGTTATGTTTGTTTCAGTTATTGCCATGGTTCAAATGTACTTGTCAAGTTAGCTGATCCCAAAAATAAGTGTATATTCAACATACTTTTGTCCTTTTAGCTCACATCTATTACACAAATTAAATTATTGGGTTTAAATTGACCTTTGTCAGTCATTTAACTGTCAAAATTGTCTACTTTTAAACCACGACATCAATTTGTATGAAATTTGATAACAACCATTCAAAACTTCCTGCAATTTCTTTATCATGCAGATATCTTGTTTCCATCGCAATTGAAAAAAGACAAAATATTGTCTCCTTAATACAAACTAGTTGTCTGATTTTCAATTAACTGTATATAATTTCTCGGGATGTATTCCAAAAGATTCTTTTTAGCCATGCAATGATAACTTTGAATTCTTATTCTGAAACTATCAGAACACTGTACAAATATTTAAGTTTGATTAAATCAGGTGAGCTCAATATGACATTCATATTAATCTTATTCAATTTGATGATGACACACTGGGTTACTTTAAGGCATCATTTATTAATATTTAGATATTTACCTCAAAAATGAAATTGTGTTAATTCCTCGTCAAAACAATATTATACCTGAAATTACGTACTTACAATACGGTGGACATACTTTTCATGTTGCTTGTATAAACATTTTGTAAAATCTGTCTTCTTTTCTACTGTAAGTAAACTAATTATTCATTAACATAAAAAACGATAATGTGTTTTGCCTTTAAATTATCATATAGAATATGTCTGAAGCAATATATAGATAGCCCAGAATCCATATATCAAACTTAACATATGTGCTATTTTAGCAGATACCAAACTATTTCTTATTTACATTTGTATTTTGTATACATAATCATATGCATACGCCTTCATAGATTATTTTGTTGACATTCATCCAAATTCTCATTTTCTCTCAGAATAAAGTGTTATGCAGTTTCATTTTCAAAAATAAAAACCCTGACTGCAACTTTTGCAACATTGTTTTCAAGAGTCGCCTGCTGCAGATACATCAAAATGTGTATAAAGGTTGGAAAGGTTTACAGGTGTGCTTTAGGCTTCACTGACTCAAGTATTGTCAATTGGTCCCCATCCCTTTAATCTTTTATTTATTGTCATATTCAATAAGTGAGAGTCAATCTTTCATTTATTGTCATATTCAATATATGACAATCAGATTTCCATATCTGTTTATATTCAACCTAAAATATGTCATTTTTAGCTCCCCTGAGCCAAAGTGCTCAAGGGGAGTTTTTGTGATCACCTTTTGTACGGCGTTCGTCGTCAACATTTGCTTGTTAACACTCTAGAGGCAACATTTTGCATCCAATCTTCATGACAGTTTATCAGAACATAAAGCTCCATCTAATCTAGTTCGAAACTGGGTCATATGGGGTCAAAATATAGGTCACTAGTCCAAATTTAAGGTAAATCTGGTTAACATTCAGGAAGCCACATTTTTGGCTTGATAAATAATGAATCTTTGTCAGAATGTTTGTCTTAGTGATATCTAGGCCAAGTTCGAATATAGGTCATGTCGGGTCAAAAACTAGGTCACTAGACTAAAATTAAGGAAAATATTGTTAACACTCTGGAATCCACATTTTTGGCTTAGACAAATTGACAATTTGTCAAAATATTTGTTTTAGTGATATCTAGGCCCAGTTTGAATTTGTATATTGTACGGTCAAAAATCCTACACTGTTTCCAAGCAAAGTTCAAATTGCTCGTAATGAGCAGTTTGAAGCTTCCTGTACTGTTTTTTTCTGAGAAGATGCGCAAAATATGATACTTAAATCTTTCCCTCATATAGACGCTTTCTGACGCCTCTGCAGCAGACAGATTTTTGAAAACATAGTGCCAAAAGAAGAGAAATGCTCAAAACGAGCAATTTTTTCTTTTGCCAAAATATTTTACATTATCCATTCAATTATGTTCTTTTTGTTGACAAATGTGTTCAAGGTCGTCTGCTGCAAAATTGTCATATGACGGAAACAGTTAATTAGCTTGTAAATGTCAAAAACTTGTTCTTGGACTATTACGGTTTTAATACACAATCTATTTGTTGTGTACAAATATTGCTTTCCATAAGGCCTTAATAAATTAATCTGTAAATTTTAATTCAATTTTTTTTTCAAACAAAGGCTTGTAATATCATTTTCATACACAAAGAGTATAATGCTGGCACATTTATTTGCTACATTAAACTACAGTAGTCAAGATACTAAATATATGTTATTGATGTTTTAAGAAACTGTTTTGGCATCAATATGTTTAGGTGATGTTTGCATGGTATCATGTATCATGTGGACCAATTAATAAGGGGTTAATACATGTTAACACCACCAAGAAGAATGTGTGATCAATGGTAGTTTATTCTGGCCTTATATTTGTCTATATGTCATGCTGAATTGATTTAAATAAAAGTTTTTATATGCAGTTAGGTTTTCATTTTTACTTCGTCACATAACACAGCAATTCTACCTTCAGTACTTTGGGTACTTTGGTATTCATAAATGTTATGTACAAAGAAATGAACATCTTTATAATAATGCTTGACCCAATAAAACACTTCTCCACATAATTTAATTGATCACCTTGTATATTTTGATTGGTGAATTTATTCTGTGTTGCTTCGAAACATTGTATGTATGTTTATAATCTATACCTATATTCTATGTGTATATGTATTGCTTCTACGACATAAGATGTTTGTGTTTGTCCAACATGGCCGCTACCCGTTGGTGATCTGTCGTCTTGAGAGCGGTAATGGAATTCGTGATTTCCATGGGTCTGAAGATTCTTATCAAATGATTTCCACTTCTGTTTCATGGGATTTCCAAAAAGTAAACATAAACACAGAAGTATCCGCATAAACGTTTCGTTTAAGTGATAAGCTTCACCGTTCCTTCCATTGAACACGTGCCTTGGTCTACTATATTCGCTGCTCATTTATTCAGATTTAGAAAATTATTATATATTTTGTAAAATTCATCAAAAGTGAGGGATGATGATACCGGTTATGAGAAATAAGCAGGATAGGGAATAAAACCTCGGAAGGATCTCTGAACTGGAATAAGTCCTTAAATCCTGGCGTTTTAAGGTGTTTTACCAGCATTGTCTATTTTGACCAAATAGATAATAGTTCTGCATTTCAAAGTAATATAGACGTGTCTATTATTCGAGATAGAGAGAGAGGGTGTCATGTTAATTGCATGTGAAGTGCAAACGCCACAGACTGCCTTCGTGTTGCCTTAGCTGCCGTACCGTCAGGTTGCGAGGCCTGTTGAACCAAGTCAGAGTTGGAATGTTCGCTAATTACCTGAATTTTCACCGGTATTTCAGGTGCAAGCCGGTTGTAAACTCAAGCCAAAGATGGAAATCTTTCGATAATTTCTCTGCACATAATATATAATGTTCAAGCTTGTACAAATCGACTGTTTATACTGGCTTGAATAGTCAGAACGACGGCGTTTCCAGCTGACAACATCATCCGTAATAGTTGGAAGTCTGGCTGTTCCGGCTGGTCCATGCTTCCGGAGTAGCCGGAACTCCGACTGTTCCTGCTAACTTAACTCACATACTTATTTCAAAAGAGATTTACAATAGCATATCTAAACTATCAAATCAAAGCACTCAAAGTGCTACAAGCAAGGGGCTAACTGCAGATCACGGAATGCATTAGGACAAGGATTTACCGACCTTTTTTTTTTTATCACATACACTTCACAAGAAGACCTTGTTATGTACGTTAATTGAATACTATTTGAGTTGAATGTACAATATTGTATACACAGAATGGGGGGTCTATCGCAAACACTTTTATCTGACTGGAGGTATTTCACAGAGGTCGTTGCATAGTTATCACACTCATTGATGCATTAATCACAATGCATTATATATAAAAATAAAAAGAACGCTGCATAAAAATGAAAACTTTATTGAAATTTCGATTAAAATATCAAAGCAAAACATAACCAATCTCTATCTACATTTTCTGGTTACTAAAATAAAAAATATTGGCATATTTGTTTTACCTTATTTGAAATAATTTATGTAATACTTTTAAAATTAACATGATGCATTTTATAAACAAAAGAATATTGACACTGTGCTGTAAAAGAACAATAATGAATGGTCCGTGCCTGGAGATTTTTTAACAGTAAACTACGTTAATACAACATAATCCAAATTGTAGGGGTCAGTCTAGTCACAGTTACAGCTGCCTCAAAACAACGGAAAATTTTATTTCTCCATAACATAGGTGAACAAATACATGAAATGTTTTTTATTCTTTCAAATTCTCAATAAGTGTATATATTCAATGAGCAGGTTACTTATAGATCGGTCACTGGTACTTTTTACTATGTAGTGTTTTTCACGATATACATAATTTCTATTGATATTTATACCGTCCTAGCGATTTTGCATCGCGACGAGAATGAATTTTGAAATTATAAACATATGGACCGTGTTGTGTATGTGTACAACATTAAATGAAGGAACAGCTGAATAACTTAGTATAATATTTAATACTACAAAGATTAACATGAAACACATGGGTTAGATAGCAATATGTTACACTAAGAGGTGTCGCTTTGAGTGGATACACTTTCATTCATGAGTTCATGTGTTAAAACAATATACACAACACTTCAAATGTAAAGTCATCAATTCAATTTGGAAATCGCAATCATAACACACCTGATGAACGTATGCACATACTGCTTTAAAGTGTTCCGATTGTGATTAGCCATTAAGTTCCAATGTCCACGATGACCTCAATTAACATAATCATTATCATTTATAGCGGTACAAAATCCCAACCTCGTCGCCAATTTGTTGTGTATGTATACAACATTAAATGAAGGTACAACCATATAGCTTAATATGTTACACTAAGAGGCGTGGCTTTGGGTGGATGCACTTTCATTCATGAGTTAATTAATTAAGACAATATACACAGCACTCTCCCCTTTCAAATGTTAAGTCATCAATTCAAATTTAATTTTGAAATCGCAATCATAATTACACATGTGGAACTTATGCATATACTGCTTTAATTTGTTCTGTGTGTGAATGACAACTGAAGAAAATATGCACATACTGCTTTAATTTGGCCATACCTGTTGCGTGTGATCAAGTCATGTTGACAGCGTAGAAATACATTTTATTTTCTAATCATGTAATTCATATATTTTAACATAAAAGTTCTTTCTTTTGGTTAAGTGATGTCGAATCAAATCCATTTTCCGGCTGATATGTATCTTCGGATTTCGCCTACTATAGCAATTGACTTTAACGAGCCCCTTGATACAAAACTAGAACTATCACTGAAGATGATAAATACCCCAAAACCGACCGACCGACCGATAGGTAGTCCTATCAAACATTACTCATTTTGACCTTTGACCATGACCTTGACCTTTGAGGTACAAGCCACCTCATCATGGTGAACATGTGTGCCCAGTAACTTTAGAATCCTATGATGCATGGTTGAGAAGCGGACCGGACAAGGTAGTCCTATCAAACAGTACTCATTTTGACCTTTGACCTCTGAGTGTGACCTTGACCCTTGAGGTACAAGCCACCTCATCATGGTGACCATGTGTGTCCAGTAACTTGAGAATCCTAAGATGCATGGTTGAGATGCGGGCCGGACAAGGTAGTTCTATCAAACAGTACTCTTTTGACATTTGACCATTTGACCTCTAAGTGTAACCTTCACCTTTGAGGTACAAGCCACCTCATCACGGTGAACATGTGTGTCCAGTAACTTGAGAATCCTAAGATGCATGGTTGAGAGGTTGAGATGCGGGCCGGACAAGGTAGTCTATCAAACAGTACTCATTTTGACATTTGACCTTTAAGTGTGACCTTGACCTTTAAGGTACATGCCTGAGTCTTGTGCGCGACACGCCGCCTCATCATGGTGAACGTTTGTGCTAAGTTTCTTTGAAATCCTATAATGCATGGTTGAAATGTGAGCCGGACAAGGTACAGTCCTTTCAAATAGTACTCATTTCAACCTTTGACATGTAAGTGTGACCTTTACATTTGAGGTACATGCCTGGGTTTTGTGCGCGACACGCTGCCTCATCATGGTGAACGTTTGTGCCAAGTTTCTTATAAATCCTATGATGCATGGTTGAAATGCAAGCCGGGCAAGGTACAGTTATATCATATAGTACTCATTTTGACCTTTGACCTCTTAGTGTGACCTTGACATTTGAGATACAGGCCTGGGTGTTGTGTGCGACACGCCGCCTCTTCATGGTTAACGTTTGTGCCAAGTTTCGTTAAAATCCTATGATGCATGGTTAAGATGCGGGCCGGACAAGGTTAGGTGGGACTGACAGACAGACAGACGTAAAAGGGCTATAACTCATGCAATTGTAAAACCTTTAGGGTATGCACATCTCCTTTTAGTATAGAAGCTTCATGTAAAATTTTATTGAATTCCACCCAGTGGTTTGTACGAAATAGGCCGGACAAAATATGGCTTCCGACCGACCGACCGACCAACACAGTGACTCCTATATACCCCCCTCAAACTTTGTTTTTGGGGGTATAAAAAAGAATTTTAATCTGTTTATCAATCATTTGTATCACTCACAATGTTAGATAATTATTATTAACAGGAATTAAATCGAAGCACAGTTATCTTGTTGAAACATCAAGTGGAGAAAACAATAAATGTACAGTTTCTATCGAAAAGAAACGTGGCCCATTAGCTAGCTGTCAATAAAACGATAAAGGCTGTCAAACTGTTAACCTCTGAACCAGTCTATATCCAAACAATGTCTTCCATTTCATCTGAAATATATCAATATTATAGAGATATTGCCTGGGACTTCGATGTACCTATCTTATCCCTGGTACTGACGACTTATTTCGCTCAGCAGTAAAAGATTTCCGACAATATTGCAAGAAATGAGAAATATGGATAAAACGATAACAACATCACTTGTGATTAACGATCACGCCTTGGTCAGGTTACTTTCAAATATGGCAATCTTAAAACCCATTTATAGGTGAGATGGCGATGTAACATGATTGCAAACTGCTTTAAACAAAATTATGTTCTATGCATAAAATAAATTTTCTCCGTTTTCCACAATGTTTTGAATACTTTATTCTTTAATCTCATTTGTATATCTAGTTTAAGATGTATGTACCTTTAATATGGTAGATCAAAAAAATCCAAATTGAGATATTGTTTTAAGACACCCCCACCTTCTTTCAGTTCCATTAACGATTGTAGAACGTCCGACGTAAGCAACATGACTTTGGGTCTTGAACCTCGATGCTCCATGACCCTTGACCTCAACTCAACACTTAGGTCTGAATCTCGATTACTTCCGTCTGAACTCTTTGGTTCAAATGACTCAACGTGATACAGAACACGTGCTGAGACTTGTCGCAGCTCCACGTTACAAGCGCATTCATAACGTTTGTTGTCGACAGCTGTTGAACGATCAATGTCGTTTGCTAAATGTATGTAATGTCTTTTAGCACGCAGAGAGTCTTTCAGGTGCTGAACTTCAGTCTGTGGATTTAGACCGCTCTCTAATTCGTTTAAAAGGCTGTCCCATAAATCGCCTTGTCCACCGGTATGCTGTTCTGTATATATGATTTTATTATATAAGCCCTCGGATATACATTCCCTGGAGAACAGTGCGTCGGCCACGTATTTAACATTCACAGAACTCTTCAGCTTACACCGCACGCAACGTTTATCTCTGACTCGAGCACTGACGTATTCTTCAAAACGATTACGGATCTTCCTGACGATATGTTCACTGTCCCTTTCCAAAAAGGTCAGCAGATACTCCATTATTTTCATATCCCTGCCGCGTACAATCGACAGTAGTATTCTGATCTGGTCTTTTCTATCAGTTCTCTCCCTTATAAACCTACATTCGTCTTCCGTCAAACACCCATTGCTGATCAGTTCGTCCGGTAGATGGCTCTCCACGAAACACGTGCCGTCCACAATCTCTTCTATGTGTCGCTGAATGGCTTTGGCTAAACAGTCCCTCCTGTTTGTAGGCACCTTTCGACAAATGCCTCGTCTCCGCTCTATAGGGTATACAATAAGAAAAACAGTAAGCGGGGTCCGACAAAAAGTAACCCTGCCTCACCTTGGTGTTATCTCCCTTGTGTCTAATAGACTTATCAAGACTAAGCAAGGGAGATAACAAGAGGCTATATCAGTTAAACTTCATCATCATACATATGACTAAAGATTTAAACCACTGTGACTTCAATTCCAATCTACGTCAGAAGCAGAGAAGTATATATAATCTATGATCCTGTCAGAATTTATATCTAGGGCTCTTCCTGAATGAATCCCGACGGTGGAATACTCAATTTGTTCGCCGAACAATTACAGTCAAACCTGTGATAAAGACCACATTTGTTTAGCAATTCCCTGTCTATAGCAACTACACTCTTAATTACCAATTACTCATTGTCTGCATAAATGCCCCTGTAATTAAAGACTACTTTATTGTGAGTGCCTTTCGAAAAACTAGAGTGTGGTATTCCAGGGTTAGGTTTTCAATTCCTTATAAAATCAGCTACAAGAGAAAGTTGATGCAACGCATCAATGTCGCCGGATAACTATAACCCAGTTATGCATAACACTTATATCATAGTAGTTAAAAAAACAGTTATGAACTGCGGGGCATATTGGAGCATCAGGGGTGGGGACAAGTGAAAATGTATCATTACTTGCTTATTTTTGTCACGAAGTGAATTTCCTTCATTGAAATTTAATTGAAGCATTTCATTGTTTATGACCAATCTCCATTCTAAGGTAGGTTGACCATACACACAGCCAACTAATTATTGATCATAAACAGTTATGGAAATGAGTAATCTTGCCAATCAGCAATCTTAGTATGTATACAGTGCTTTCATTGAGGCATAATTATAAGATTTGTGAATTACACATACACTTTTCAAGATGTTTGTCAGAATATTTGAATTTTATTATTTGTCAATAAAACCACAAAACAGACAATTTAGGATTTGCATGCAATAACACGTCATTTTACCTTTCCCCTGTTAAAGTCAACATTGGACACCTTTGCAGCAATCTACTTTTAAAACAATGAGAAAAGGGTTAAATTGCTGAAGACATGAGTTTTCTCAACTTGGCACATATATCATACTTTGACAACTGTTAAAATGTAGTCCAATATATTTACGAAGTAGACCACCCTCGAAATATAATATCAGCTAAACAGTTAAATTTTATTAATATTGTTGTATAATTTTAAACTTAATTTCGAACATAAACTGAACCCTACACGTTAATTTATTGTAATTCTTTCCTTTCTTTTTAATAATCAAAATAGCAAACTACTCATGTTTTAAAATTATATTATAATGAGCGCCCTTGTGTCAATGATGCATAACAATATTCAGAACGCAAGCAAAATGCCTGTAGGGAATCTAATGACACATTTAAAAGTGTCAAGGACGAAATATTTTGTACGAAAGACCCCGAATCGTTGACCATTCTTCTTCGCAGATTTGTCGTTCTTTACACTCTCTTTTTAGGTAGAGAGTGTTCATTAAAAATATTTCTATTAATTAAAACCAGTTTTATCTCAGTTTGTTCTTTTCTTCATTTGTTTCGAGCAAAATAAACATCTTAAATCACATATAATTAACTATTTAGGGCGTGTACAATTACATCTTTTGAAGTTTTCCCACGTGTGTCAATTTCTTTCCTTCGTAGCGGTATTCGCTAGTCACGTGATCAACAGTTTAAGCTAAGAAACAGTTCGTATTTTAGATATAAATGGATAAACACTATTAAATGAATTCTTCACAAATCAAGACATCCCTTTGAACATCAAAATAACATTCAGTAAGTTAAAATTGCTATTAAAAGGAAGATTCGACGTGATTTTTATCTCGATATTGACAGTTTGCAGCAAGTTTTAGATGTGCCATAACTAAGGGTTTTTAAACAAACACAATTGTAATATGTGCAAGACATTTAAATTTGGTTTTTTCTAATAATAACTCGTCCTCCCATGTCATTTCCGAAAGCTATTAAAAATATAAGTCGCGGGCAGAAAAGCTATTAAAAATATAAGTCGCGGGCTTCTGCCCGGCGACTTATAACTTTATAAGGCGATATAAGTTTTAAAACAAATACTATATATAAAAAAAGTCAAGTGTGCGAAAAGATCAACATGTGAAAAGAAAACCGTATATCTCATTTGTTTTTACAAACATACTAAATGTGACCTATTTCTTTCAAACAATGGCCACATCTGTAGACAGGAGTGGATTGTCCTCTCTCTCTCGGGCAGGTAAATATATGAGCCGTACCACGAGAAAACCAACATTATGGACTCTGCGTAATGTATCGATACAGATTAACTTGCGCAGTCCACGCAGGCTAATCAGGGCCGACACATTCCGTCTTAGGGGGATAGAGATATAAAGTAATAATTCCTGAAACTGAAAATCCACAGGAATCGAAAAGTGTCCGTACGGGTTAGCCTGCGCGGCATGCTTAGGCTGATCCGGGTCGATACTTCACGTAGAGTCCACAATGTGGGTTTTCTCATGGAACGGCTCGTATGATTGAAGACAAAATGTATTCTATCAATGAAGTTTGTTTTCAACAATTTGGAGTTTTTGTGAAATTTTTCGTTCTTTTTTATACAAAATATTGAATATTGCACAATATGTGTTGCATTTACTATGAAAATATTGGACAGGAGGTAACTTTGGATTGATTGATTGCTGTTTAACGCCGTTTTCAACAATTGTTCAGTCATTCAGGGCGGCCAGTTCACTTACGCATGTGTGCTCTGCCTTTCTCACACCAGTACTCCACACAATATTCTTTCCAAGCAACTGACTTCTTTTCCACATAGACCATTGTTGACGAATGACGCTTGTCACAGTATATTTTATCAAACTTCGGAAAGAATGTTGGCCGAGATGGAGCTCGAACTCACAACCCCTCGATTGACAGCTCACGTCGCTACCTACTGAGCTACCGGGGCTCGGCACAAGAGGTAACTGATTCTGGTCATATTTACCAGCGTTGACAAATAGTAGGTCATAGAAATAGTTAATTTATCCGTCAAACCTACACGTGCATTGGAAAAACGCATACCATGGATTGGATACAAATCAAGTTAAAATAAAGGTAAGCTCAATCTTTACAAATGAATTGATAACAAACTTTGCAAAAACTGTTGATGACCCTACACAGAATATAGATGAATTAGTCTCAAGATTGAACGGACATTTCAAAGAGGCGGGAAAAGGTTTTGAACAAACGAAACACACACAAAAATGAGCGAACCCTTTTTGGTTCGACCGTGAGTGCATTAAGGCAAAAAAGCTTAAATATAGCCTATTACGCAATTATAGAAATAACAAATGTGACGATAATTTAATGCTGTATATAGAACAGCGTAACATTTTCAAAAATATGTGCAATACAAAGCAACAGAACTATAAAAAGAAACAATTAAATGATATAACCGCAAACATAAACGATCCCAAATCATTTTGGTCAAAACTTAAACATATGACCAATACAAAGCCAAGAAAAACAAAAAATATAACCACAGAGCAGTGGATGCATCATTTTGAAGGATTATTTAATCCGTCTGTTGCCGATTTCGAAAACCTAACTGATGTCGACTGCACAGTCGGTGAACTAGACAACGACATTGACGACTATATTTTCAATTCAGACATTTCTGAGGATGAAATCCGTCTGGCTATTAAACATTTAAAAGATTAATTAATACCAGAATACCAGGTTTAAAAATCTCTCATATTACACTCGAAAACGGCTGAACATTGTATCGACAACCCCGGGTTTAAATGAAAGGTTTTAGTGTCCTCTATCATTTGGTAGCATAAAACAAAAAAGTTAAAGCGTAATCGGTTGCACAACTCGTTAAAAACTGATTTGACGGCTTTTTCCTTTCCCCCGCATATTTGAAATCTGATCAAATTGGTAAAGTCGTGTATAACTACAGTGACACTTTTCAAGTGCAAATTTAGACATAAAAATAACTTTCATTATGTAGGGTTAACTTTTGAACAGAAATGTAAAGGGTTATTCTCAGACAAGTGTTAAAGCGTTCGTTGCAGGTGTTCAGACGCAGACATTGTGACGCCTTTAAAGGAGATTAATTTTGATATTTTTAAGGAGTATTGTACACACATCCTGATAAGAAGATTACCTTTTGACATGTCAAGGGGAGATATTGGTCGCACATTCGGTCTTATATCAATAGACGCAGACAGTATGATGTCTGATAAGGAGATTACCTTTTGACATTTCAAGGAGATATTGTTTGTACATCCGGTCCTATATCAACAGACGCAGACAGTATGATGTCTGATAAGGAGATTACCTTTTGACATGTCAAAGGGGGATATTATTCCCACATCCGGTCCTATATCAATAGACGTAGACAGTCTGATGTCTGATAAGGAGATTACCTTTTGACATGTCAAGGAGATGCATGTATTTGCTCATCTATGTTAAGGAAAAATAACATGTTCAGTTGTTTTGAGGCAGCTGTGACTGTTACTGTATAAAGCCATGCTAGACTGACCCCTACAATTTAGAATGCATTGTGATTAATGCATCAATGAGTGTGTAAACTATGCATCAGCCTCTGTGAATAAACGCCATTCAAATAAAAGTGCATGCGATAAACCCCCATTATATGTATAGAACAAGTGCATTTAACTAAAATATTATTCAATTAGTGGACATAACAAGGTCTTCTTGTGAAGTTTATGTGATAAAAAAAAGATCGGTTAATCCTTGTCCTAATGTATTCCGTGATCTGCAGTTAGCCACTTGCTGGTAGCACTTTAAGTGATTTGATTATGAAACTGCTTGTCTGATTTTAAGAAAATTGAATAGGAATCTTACTTCTGTGATCTTCTACTTAATTTGTTCAAGCCGTATTGATTGGTAACACACCCGTAGCTACCAGGCGTCATCACAAAAGGGATAAATTGAACTTTTATCTACAAATGACAACTCCTACCGTTCCTTTGTTGGTCTTCTTTCAAAATTGTTCAAAGACTTACATTATGTATAGAACTTTGGATGCTGCGGCATCTGAAGGTGAAAAAAATACTCAAATTTTAAAAATATTTTTCCTCCATAATCTGCTTGTCCAATTATAAGATAATTTGGTAGAAATGTTCCTCTGAGTGACCCTCTCCAAAAACTGTTCAAGCCATATTGATTTCGTTGAAAAACACGGCAGCAAGGCGGCATCAGAAAAGGTTTAAAATGAGAAAACTTTATAATTCCATTTTTATTAGATTTCAAGATACAAATGGCCTTTACTGATAAGCTATTTATTTAACAATGTCCATTCCTTGCAGTTTAATTTGCACTCCTGATCAAATGTCCCAGGTATTTGCACTTAAATATTTGCTACTAATTTACTATCACTCAGGTGATCGATTTAGGGCCATCTTGGGCCCTAGGTAAATTATAACATACGTGCGTCTAAAGCTGACTGTATGGATGATGTATATAGTCGTTTGATTTTAAAGAATTTGAACTGTGAAAATTGAGAGATATGGAACTAAAATCTGCCAATTATGAAGAGTTCCTTTTAATTCTTTCCCTGATACAGACGACATATGACGCATTTGCAGCAGACGACTTTTGGGGACGTTATGGCAATTTCTCCTTTTGCCACAATGATTTCAACTCTTTTAAACAATGATATTTTCATTCATAAAGATTTTCAACAAAGTAGGCGTTAGAAAGCGTCTGTATGTGCGAAAGTGTTAACACATTCTTTCTTACCAGATACGTAATCCTAATTTTCATTTGAACTTTTTAAAGCTGATATAATATGTGCATCGACTGGAAAACTGAATTAAAACGACGCAATTGTAATTGATATACAACTGGAACTTGATCAAATCATTTCTTTGTTAACCCTTTCCCACATACATCAAATATGCAGCTGACGACTTTGAAAACAACTAGGCAAAAACATGGAAAAAACCCATAAATGAAGATAGGGTTATTGAAAAAAGTTGAAAACAATGTGGCAGAAGGAGAAATTGCTCGTTTTGAGCAATTTCTTCTTTTGTTACATTGTTTTCAAAAAGCCATCTTCTGCAGAAGCGTCAAAAAGTCTCTTTATGAGGGAATGGGTTAAAATTAAATAATTCACTATAGGCTATACTATCTTACATCTAGGGAGGCGAAGAAGCAAGTTGACGCCCAACAAGAGAGATTGTTACGCAAAGGCTCTCCAAACTCACATTGAAGACATAGTTGACGGAACTATTTTCAAGGAGAGTGAACTGCCGGATGTTTTAACATCTGGCGGATGTTTAACTGAAGATGAATGCAGAACAATACGCGAGAAAGTAGACCGTAAAGATCAAGTCCGCATACTTGTGACGGTAATTAAATCAAGGGATTTGGATGTTTTGATAACATTTGTCGATTTAATCGAAAAACATAATGAAACACTCGCACAGAAAATTCGACAAACCATTGAAAGCAAAATCGACTTAGGGTATCGAGTAAGAAAGTGTTTACTGTGTAAACTGAAAAGCCAAGTGAATGTGAAATACGTTGCGGATAAATTATGGGCAGAAGATTGCATAACAGACGAATTGTACAACGAACTGGTTTATAGTGAAAAACCGACAGGTGTGCAGGATAAGTTATGGGAGAGAATCCTGAACAGCTGTCTCACAAGAGACGCTTTCAAAACTTTGGGAAATTCTCTCCGATATAAAGGACACTATGAACACCTTGCAGAAGGCATTCACAGAGCATTATCAAACAAACGCGAACCGTTTGAATGTATGTGTAACTTGCATGTCCGCTTGTCAACTATCTTATCGTCAAGCACTTCGGCTTCCAATGCTCCTGCAAGCACGGACAGTTTGGAAATGCGAAGTTCTGGGGAGATTCTAAGTGGTGAGCTGTCAAACAACACTTCGGGAGACACGCGCGCTGATTCAGACAGAAGGCGAGAAGGCGGCCATACCATGAGAGATTTGAAAGTACCCGAGGTAATGATGTGTGATTGCCAACCATCATTAACGGCAACCTTAACGTATTTAGACAAGTTAAAGCAAATCTTCTTGCACGTCGTAGCAATGTTTGTTAGAAGTTTCTAGAAACCTTTTGTGGCAAATTGGCGAACAATTTATAAAGATAGCAAAATGTATATCTGAGTCACAGGGATGATTTGTCGGTTAATCCTTATATGTGTGTGTCGTCTTATTATACGTTATTTTCTTCAAACCTTTTCTTCTCATATTACTCACGTTCATTTGCATGTAGTACTTACCAATATTCACTTAACGTTCATCTCTCATTATTATTAAAAGTACTCATGCCATGGCCTCATTTCAGCACATACCATTTCATTATTATACATATCGGGGCCTCATTGCACATTCTTTTCACGTGGACTTACCTAAACATCCTGACAAGTGAAGCGCACTCTACGACACCTATCTTGTCATATTTTCATCTGACTGAGTCGACTATGTCGCACTTCGTCGACCTTATAAAGCTATCTATAATTCTGAGTGCATTTCTTGTTGCTTTTGCAGGTAAATACATTATCATTATTTTCATCTTCATTTCTTTTCATCTGCATTGAATGTCTCATTTGGTAAGTTTATTCGTAAATGTATTTGTTTTGTTGCATGTTATGTGAGATATATTTTCACCTGACTGAGTCGACTAAATTTGATCAGAATGTGTATTCACATAATATCTCGTCCAAGTTCGATAACTAGCCATATCGCACTAGTCAATCGAGAGTTATTGTCCTTTAATTATAGAAATTACCCTTAAATTGGTATTGTCAGTTCCATAACATTAGAAGCCTTTGTCCAATCATCACCATATTTAGTCAGAATATGTATTGGCATAATATCTCGGACAAGTTCGATAACTAGTCATATAGCTTTAGTCAATCGAGAGTTATTGCCCTTTAATTATAGAAATTACCTAAAATTGGTCTTGTCGGCTAAATAACTTGTGAAGCCTTTATCCGATCATCACCAAATTTAGACAATATGTTGATGGGCATAATATCTTGGTCAGGTTCGATAACTTGTCACGTTATCTTAGTCACTACACACGTATGCCCCTCGAAATGGCCAAAACTGTACTAACAGTGTCCGCTCTCTAACTGTGCCTGACGTACAACCAATTATCACTATACTTGGTCTCAAAAAAACGGATGGGCGTATTTTGTGACATTCGACGCTCTTGTTATTTTATGTTTATGGTTTTACCTACTGATGTCTTGCAGAAAAACGGAACATTATCAATTTATCAAGTCACTAATTGAAACAGTGAGCTTATCAGGATATGATTAATTCTTGATTTCTCAATAACGGACTAAACAGAATGACATAATGGAGGATAATTAAAAGAATTGACATATGATCCGTCCCGCGAGTACATATGATCGAGGCATGATCCACCAAGTACGCATTAAATGTGGCGAAACGGTGCAAGATAATAACTTCTTTTTGTGAGTCAAGAACAAAACTATCGTAACATTGTTTTACTTTAACCATGCTTTAATATAAAACAGGACAACTCATTGGCACATTGGCATGTGGTTTTATTGGTTTATAAATCATTTAATTCACATGAGGATTGAAGATTGATGAAAAACATGACACAGACAATGAAAATGTAACTCTATAAATATATGTCGTTTCTGAAAACATAATTGAAAAACAATATCTAATCACGATGTATTTCTGATTATTGGAGAACGTAGAACGTATAAATATTCAACGGATTACATTGCGTATCATGAAATACTGATCGTCTGCTTTAAAAACATATAATGATATGTGTAAGATATTGATTATTGAAAAGATGTTTTATATACATTATAAACATTTGAAAAAAAAGGAGAAATTGTTCAGGATTAACAATTCTTCTGTCAAGGAGATAATTACAATACATTCTATCTATATATTTTTTTCAGTTGAACGCTGAACGTAGCGTAGATGTTGGAAATATTACGATGGAGGCTACTAGTGAAGATAGACCGCCGCCAGTGCCAAAAAGAAGGAATGAAAACCATTAAACACTTGATCACTTATGAAACGGATGTATAACAACCTATGTATGAACATCACAACGCAATCGGATCACATCGGATCATCTGGGCAATTAATTTGGATCAGAGAGACAAGTTTATGTGTGAAAACATTGCTGCAAAAGATAATAACTCATTATTAGAAGCTGCTGCTGAGAACATGTGTTGAAGTCATTATTTGTGCTCATATGAACCGACGCTAAATGGGGAATCCGTTGTGGTCTAGTGGCCAGGCGTCCCAGATTCGACCCGCAGTCGCCGCGCAACGGGTATGGTGGGGTGCCCATGGGCAAGGCACATTTCCTAGCCTGGTACTGGTTTGTTTGTTCATAGGTTATGGATAAGTGAACTGTCGTCGTGATATAACTGAAATAATGTTTAAAATTACATGAAATTATCAAACGTATGCCTATTTGCATGAACATCCTCAAACATGGATCATTATATCATGTTATTGTAGCCGAGCCCCGGTAGCTCAGTCAGGTTGTCAATCCAAGGGCTGGGAGTTCGAATACCAGCTCGGACAGAAATATTTCCGACATTTGACAAAAGTCAATGCGACAAGCGACATTCATCTTCCACAAATTGTCTAAAAGTGTATGTGGAAAGACAGTCAGTTGCTTGGAAATACGGTTTTGTGGTGTTGTGATGTCAGGAAGCACATGAGTAGCAGAACTGACTGTTGTGATATGACTGGAAAATTCCCCAATCATTCCATCCATCAATCAATCAATCAATCAAGTAACCTTTTATTGTAAATGTGTGTACATCAGCGGATAGAAACAAGCGGGTCCCAGTCTACATAGTTACATACTTTTGGGTGAAATCATCAAAACAAATACGAAAGTATTCGTATATACAGAAAACAGGAGGGCCACGATGTCCCTGGATCTCTCACCTGACTTATGCAATGTGATTTGTCATGCCAACCACACAGTCAACCACTTATTTTGTGGTCAGGTAAGCTAATACAATAGGCCCAAGAGGGCCAGTATCGCTCCACTGCCATTAGGCAAAAATCTCCAAACAGCCCCGACTCCTGGTGGCCATGTTGTTAGACCAATCACCATGGCTTGAAAAAATCTCGTAGAGAGTCATCCAAGAAACATTTCTGCATTATTTCTTTTGAAAATCGGCCAGACACTTTCGTAGGAAAATATTTTTTAAGTTTTCACTATAGCCATATAAGGCAAAAGATCCCGCCCTCTGGCGGCCATGTTCTTCGACCATTCAACAAGCGGACATGACCCCTATTCGAACTTGGTCTAGATATCGTCAATACAAACTTTCTGACAAAGTTTCAACATGCTCAAGTTTAAAATGCGGCTTCTAGAGTGTTAACAAGATGTTTTTTCAATTTGGCCTAGTGACCTTGTTTGACCCGACATGACCCAGTTTCGAACTTGGGCTAGAGTTGATGGAGCTATATGTTCTGATAAACTTTCATAAAGATTGGATGCAAAATGTTGTCTCTAGAATAGTAACAAGCAAATGTTGACGACGAACGACGGACGACGGACAAAAGGCGATCACAATAACTCACATTGAGCACTACGTGCTCTGGTGAGCTAAAAATGAAGGAATTCTGGTGAGGTCATTTAGAGGATGCTTTCTGTGAAGTTTAATCTCAATTGACCCACTGGTTACTAAGGAGAAGATGTTGACGGATGACGCACGATACACGACGGACGCCGGACAAAAGGCCATCACAATAACTCACCTTGAGCACTTCTTGCTCAGGTGAGTTTAAAAAGAGAACAGCTCTTTAAAGTACCTACGCGGAATAAAATATAACAGAAACTCACACACCTGCTTGTACGTACTAGAGTGGAAATGAACAACACACGATTTAAACTCGCAAGAATATAATCACGGATGCCTTCTTTTAGATAATGCATATAATGGTACAGTGGTGCAGTGGTAGAGCGTCGGCCTCTCGTACCAAAGGTCCCAGGTTCGAATACCATGATGAGCGAGTTTTGGGGATAGTCACACACAAACGGCCCGAGTGCTGGTTATGTCTTCAGGAAGCAGACATCGATATTGATTAAAGCTTAAAGCTTGTTTCGCAATCGCTGTAAAATAAATTAGTGTTAACTAAAAGTATAATATAACAAGAGGAAGCATGGTTGTTAATCCAGTCTCTTATATCAGGAATGCATACAACTTGACATACGGATAACAAACCTTTATCTCCCGAACCCCCTAAAAAAGACCCGTCCATGATCAAAATTGGACGACTCTATTTTTCAAGTAATAATAGTTTTGGAATATTGTGATAACTAAAATGCAAACAATGCAGAGTGCAGGTGAGGCTGCTCGTTACGACCTGACTCTCCTGAATCTGTATTGTTCGCAAAAGTTTCAAAATTGCCTTGGCACTGAAAAAGTTAATGGTCTTTGTCATTTTCAGTTATATAAGGGACATACAAATACATGAAAATGTATGTATGTTTATGTCTCTGGTGATATCACGGCGTTTCCTGTGCAATTTTCTAATGTTACCGGTACTATTTGTTCTTACACAGATGCATCGGTCGCAATTTAATCCCCCGCCAACCTCAGCCCCAAAGAGGGAGCCATTACTACCGTTTTTAAAGTCTTTAGTAAGAACCCATCGGGGATCGAACCCACTTGCATGTGCATTTTGGCACATCTCAGGCAGACAAATTTTGAAAACAGTTTAGAAAAAAGGGAGTAATGATTCCAGGATTACATGTATACTTTCATTTTTAGATATTTTACACACTTTTGCCAAGATGTTTTCAAAGAAGTCCGCTACATATTTGTTGCACGTGGGAAAGTGCATCTTACGGAATAATGAATAACTGGGATGATCTTCCAGTCCTTTCTGACTATGAAAAATAGGCCTTTAGCAACTGTGCCGGAGAAATTGAGACTAAAAAAATATAATTTTCTCAATAAGAGCTAAAGTGTGCAATTTGATTAATGTGTGCCAATCTGCAAATTTAATCCAACCTTTTCTTTTATTCAAAAATGATAGACCTTCAAAAGGGCGTTCATAGTCTTATTTTGACATGTGTGAAAAATATGACATACTCTTCCACCTTCATATTATTAAAGTATCTCAGATTATAAACCTCCCACGGTTATTGGATAGCATGTTAAAGGTCTCGAAAACAGAACACAACAGAATAATTGACACCGGAATACATCTCTGTTGTAAATCAGTTGGCATATACTTATTATATCGAGACCAATAAATATATTTACATGTATATAAATATCAAAATAATTAAATGTGATCATTAAAAGAGTGTGCATAGATGGGCATGACTTTGTTCTAGTATCATTAATTCGTCGTTGCATATTGCATTGTTATATGTGGTATCGGGTCAAAAAGGCTAATTCCTAAAAAGGCCTTGGTTAAAAAGGACCAGGTCAAAAAGGCCCACTTTTAATCCCCAATACAAGATAATTATCGTGTCGTAGAAAAAAGATTTTTTCTAATATTTATAAATTGTGGTTTGTAAGTTACATTGCAATAATATTATTTATAACTAACCATTATGTTTTTTGTTGCTATTAAGTTAAATTTCCATCATAATAGTAATGCAGAATGGCATCACAGGATCAACTGTAAAGCTGGGGGATCCTCGCTCGGATTTTACAGACTGGTACCTCTACTGAGACAGGAAGCAGATCTGGTTAAGTTGGCGGTTGCCACAACTGATTGTGCAAGGGCAAGCAGAACATTATCGAGGAGGATGGACGTCTCTGTTACAACCTGCTGGGATCAATACTCTTCCGTGGAATGGAAGATGAAAGTTGAAATCGATTATTATGAAATATGACACTTATTTTAACATTATCAACCATTTAGAGTCGATTTTTTTTCATGATATAGTTATAAAACTTATATATGAAATTGAAAACTGGTTTCACAAAGTGAGCCTTTTTAACCCAGTCCATTTAGGATTTTGGCATATATGGTAATGGACCTTTTTAGTTTTGGTCCTTTATGATCCCGATTCCTAATATCGCTTTACCCGAATCTTATATATTAATAATTTAATATGTACATGTATTCTTCTTTAATGTTAACCATTATCCTGCTGTACACAACTTTAAACAACAGTTGTTTGCGTTTTTATATTCGAGTTTAAACAATTTAAAGCAAGACCATCCTGAACACGTGCAACAGTATATTGGTCTTCTATATTCGCTGCACATTTATTCAGATTTAGTAAAATTATTATATTTTGTAAGAATTCAACAAAAGTGCGGGATGATGATACCGGTTAAAGGAAATCAGCTGGATAAGGAACAAAACATCGGAATGATCTCTGAAATGGAATAAGTTCCTAAATCCTGGCGTTAATGTGTTTTATCAGCACTGTTTATAAATACTTCTGCCAAATAAATACTTCTGCTGTTCAAAGCGGCCATTTCACCAAGGATTGTTTTTGTCCCTATAGTACGCGATCCTTTTTTTTGGTCGATCGGCCGCATTTTTGCGAAAATAGTCGAGACCCTGCGAGCACTGTCGAGCACTACCCTATACCTTCGGGGGAAGATCTTGCGCGATCGCCTCAGTCCTCCGAGGGTCGAGTACCGAACAAGTGATCGGCTACTGTTTTTAAACATGTTGAAAAACAGTAGCCGATCAAAAACCGTCGGCCCGTGATCGTCTATTCGTCCGAGGGTCCCCTTGTCTCGCCCGCCCTCTGGAGCTTTCGTATTGCCTCTGTCGCTCTCTACCGAGCATCGTGCCTTTGTCGTGTACCTGCAGGTACTTGCGCGTACTTTCGCCTCGGAAACGTGTCGATTGCGCGAGGAACGTCCGTGATTCGTCCCCCACCATGGTCCATTGGTCTGGACTCAATCGGGTCAAAAAGGGGACGATTGGAGGCGATTCAGGACGACAATCGGGCCGATCAAAAAAATTGATTCATCGGGGACAATCTTGTCCAGATCGGGCCGATTGGAAAAAACAATCCTTGGTGAAATGGCCGCTTCAGACACACGTGTCTATTGTTTGAGATAGAGGGAGTAGGCGGCATATTGATTGCATGTGAAGTACAAACGCCACAAACTGCCTTCGTGTTGCCAGAGTTAATCCCGCAACCGCTGTTTCGGATGTAAACTCAAGCCAAAGATGGAATTTTCCGACAATTTCTCTGCACAAATTATAAAATGTTCAAGCTTGTACAAATCGACTGTTTATGCTGGCTTAAATAGTCAGAACTACGGCTTTTCCGGCTGGCAATATTATCAGTAGACAGATCCAGCTAACTTCACACACATACTCATTTCAGAATGTACATACTACACGAAAATACATATATAAAACTTACAATTCCATGTCAATGCGACAAGCGTCAATCGTCTCCCCCAATAGGCTAACAGTCTATGTGGAAAAGCAGCCAGTTGGTTGGAAAATCGCCGTGATATGACTGAACAAAATTGTTGAAAACGACGTTAAACCCAAATCATTCAAACATTTCCATATCTAATGAACGTGTTCACTCAAAAACAACAACACTAACAAACTAAACAAGCATACTGCGACGATGGTTCTCTCTTGTCTCTACTCTCACGACACCGCACGAATAATGAAACAAGCTATCGAGTTGTCGCGAGAACAGCGTCAAATTCGATTGAATATTTCTTCTCCTCGTGAATCACGACGTAAATAGATGTTCAGAACACGAAGAATATATTGTACATTACTAACCTCAAATCACATGCAGTTTGTCGCGAGAACAGCGTCAAATTCACTTGAAAAGTTCTTCTCCTCGTGTAAAAGTACGGGAAACGGAAGTTGTAATGGCTATGTGAAGTGCTCTCTGGTTGGTCGATATTTGGTCGTGTCCGGATTTTTAGCCAATCAGCGATCAGGTAATAGGAAACCATTTCTTTTTGTGTCAATATATTTAGTTTTGACGTGTCTGTGTTTTCCGCGGAAATGGTACACCTTACGGCAACTCAAAGATTAAGAAAACAAAGAGACGGATCAAAAATCGGGACGATCACTGATGGGCTACACAACGCACACCGGGTGGTTTATAAATTCGCAAAACTGTGGGAGGAGATAGTTTTCGCCCGTTTCCATAGCGACGGTGGTTTCTTTGGCGACCATACTACAAAAGGAACAACTAGAGCCTAGACCCTTCATCCCTACCAAGTTTGGTCGAAATCCGTTGAATAGTTTTGGCGCTACGCTTGCCACAAACAAACAAACGGACAGAAACGAAGACCGACTTTAAGGGTCTCTAGAAGAGAGAACCAATAAATAGAGAACTTAATGGTAATCTGTTTATTCATGTATCATTTGTATCACTCACAATGTTAAATACATTTATTTACAGGAATTAAAACAAAGTACTGTTAACTTGTTGCAACACATCACGCGGAGAAAGTTATATATGTATATAGACTTAATAACATTTTCTATAAAAAAGAAACGTGGCCCAATTAGCCATCTGTCAATAAAACGTTATAGGCTGTCAAACTGTAGACCTCTGAACCAGTCTATAGCCAAACACTGTCTTCCTTTTCATCTGAAATATATCAATATTATAGATAGGCCCTAGTTCAATTCCTGGAACTACGGGGAACCAACCTATGCCTTAGTTCAATCCGAGACATATAAATACATGTATTGATATGTCTCTGGTTGAACGCATGAGACAACGGGGAACCAACATAGGTCCTAATTAAAGTCCTGGGACAACGGGGAACCAACTTAGGCTATAGTCCAATGGTTGGGACAAAGGGGAACCAACCTATGCTATAGTTCAATTCCTGTTACAACGGGGAACAAACATAGGCCCTAGTTCAAGTCCTGGGACAACGGGGAACCATCATATGCCCTAGTTCAATGCCTGTGACTACGGGGAACTAACCTAGGCCGTATAGTTCAATGCCTGGGACTATGGGGAACCAACCTAGACCATAGTTCGATTTTGTTGAACTATTCGGTTCAAATGACTCAACGAATGACACAACGCGTGCTGAGTCATTTTCAACAATTTATAAGTGATATCACGGCGGCCAGTTCACCTACTAATGTGTGTTATGGCTTTCTCACACCAGTACACCACACAACATTCTTTCCAAGCAACTGACTTCTTTTCCATATAGGCTTACGCCCATTGGTAGAAGACGAATGACGCTTGTCACAGTGACTTTTGTCAAACGTCGAAAAGAATGTTGGCCGAGATGGGGTTCGAACTCACAACCCCTGGATTGATAGCTCACGTCGCTACCGACTAAGCTACCGGCATTCAATGGGGTGTGTATACATATACATCATTTGGGAAATAATTCGCGTGTCAAACACTCAGTGTTAAATATTCTAATCGCATCCTTATATGTACAATACCTGCTTTACTCGTTGGAACAGTCAGAAAATCCATCGTATTATCGATGATTCGTTGACGTTTGAGAGAAGGACCACCATTTCCACAAGTGCCAGAAGTTATATCACGGGGCATTGTGGGTACTTAAATCGCTGACAAACTACAATCTGATCTTTTCAATTTGAAGCAAAAGATGTATATGTTTATAAATGAGCTGATAAATGAGATCTTATGTTTACCCATTTTCAGACGCTTTCAGTATACGACTTTTGACAACCTTGAGGCAAAAGGTGAAATTGTAGATACATTGAGCAATTTCTTCAGTTGCCACAATGTTTTGAACTCTATTAAATGGTTAATCTTGGTTAACCATATTCTAACCAGATTGTTTAAAGTTTTCTGCTGCACATTTGGGAAAGAGTTAATGCTGTAACAGAAACACATGGACACGTTATTACTAAGGCTAAACTTGTAGATTTGTATTCGAATAGTTGATACTGACTTCGTTATAGTTAGACGGTCAGTGATGACTGTGATGAGAGTGTGTCTATTCTTTAGGCTCGTCTGCGTCTCCAATATTCGCGGATGAAACAAGATCCCAATTTCGCCTGTCGTCGCTTAAAGTTAACAACCAATTTTAAGCATGTTATTTTACCATAAAGTTATACACCAACTAAAGATGGACGCTCGAGGCTAACTTATGTGCCGGTAAAAGTGAATATCTCCGGTCCTGACATACCAAATTCTTTAAAGATGGTAGAAATATCTTCCCTCCATGGCGCTCACAGTTGCGAGTATATTATTACGTCTGATGTATCGTAATTAGGATAAATAATAAATAATCGGTAGTACTGATATTTTACCCAGGAAACACTGTGGTATAACATAAATACTGCTGAAACCGGAGTAAAACTCAATTCAAACAAACAAACAAACGAATATGATAGTAAAAACAACATTTACTGTTTGGTGTTTTACGCCGCTTTCAACAATTGTTCAGTTATATCACAGCGTTGCCAGGGTAAGTTACCAGTACTTATGGTCCATGATTTATCCTGACATCAGTCAGTCAGTCGTTATGCTAACCCAACAACCTTGAGTGCTAAGAAGGGCAGCCATTACTACCATTGTTGTTATGAATCGACCGGGGATCTAACCCGCGACAATTTTCACTTTCAAACACTTCAAGATAATCAATTATTGCTTGCTTAATTGGTTGATGCAGTAAAGGATAAAGTTACGAAAATTAAAAGCAGATCTGCAAGCACTTCCACCTTAATTTGACACAATACATATTATTTCAATTAAATCTCATAAAGCGTAGCAAACACAATGAGAAGAAAACTAAAACTTCGTTATGCAATCTGTACATTTACTTGAACCACGATTCGTTTATAATGTCGTAACAAGTAGCATGATAACTTGTATTGACTCGATGTTAGATAATGACCGTGGCAGACGAAAATGAATTATGTTACGTGCGTGAAAAGTGAAGACTCAGGAGGTTAGGATGTGCGTACGCAAAGTTTTTCCACAGCGTCAACTTTTCGCTTTCATTCAGAAAAGTTAAATATGTAACTTCATGCGAAAAGCATGAATTGTAGCCCCGCTAATTCCAGTTTCATACCCATATGTACATCCTAAACAAGAGGGCGTCTTACGAAACATTTTCTTAATCCGCGACTTCTAGGTAATATAAAGAGATAAACTACTTATTTTTATGACCGATAATTGTCGTTTTACCTCCTCCATCTATCGTGACGTTTGTGTTTACCGGATACACATTGTCAGCCACTTTGTAAACATACGAGGATGAATACAAAAATAGTGATTCGGTCATGTTATATTACACATGTTGCATATAAAGAAATACGTAATGGGTATATTAGATCTGATACAAGCATTGTCATGTGATAACAAGAAATATTGGAAAACCCCAAGTGTACATATAATATTGTTAAGCTTGTTAAATTCAAAAAAATGAAGTGCTAAATCTATGTTTTTATATTCATAAATGTTATAAAGAAAGAAATGAACATCTTTATAATAATGCTTGACCCAATCAAACACTTCTCCACATAATTTGATTGATCACCTTGTATATTTTGATTGGTGAATTTATTCTATGTTGCTTCGAAACATTGTATGTATGTTTATAATCTATACCTATATTCTATGGGTATATGTATAATAAGTAAGGATAATGATCAATATTGTATTATATATAAAGAGGCAGGTCGCTTGCGTTTCGTTTTGGTAAGCATCTGAAACTCTTTAACTAGTTAGATTATTGTGCTATATATAAATTGATATTTTTAAAATTACTTATTTGCACTTTAAAGTTACAGATTTTTATATTCAATTTCGAAAGAAAAAAAAAAGAAAAAAAAAAAAAAGAGAAAATCTGCAACTTTGTCTCTATGTCGAGCATTATCTAGGAAAAAAATGAATAAACTATTTCTATTGTCTCTTTTCTCCACTACCATTAACCAGGAAGCAAATGTAGATGACAAAAATGTATATGTTCATATATATGTGTGTGTGTGTGTTTTGTTTGATTGTATGTACAAGATGGACATTTTGTCTTTTGGGAATAAAATCTATAGATATCTGTCTGTATTGATTTTACGACAGAAGATGTTTGTATGTCTCCAACATGGCCGCTACCCGTTGGTAATCTGTCGTCTTGAGAGCGGTAATAGAATTCGTGATTTCCATGGGTCTGAAGATTCTTATCAAATGATTTCCACTTCTGTTTCATGGGATTTCCAAAAGGTAAACATAAACACAGAAGTATCCGCATAAATGTTTCGTTTAAGTGATAAGTTTTCACCGTTCCGTGCATTGATCACGTGCCTTGGTCTATTATATTCGCTGCTCATTTAATCAGATTAAGAAAATTATTATATATTTTGTAAAATTCATCAAAAGTAAGGGATGATAATACTGGTAGGATCTCTGAACTGGAATAAGTCCTTAAATCCTGGCGTTTTAAGGTGTTTTACCAGCATTGTCTATTTTGACCAAATAGATAATAGTTCTGCCTTTCAAAGTAATATAGACGTGTGTATTATTCGAGATAGAGAGAGAGGATGTCATGTTAATTGCATGTGAAATGCAAACGCCACAAACTGCCTTCGTGTTGCCTTAGCTGCCGTACCGCCAGGTTGCGAGGCCTGTTGAACCAAGTCAGAGTTGGAATTTTCGCTAATTACCTGAATTTTTCACCGGTATTTCAGGTGCAAGCCGGTTGTAAACTCTAGCCAAAGATGGAATTTTTCGATAATTTCTCTGCACATAATATTTAATGTTCAAGCTTGTACAAATCGACTGTTTATACTGGCTTGAATAGTCAGAACGACGGCGTTTCCAGCTGACAAGATCATCCGTAATAGTTGGAAGTCTGGCTGTTCCGGCTGGTCAATGCATCCGGAGAAGCCGGAACTCCGACTGTTCCTGCTAACTTAACTCTCATACTTATTTCAAAAGAGATTTACAATATCATATATAAACTATCAAATCAAAGCACTCAAAGTGCTGCCAGCAAGGGGCTAATTGCAGATCACGGAATGCATTAGGACAAGGATTTACCGACTTTTTTTTATGTCCGTTAATTGAATACAATTTGAGTTAAATGTACAATATTGTATACACATAATGGGGGGGGGGGGGGGGTCTATCGCAAACACTTTTATTTGACTGGAGGTATTTCACAGAGTTCGTTGCATAGTTTACACACTCATTGATGCATTAATCACATTTGCATTCTATATCAAAATAAAAAGAACGCTGCATAACAATGAAAATTATATTAAAATTCCGATTAAAATATCAAAGCAAAAAATAACCAATCTATTTGTTTTACCTTGTTTGAAATAATTTATGTTATACTTTTAAAATTAACATGATTCATTTTATAAACAAACGAATATTTACACTGTGCTGTAATAGAACAATAATGAATGGTCCGTGCCTGGAGATTATTTAACAGTAAACTACGTCTATACAACATAATCCAAATTGTAGGGGTCAGTCTAGCATGGATTTATACAGTCACAGTTACAGCTGCCTCAAAACAACTGAACATGTTATTTCTCCATAACATAGGTGAACAAATACATGAAAAGTTTTTTATTCTTTCAAAATCTCAATAAGTGTATATATTCAATGAGCAGGTTGTATAAGTTGTTGATCTGGAGGTACTTACAGATCGGTCGGTGGTACTTTTTACTATGTAGTGTTTTTCACGATATACATAATTTCTATTGATATTTATACCGTCCTAGCGATTTTGCATCGCGACGAGAATGAATTTTGAAATTATAAACATAAGGACCGTGTTGTGTATGTGTACAACATTAAATGAAGGAACAGCTGAATAGCTTAGTATAATATGTAATACTACAAAGATTAACATGAAACACATGGGTTATATAGCAACATGTTACACTAAGAGGTGTCGCTTTGAGTGGAAACACTTTCATTCATGAGTTCATTTGTTAAAACAATATACACAACACTTCAAATGTAAAGTCATCAATTTTTAATTTGGAAATCGCAATCATAATACACCTGATGAATGTATGCACATACTGCTTTAAAGTGTTCCGATTGTGATTAGCTCCAATGTCCACGATGACCTCAATTAACAAAATCATTATCATTTATAGCGGTACAAAATCCCAACCTCGTCGCCAATTTGTTGTGTATGTATACAACATTAAATGAAGGAACAACCATATAGCTTAGCAGAATATTTAATACTACAAAGATTAACATGGAATACATGGGTTATATAGAAATATGTTACACTAAGAGGCGTGGCTTTGAATGGATGCACTTTCATTCATGAGTTAATTAATTAAGACAATATACACAGCACTCTCCTCTTTCAAATATTAAGTCATCAATTCAAATTTAATTTTGAAATCGCAATCATAATTACACATGTGGAACTTATGCACATACTGTTTTAATGTGTTCAGCGTGCGAATGACACCTGAAGAAAATATGCACATACTGCTTTAATTTGGCCATACCTGTTGCGTGTGATCAAGTCATGTTGACAGAGTAGAAATACATGTTATTGTTTAATCATGTAATTCATATATTTTAACATAACATTTCTTTCGAGTTCTTTCTTTTGGTTAAGTGATGTCAAATCAAAACCATTTTCCGGCTGATACGTGTCTTCGGATTTCTAACGAGCCCCTTGCTAAAAAATAAGGAACTATTACTGGAGATGATAAATACCCCAAAACAGCACCTTGAATTCCGACCGACCGACCGACCGACCGAAAGGTAGTCCTATCAAACAGTACTCATTTTTACCTTTGAACATGACCTTGACCTTTGAGGTACAAGCCACCTCATCATGGTGAACATGTGTGCCCAGTAACTTGAGAATCCTATGATGCATGGTGGAGAAGCGGACCGGACAAGGTAGTCCTATCAAACAGTACTCATTTTGGCATTTGACCTCTGAGTGTGACCTGGACCTTTGAGGTACAAGCCACCTCATCATGGTGACCATGTGTGTCCAGTAACTTGAGAATCCTAAGATGCATGGTTGAGATGCGGGCCGGACAAGGTAGTCCTATCAAACAGTACTCTTTTGACATTTGACCCTTTGACCTCTGAGTGTGACCTTCACTCTTGAGGTACAAGCCACCTCATCACGGTGAACATGTGCGTCCAGTAACTTGAGAATCCTAAGATGCATGGTTGAGATGCTGGCCGGACAAGGTAGTCCTATCAAACAGTACTCATTTTGACATTTGATCTTTAAGTGTGACCTTGACCTTTAAGGTACAGGCCTGGGTCTTGTGCGCGACACGCCGCCTCATCATGGTGAACGTTTGTGCCAAGTTTCTTTGAACTATAATGCATGGTTGAAATGTGAGCCGGACAAGGTACAGTCCTTTCAAATAGTACTCATTTCAACGTTTGACATGTAAGTGTGACCTTGACATTTAAGGTACAGGCCTGGGTCTTGTGCGCGACACGCCGCCTCATCATGGTGAACGTTTGTGCCAAGTTTCTTATAAATCCTATGATGAATGGTTGAAATGCAGACCGGACAAGGTACAGTTCTATCAAATAGTACTCATTTTGACCTTTGACCTCTTAGTCTGACCTTGACATTTGAGGTACAGGCCTGGCTGTTGTGCTCGACACGCCGCCTCATCATTGTGAACGTTTGTGCCAAGTTTCGTTCAAATCCTATGATGCATGGTTAAGATGCGGGCCGGACAAGGTTAGGTGAGACTGACAGACAGACAGACAGACGTAAAAGGGCTATAACTCTGTAAATTCTACAAAGTGGTTTGTAAGAAATAGGCCGGACAAAATATGGCTTCCGACCGACCGACCGACCGACCGACCGACCGACCGACCGACCGACCGACCGACAGACCGACCGACCGACCAACCGACCGACCGACCGACCGACCGACTGACCGACCGAACGCCCAACACAGTGACTCCTATAAAATAATTTTAATCTGTTTATCAATCATTTGTATCACTCACAATGTTAGATAAATAGTATTAACATGAATTAAATCGAAGCACAGTTATCTTGTTGAAACATCACGCGGAGAAAGTAATAAATGTACAGTTTCTATCAAAAAGAAACGTGGCCCATTAGCTAGCTGTCAATAACACGTTAAAGGCTGTCAATCTGTTGACCTCTGAACCAGTTTATATCCAAACAATGTCTTCCATTTCATCTGAAATATATCAATATTATAGATAGGCCCTAGTTCAATGCCTGGGACTACGGGGAACCAACACAGACCCTAGTTCATTGCCTGGGACTTCGATGTACCTATCTTATCTCTGGTACTGACGACTTTTTTCGCTCAGCAATAAAAGATTTCCGACAATTTTGCAAGAAATGAGAAATATGGATAAAACGATAACAACATCGCTTGTGATTAACGATCACGCCTTGGTCAGGATGCTTATAAATATGGCAATCTTAAAACCCATTTATAGGTGAAATGGCGATGTAACATGATTGCAAACTGCTTTAAACAAAATTATGTTCTATGCTTTGTTAATTTTAATAAATTTTCTCCGTTTTCCACAATGTTTTGAATACTTTATTCTTTAATCTCATTTGTATATCTAGTTTAAGATGTATGTACCTTTAATATCCAATGGAGATATTGTTTTAAGACACCCCACCTTCTTTCAGTTCCATTAACGATTGTAGAACGTCCGACGTAAGGAACATGACTTTGGGTCTTGAACCTCGATGCTCCATGACCCTTGACCTCAACTCAACACTTATGTCTGAATCTCGATTACTTCCGTCCGAACTCTTTGGTTCAAATGACTCAACTTGATACAGAACACGTGCTGAGACTTGTCGCAGCTCCACGTTACAAGCGCATTCATAAAGTTTGTTGTCGACAGCTGTTGAACGATCAATGTCGTCTGCTAAATGTATGTAATGTCTTTTAGCACGCAGAGAGTCTTTCAGGTGCTGAACTTCAGTCTGTGGATTTAGACCGCTCTCTAATTCGTTTAAAAGGCTGTCCCATAAATCGCCTTGTCCACCGGTATGCTGTTCTGTATATATGATTTTATTATATAAGCCCTCGGATATACATTCCTTGGAGAACAGCGCGTCGGCCACGTATTTAACATTCACAGAACTTTTCAGCTTACACCGCACGCAACGTTTATCTCTGACTCGAGCACTGACGTATTCTTCAAAACGATTACGGATCTTCCTGACGATATATTCACTGTCCCTTTCCAGAAGGGTCAGCAGATGCTCCATTATTTTCATATCCCTGCCGCGTACAATCGACAGAAGTATTCTGATCTGGTCTTTTCTATCAGTTCTCTCCCTTATAAACCTACATTCGTCTTCCGTCAAACACCCATTGCTGATCAGTTCGTCCGGTAGATGGCTCTCCACGAAAAACGTGCCGTCCACAATCTCTTCTATGTGTCGCTGAATGGCTTTGGCTAAACAGTCTCTCCTGTTTGTAGGCACCTGTCGACAACTGCCTCGTCTCCGCTCTATAGGGTATACAATAAGAAAAACAGTAAGCGGGGTCCGACAAAAAGTAACCCTGCCTCACCTTGGTGTTATCTCCCTTGTGTCTAATTGACTTATCAAGACTACGCAAGGGAGATAACAATATAACATCAGTTAAACTTCATCTCCGTTTTAGACCATCATACTAAAGATTGAAACCACTGTGACTTCAATTTCAATTTACGTCAGAAGCAGAGAAGTAGATATAATCTATGATCCTGTCAGAATTTATATCTAGGGCTCTTCCTGAATGAATACCGACGGTGGAAGACCCAATTTGTTCGCCGAACAATTACAGTCAAACCTGTGCTGCTAAAGACCACCTTTGTTTAGCAATTCCCTGTCTATAGCAACCACACTTTTAATTTACCAATTACTCATTTTCTGCATGAATGCCCCTGTAATTAAAGATTACATGTGAACAAAGACCAGATTGTTCTCTTCCCTTCGGTGTTCTTTAAACACAGGTTAGACTATATTATTTGTATAAACAATATATCTCTGGTAAGACTGTCGTGCGTCTGTTCGCATACTGCACCATTACATCTCTGATCACAGTGTTTTCTAAATACCTCAAAATAAAATGTTCATTCGATGCTTTCTTTATTATTGTATTGTGAGTGCCTTTCGAAAAACTAGAGTGTGGTATTCCAGGGTTAGGTTTTCAATTCCTTATTAAATTAGCTTTAACTTGATAAGGCGATATTTGTTTTCTTATTTTGAATTAAAACAAATATTATATATAAACAAGAGCGCCAAATGTCACAAAATACGCCCGTCATGTTTTTTTGAGACCAAGTATAGTGGTAATTGGTTGTACGTCAACCAAACTTAGAGAGCGGACACTGTTAGTACAGTTTTGGCCATTTCGAGGGACATAATTGTGTAGTCAAACGTAACCAAGATATTCTGCCCATAAACATATTGTCTAAATTTGGCGATGATCGGATAAAGGCTTTACAAGTTATTTAGCTGACAAGATCAATTTTAGGTAATTTCTATAATTAAAGGGCAATAACTCTCTATCAACTGGAGAAATATGGCTAGTTATCGAACTTGTCCAAGATATTACGCCAATACACATTCTGACTAAATTTGGTGATGATTGGACAAAAGCTCCCAAAGTAATTGAGCTGACAAGACCAATTTTAGGTAATTTCTATAATTAAAGAGGGATAACTCTCGATTGACTAAATCGATATAGCTAGTTATCAAAATTATCCGAGATATTATGCCAATACACATTCTGACCAAATTTAGGAATGATTGAATAAAGGCTTCTAAAGTTATTGAGCTGACAAGACCAATTTTAGGTAATTTCTATAATTAAAGGGCGATAACTCTCAATTGACTTAAGCGATATGGCTAGTTATCAAACTTGTCTGAGATATAATCCCAATACACATTCTGACCAAATTTGGTGATGATTGGACAAAGGCTTCTTAAGTTATTGAGCTGACAAGACCAATTTTAGGTAATTTCTATAATTGAAGGGCGATAACTCTTGATTAACTAAAGCAATATGGCTAGTTATCAAACATGTCCGAGAAGTTTTGCCAATACACATTCTGACTAAATTAAATGATCATTGGGCAAAGGCTTCTAAAGTTATTGAGCTGACAAGACCAATTTTGGGTAATTTCTATAATTAAAGGACGATAACTCTTGATTGACTTAAGCGATATGGCTAGTTATCAAACTTGTCTGAGATATAATCCCAATACACATTCTGACCAAATTTGGTGATGATTGGACAAAGGCTTCTTAAGTTTTTGATCTGACAAGACCAATTTTGGGTAATTTCTATAATAAAAGGGCAATAACTCTTGATTGACTTAAGCGATATAGCTAGTTATCGAACTTGTTTGAGATATTAGCCTAATACACATTCTGACCAAATTTGGTGATCATTTGACAAAGGCTCCTAAAGTTATTGAGCTGACAAGACCAATTTTGGGTAATTTCTATAATTAAAGGGCGATAACTCTTGATTGACTAAAGCGATATGGCTAGTTATCGAATATGTCCGAGATATTATCCCAATACACATTCTGACTAAATTTGGTGATGATTGGACAAAGGTTTCTAAAGATGAGCTGACAACATACTGGAAGCCGCACGACCGCCCGCCCGCCAGCCCGCCCGCCAACCCACCCAAACCGCACGCCAACACGGCCGCCCGCCCGTAAGCCGCAGGTAAAACTATAATACGATACAAGTGATCGAAAAGATCAACATGTGAACAAAAAAACGTGTATCTCATTTGTTTTTACAAACATACTAAATGTGACCTATTTCTTTCAAACAATGTAGACAGGAGTGGTTTGTCGTCTCTCTCAGGCAGGTAGATATATGAGCCGTACCACGAGAAAACCAACCTTATGGACGCTGCGTAATGTATCGGCCCAGATCAGCCTAGACAGTCCGTGCAGGCTAATCCGGGCCGACACATTTCGTCTCAGGGGGATAGAGATATAAAGTAATGATTCTTAACAGAAAATCCACAGGAGGCGAAAAGTGTCCGTCCGGGTTAGCCTGCGCGACATGCGTAGGCTGATCTGGATCGATACTTTACGCAGAGTCCACAATGTTGGTTTTCTCATAGAACGGCTCATATGATTTAAGACAAAATGTATTCTATTAATGAAGTTTCATTTTCAACAATTTGGAGTTTTTGTGATATTTCTTCGTTCTTTTTTATAAAAAATATTGAATATTGCACATTATGAGGTGCATTTACTATGAAAATATTGGACAAGAGGTAACTTTTTGATTGATTGATTAGTGTTTAACGCCGTTTTCAACAATTGTTCAGTCATATCACGACGGCCAGTTCACCTACTCATGTGTGTTCTGGCTTTCTCACACCAGTACTCCACACAATATTCTTTTCAAGCAAATGACTTCTTTTCTACATAGACTGTTATCCCGTTGATGGTTGACGAATGACTCTTGTCATAGTAACTTTTATCAAACTTCGGAAAGAATGTTGGCCGAGAAAGGGGTTCGAACTCATAACCCCTCGATTGACAGCTCACGGGGCTTGGTACAAGAGGTAACTGATTCTGGTCATATTTACCAACGTTGACAAATAGTAGGTCATAGAACTAGTTGATTTGCCCGTCAAACCTACACGTGCATTGGAAAAACGCATACCATGAATTGGAAACAAATCAAATTGAATTAAAGGTAAGCCTTGATTGACTATATTCTATATAGTAACTGCAATGTGTATATAAAAGTCTTAAATTCGCTGACAATGGCCAGTCCAGAATGTATTATTTATTTACAATTAATCGTTTGATGGGAGGAAACATATCACTATGACATTGATTAATTCGCCAATGTGGTATGTATACATGTATATCATTTGGGAACAATTTGTCAAACATTCAGTGTTAAATAATCTAATCGCTTCCTTATAATTGAGCCATTACAAGAGAAAACAAACACTATGGACTCTGCGTAATGTATCGACCCAGATCAGCCTGCGCAGTCCGTGCAGGCTATTCCGGTTCGACAAATTCCTTTTCAGGGGGGATAGAGGTATAGAGTAATGATTCCTAATCCACAAGATGCGAAAAGTGTCTGTCCGGCATGCTAAGGCTAATCCGGGTCGATACTTAACGCAGAGTCTCTCGCAGGAAGCTCATATGTACAATTTACCTGCTATACTCGTTGGAACAGCCGGAACAGCCAGAACGTCCATCTTATTATCGATGATTCGTTGACGTTTAAGAGAAGGACCACCATTTGCACGAGGGCCAGAAGTTATCTCACCGCGCATTCTGGGTACTTCTAAATCGCTGACAAATTACAATCTGATCTCTGCAATTTGATGTAAAATGTTATGTTTATAAATACATTAACCCCTTTCATGTAAAATGTTATGTTTATAAATACATTAACCCCTTTCATGTAAAATGTTATGTTTATAAATACATTAACCCCTTTCATGTAAAATGTTATGTTTATAAATACATTAACCCCTTTCCCATATACAGACCCTTTCTTATACCTCTTCAGCAGACAATACTTTAAAAATGGTAGTAGCGGCTGCCCTCCTAGTCGCTCGGAATTGCGGGGTTTGCATTACGACTGACTGGCTGGTGTCAGGATAAATGGACCAGTATTACTGGTAACTTACCCAGGAAACGCCGTGATATAGCTGAACAATTGTTGAAAGCTGCGTAAAACAGCAATTAATAAAATCTTCAGCAGGCGTCTTTTAAAAATATTGTTGCAAAAGGTGACATTGTTCATATCAATGAACTATTTTCAAGGGTTAATCTTGGTTTACCATATTTTAACCAGATTATTTTCAATGTTTTCTGCTGCAGGTTTGTCGTATGCGGGAAAGGGATAATTTTGTTACCTAATCACAAAGACATACATTTGACTAAGGCTAAACTTGTAAATTTTTATTCAAATAGTTGTCACTGACTTCATTATAATTAGACGGTCAGTGATGGCTGTGACGAGAGTGTGTCTATTCTTTAGGCTCATCTGAGTCTCCAATATTCGTGATTTAAACAAGATACCTTTTCGCATGTCGACGCTTATATGTTACAACACATTTTAAGCTTGTTATTTTACCAAAAGGTTTTACACCAACTAAAGATGGACGCTCCGATATTGTCATACCAAATTCTTAAAATATGATAGAAATGTCTTTCCTCCATGGCGCTCACAGTTGCGAGGATATTATTACGACTGTTGTATCAGTGTTAGGTTGATTGATTGATTGATTGATTGATTGATTGATTGATTGATTGATTGATTGATTGATTGATTGGACTTTAACGCGGATATCAACAATTGTTCAGTCATATCACGGCGGCCAGTTCACCTACTCATATGTTACCTGGTTTTCTCACACCAGTACTCCACACAACATACTTTCCAAGCAACTGACTGCTTTTCCACATAGACTGTTAGCCCATTGGTGAAAGACGAATTACGCTTGTCATAAGCTTGTCGAGCTTGGGCTCGAAATCACAACCCCTGGATTGACGGTCCGCGTCGCTACCGACTGAGCTACCGGGGCTCGGCTGTACCGGTGTTAGGATAAATTATACCGGTAGTACTGGTATTTTACCCAGGAAACGCTGTGGTATAACAGAAATACTTTTAAAACCGGGTTTAAACTCAATTCAAACAAGCAAACAAACAAACGAATATAATAATGAAAACAACATTCATTCTAAGGTGTTTTACGCCGCTTTCAACAATTGTTCAGTTATATCACGGCGTTGCCTGGGTAAGTTTCCAGTACTTATGGTCCATCATTTATCCTGACATCAGTCAGTCAGTCGTTATGCTAACCCCGAAACCCTGAGCGCTAAGAAGGGCAGCCATTATCTCCATTTTTAAAGTCTTTGTTATGACTCGACCGGGGATCGAACCCGAGATGTAATGTGTAATGGTGTTCCAGTGTATACGTACTGTTCTGTTTGAATATTCATTTTCCACCAATACATGATAATCAATAATTGATTGCTTAATTGATTGATACAGTAAAGGATAGCATAACGAAATTTATAAGCAGATCTACAAAAACTTCCACCTTAATTTGACACAATACATGTTATTCCAAATAAATCTCATAAAGCGTAGCAAGCAGAAAGACAACAAAAACGGGACTCCGTTATGCAACTATATCAATAATTGATTGCTTAATTGATTGACACAGTACTGGATAAAGTAATTTATAAGCAGATCTACAAGCACTTCCACCTTAATTTGACACAATACATGTTATTCCAATTAAATCTTATAAAGCGTAGCAAACACAAAGACAAGAAAACTGGGACTCTGTTATGCAATCTATACACGTACTTGAACCACGATTCGCTGAAAATGTATGAAAACTTGTATTGACTCGATATATATTAGATAAGGGCCGTGGCAGACGAAAATGAGTCTTGTTACGTGCGCGAAAAGTAAAAACTCTGGATGTGCGTACGCATAGTTTTTCCACAGCGTCAACTTTTCGCTTTCATTCAGAAAAGTCATAGATGTAACTTCATACGAAAAGCTGGAATTGTAGCCCCGCTAATTCCACGTTCATACCCATACGTACATGCTAAACAAGAGGGCGTATTAAGAAATGTTTTCTTATTCCGCGACTTCTAGGGAATATAAAGCAATAAACAACGTATGACACATCACTTATCATACTGATCAAATACTTTTTTTTTTTTAAAGTATTGTAGTCACAGGAAACGTTTCCAATAGCGAACAACTTTCTATTTCTAACCAACAAACTATGTAAAATTAGCCCGGATATGTTCAGTTGGAAGATTCTATAAAGCGTCCAACGTCCTACAACCTTGCCGCTGTTACGTGACTTATTCAGTCAGTGAATACGACATATTTATACGTATAGTGACCATCATATGTTTTCAACATGCGACACTTTAACATGATCTAGATAACCATATAGCTCGGTAAACAGACTATTTAAAAGTATTTATAGATAAGTAATAACCGATAAACGAATCACGATCACTGGTTCCCCCATTATATTCAAAAGTCAGTGTTTTCAGTGTCAATTAGTAATATGGTAAAAAGGCAATTGGTGTGGGGTAAAGGTTGTACGAAGAAGTATTTGTGCAAATTGGAAAGTTGCCACTTAGATATTTTTTTTTCTTTAGTTAAATCGTTTAATCAGTTAAAACTACGGTGTTTAAAGTAGGCGAGAGAAAGTGAAAAATAAAACAAACTAGAGCGTATTGCTACACTAGTGTAATTGTACTTGTTTAATGTGTAGTAAGCGCATTATAGCATTGCGCAACCAGCATGTCAAGTGTTATATGTTACATGTAAGTATTGTTCAATTGAAGAGCGATTAAATCACTCTGACATTTCATAAAATGTATTTATTAGATCTTAAGATCAGATATATTGTTTATCTTTGTTACATTTTACTGAAATGTAAAACCGTTACATTTTCTTATAAATTTTAGTCTAAATGAAACCGTGAATAATGTTTTAACCGTTTCCCTCATACCTCGTTTCCCTTTGCCGCCTCAGCAACAGCATACTTTTAAAAACATTATGAAAACATAATGAGTAAGTTCTCCTTCTGTCACAATGCTTTCAACTCTATTCAATAGAAGTAATCCACATGTATCGGCGATACAAAAATGAAGTTATCCTTTTTCTTCAAACGTTATAAACGAAGGCTACACCAGGTCAGATGTCATACTGCCTGCTCAATCTTCCGTTTTACTGCATTTTTAGAACTCGTGACATTTAACCCGCGCCTCCCTATATAACACGATGCTACATTGACGATGTTTAATTAGGCATGTATGTTCAAACGTCCGGACGAACACATGCAAAGTTCATTAAACGAACGTCTGAATGCTACGTTCATGTTGTAATGTATGCAGTACTAGTACATGCATATGCCTTAAGCATCATTTATACTGTTTACTAAGAATTGACAAACCTTCCGTTTACTGACTACGATTATCCGACATGTAGTCCTTCATAATAGATGCTTGCTGTTTTGGCGAACAATCAAGAGTGGGGGTAGACTATGCGCAAGTGCAACAAAGCACCAATAGCGCTCGACGCTCATTTCCGACTGTCTAGTTCTTTTTAGCTCATCTGAACACGAGGTGATTATGTTAAGTTCTTTGGATCGTTGGATGTCCACGGGATGTCTTCCGTTGTGCGACTTACTACGTTCGTCGACAATTTCTTTAAAATGACATGATTCTTAGAAGCTTTTAATTTAGAATAGATATAAGTATTGAATTCTCTGCAAAACTATGGTTATCATGGCAACGGTATCAAAACCTTTTTGTCGAGAAACACATGTCTGATTTGAAACTAATTTTGCTCAACTGTTCCTTAGGTGACACTCTGCCAAGTTTGTTCAAATTATTCCGATCCGTTGAAAAACATGTCCCGAAGGTGTCGGGGCTCGATTGTCTTATACCGTATATTGTAAAAACCTTTTCTTTTCCAAATGTATAAGCCCGATTTGAAAATAATTCGGCACAGATACCTCTATTAAAACTGTTCAAATTATTTTGATCCCTTGAAAAACATGGCCACAAGGCGCCCGGCCCGTTTTACTTATACATGAATATATATATGTAAATTGAGTATAGAGTAGAAAACTATATTTGCAATTCTATATAGCGATATAAGGCCATCCCTTGTTTATCATATGAGATAAGAGACTAGGAATACCACGAAAATCAAGGAGATTTATTTATTTTTGTATTTTTCCATATCTTGACGCAATTACATGTATCGAATTATTTACCATTAAAAGCTGGGTAAAATAAACCTGTTCAATCAAATTCTTAATTCACGAAAAATGTACCGACCACTCACGGAACAAAAACAAACAATTAGGAGTTTTGGTCCGCTTTTCTTGCCAATACATTAAAGAATCCCAATTGGGAATGATTCCGAGTCTGATCAAACTGTGAAATAGCCATTATGGTTCACATCATTTCCTTTCTCCAAGGGAATTGAACATGATAATAACTTAACAAATGCACAGGCTGATCTGGATCTACAATGTTCAAAAAAGCCAACTTGTTCTATTACTAATGTACAGGCTCATATGACCTATAAAGCACAGAATAGTAACGACTCTTGTCAGACGGAAAGCTATCTTGTTACACAGCCAGATCCGAATCTTCACCATTCGCATCTTTATCGATTAAAGTGGGTTTAACCCTTCCCTCATATAGACGCTTTCTGACGCCTCTGCAGCAGACGGCTCAAAACGAGCAATTTCTCGTTTTGTTACCATGTTTTCAACTCTGTTCAATTACTGTACTTTCATTTAAAGGGAGTTTTTCGGGTATGTTTTCAAAGTCGTCTGCTACATAGTTGTCGCATGTCAAAAGTCAAACATCAGGAATGACCGGTTAAAGAATCAAACCTCGGAATCAATGTTCGTTCGTCCATAAATTGGAATCAATCCATAACACTTCAAATTATGGTATCATAGCATCACTGTCCATTTTGAAGAAATTGAAAACAGTATTGCTTTGCTGCAAAGTAAATAGACGGTTTGCTTGCAGTAGGTCGGATTTCGTGTTTGGAGTTAAATATACAAATACGAAACGATACAACTGAAACAAGTTTAAGCGAAAGAGTGTAGGGTGAATAAATATCTTCCATTCAAACCTTCAGTCGTAATTTACAATCCCTGAAATCCCGAGCTATAATAAAGAAAGCCACTACATGGACTACCATTTTTAACAATTTCCCACATACAAACGCTTTCAAAGGCCTCGGCAGCCGACGACTCTAGAAAACAATGTAACGAGCAATTTCTCCTTTTGCCACAATTTTTAACTCTATTCAATTATTTTACTTTTATTTATAGGGATTTTCATCTGCTACAAAATTGTTGTATATGGGAAAGGATAAGGTATTTTGTTATGAGCCGATCGGGTTTCGCCCCCAATACCCCTCCCCTAATCCCCTCCCCTAATCCCCTCCCAGATTTCCAGATAATTGCAAGATACTTCAGATGGTTCGAGCTTGTCCAAATAGACAGTTCAGGCTCGCCAGAATGAATACAGACGGATTTGTCGGAACTCCGGCTGTTACAGCGGATTGATACTCTTTATGATTTCCAGGATTTGCACACGACGTATTTGAATAAAGAATGCGCCGAACAAAATCCCGACTTTGCACCTGTTCGAGTTAGAGAGTTAAGCCTGCTGAAACCGATGTCTCGATCTGGCTTCGAGTCGCACTAGTTGACAAATCAAGCCAAGAATATAATTTCGAGACAATATGTTAGCACATATTCAAGCTTGTCCGTAAAGATAGTTCAGGCAAGTCAGAATTGCCGAAACGATGACTTTTACGGCTGATAAATACAGCTTCAGTTGCCGGAGCTCCGGCTATTCAGGCTATTCAGGCTGGTTGATACTGGTTCGATTTCCCGAATGTGCAACCTGTTTGAGTTTAAAACAAGTTTAACATGTTTAGCGCCGACATAATTGCTCCCATCAGGTTGGATTCTGCATTCGTGCAAGGCCTACGAGATTCACTAGTTGCCGTTTTAGCATAAAAAGACCAGCCAAAATTAAAATGTACAGACAATGTATTTCCACATAATGCATTTCGTAAGCTTTAGGATGACCAGAATAGCAGGAATTATGTTTTTTCGGCTAGTTCGTACAGTCGTAGTGATAGGAAATACAGCTCTTCCGGCAAGTACTCAGGCTGTTCCGGCTGGTTAATTCAGCCGGAGTAGCCGGAAGTTCCGGCTGTTCCTTCTACTCCGGCTAACTTCACGCACATACGAATGGCGAACAGTTTTTACCACAGTCAGACAGCACAGTGACAGATGTTTGTTACGCGTAGACTTTTAGAAAAAAGCAATTTTCCCATTGCTCGGCATCAGTAGTATTTTATCAGTAAGATGAGTGATGTGTCATAAGTTGGTCATCGCTTTATATTCCCTAGAAGTCGAGGAATAAGAAAATGTTTCTTAAAACGCTCTCTTGTTTAACATGTACGTATGGGTATGAAACTGGATTTAGCGGGTCTACAATTCTAGTTTTTCGTATAAAGTTGCATATTCTACTTTTCTAATTGCAAACTAACAGTTGAAGCTGAAAATAAACCTCCAGAGTCTTTACTTTTTGCACACGTAACATGACTCATTTTCGTCTGTCGCGGCCCTTATCTATTATCGATTCAATACAAGTTTTCATTTTGCATGTCACAATATTATCAGCGAATTGTGGTTGAAGTAAGTGTACAGATTGCATAACGGAGTCCCGATTTTCTTGTCTTTGTGTTTGCTATGTACGCTTTATGAGATGTATTTGGAATAACATATATTGTGTCAAATTAAGGTGGAAGTGCTTGTAACAGAAAGCTAAACATCGGTATAAACTGAGAAAGAGGAAGAAATATTTAAACACCGAACTGCTTCAGTAATTCTTTCTAAAAAAGGCCACCGTGAAATTGATATTTTCCTAACAAAGAACATAAAAATACCATAAACATACAAAAATGTTCAACGGTTTATAAAATTGTCAACGGTTTCTAAAGAAACTGTCTGATCACGGTTTAAAATAACTTTCTTAAACAACCGGTTGAAACTCCGTAGCCGGGATTGCGAAATCAACAGTTGTAAGTACTGATTTTGCAATACAGCTTAATTGTAGACCTTGAACTCTCAGTGTATTGGTCGAGAATATTTGCTCAAGCGAGACTGAAGAAAATTGACATTGTACGAGATATTGAAGATCAAATATTAGCAAATAAATTCATTCTTTATTTCAATGTAAATCAATAATTTGTATGTATTATATATAAAAAAGAAATCCGTTAAATAAGATGTTTCCCATCATTTTGCAAACAATCGGCACATATTAATATATTAACTCCTTTTTCAAATATGCAATGCAGTCTGGTGAAGGTATGCACTAAATGTTAGGCAAATACAGAGTTTTAGGGACTACTTGGCTGAAGATCACTCTGACCCGCGGATGTATTTGGTATAATTTGACCTTTAGGGCTATAGTCTGACGGTTATGTTTCACAGTCGTTTGTCGTAAAGACATTCGTATTTATTCCATTCCTTTGTTTTTTCGGTAGGATAACAGTTAAATCATCGTCGATTTCTTTTAACCCTTTCCCACATACAACAAATCCGCAGCAGACGATTTTGAAATCATTCAAACAAATGCATGAACTATCACTATAAATGAAAGAACAATCATTGAATAAAGTTGAAAACTTTGTGACAAAAGGATAAATTGCCCATTTTTTTGCCATAGGGTTTTTCCAAAGTCATCGGGTATCGAAGCTTCAGCAAGCGTCTGTATGTGGAGAAGGGTAAATTCATCTAATTCAAATCGTTAGCGAAAAATACGTTTCTATTGTTGGTAAACTGGCTAAAGTCTCAATGTGCGCTCGCATGACAGGTGGTCTCGAATTTGAGACCTACAGGGTAGATATTTCGCTTTTGCAGATGAGTTGCAAGGGGATAAACCTCGCATGTATAGCTGTGTATCAATGAATAGGTACCACAATTGATAACATTAATCGGAATTCCTCGATGATGAATGCTTCACCACTGATAGATGACGGAATTACCAGAGGAGTTCCGATTGATCCGGGGTATGATGATTGGTAACATAATTACCCGAGGAGTTCCGATTGATCCGAGGTATGATGATTGGTGACAGAATTACCCGAGAAGTTTCGATTGATGATAACATGTTAAGTTATTACTCTTTGTAGAGAATGGACCGAAAGGACAAGAAGAAGCGACATGGAAAACAAATATATATATCACAACCCCTTAACTTCCGACACGTCAATTCTCCGGCAACAGAACAGCAGACGATTGCAACCGGTGGTCATGGCAACTTCTATGCGGATCAGCCCGTGTCCCCAACCGGAAATCTCCCACCGCTCTGCCCTGGACCAAGCATAGTACAAAATATTGGAGTATTGGTAGGTAAAATGATAATTTCCTTTTTACAAAACAAAAAATAAAAATGTTGAGAATATCCATTTGCTCAAGGCGTTGATAATATATGTCTCCTTTAACCATATATTTGGTCATATTCTTTAACTCTTTTAGGGTCAAAATTCCTTAATTAGACTATTCAATGTTCAGAATCGGACGTCTCCACGTTTCATACAATAAGGCAAACAATGCTGATTTCAGGTGAGATAGTTTGTAACGTATTGGTTGCATAAACCTCAATATTGTCATTGGCGCTGAAATAGCTAGATATATTCTAACCGCTAGAAGGTAAATGGCGCGTTATAAAACAAAATGTCGCGCGGATTAAGACAATTTAAGCCCGCCAATTAAAAACGGTACAATGTGGCATATTCAAAAGCGTGGGTTCATATCAGGCTGCACAACCAATCCATCTGATCATAATCTATATAAGTTGACAGAATCTGCTTTCAAGCTTATTTATCTATAATGTTAACAATGTAGATCTTGATAAGTGAGAATTCTCAGATAGATCTAGGTCTACACGATTACGCTCATTTAACATTCATTATACTCGTAAGTGCAAACGCTGAGAGTTTATTATGAGTGTTAGTTTATTTTCGTAAAGATTCTTAAAATTGTTAACAGAAGATAAATGATTGTCACAAACCGTTCAATAGCGTTGCGTCCGCTTACGCAATCAACATTAGGTATGTTGATGAGCTCACGTATGTTCACGTACTGTCAAACTTAACGGACTAGTTTTTGTGGTAACACATGTCGTTTTCCATCTATCACCACAGGGTTCAGATGATCTAACGATTGACAGAATTACAAGTACAGTTTTGATGGTTGTCAAACAGGAGTTACAAACCCTTGTGGAAAGTATTCAACATCTTCTCTCCCAGCTACCGAAAACAACACAACATTGTCCTTCCTGTCAAAGTACATTAAGCAGCGCAGACATCAACGCCTGTCCTATCGACGATAACGAACCTGTGTATGTTAATTATCCAAATTTACCCGAGCCTATCAATCCGGAAGTTAATAAAGCAGAGCCCTCTGGTGATGCAGATATACCTGTCTTCAATAGCGTACCAAATCCGATGTACAGTCGACAACCAGAGATCTTACCGATCATTTTGGGGACCCCGAAAAAAACGCCAGTTCCTTTACCACGCTCACCGGCGTCATGCGATGTGCTGAGGCAACTTCCAGGTCTGTCAATTACATTATATTTGAAGAAGAGTTGAGCCAGTAGGTCTAATCTTTAATTTTATTTACGATAGAAGTAAACAAAAATGGCGGTTTGTTTTTTAAATCACCTGAGCCGAAGAAAGCTCAAGGTGATCTACACTGATCACTCTCCTTCCGTCATCTGTCGTCCGTCGTTAATTCTTAGCTTTAAACATCATCTCCTCCTAAACCACAGGAAAAATTTCCACAAAACATCACGGGAATGTTTCTTTGGTGGTCCTCTTTCAAAACTGATCAAAGATTTAAATTCCATTGAGAACTTTGGTTGCTGCGCCGTCAGAAGGGAGCAAAATGTCCAAATTTTAAAAAACTTCAAATCCGAATCTGGTTGTCCGATTTCAATATAATTTGGTAGAACTGTTCCTTGGGTGACTTTTTGCAAAAGAAATTCAAGCCATATTGATTGATCAAAAACATGGCAGTCAGACGGCATCAGAAAAGGTGTAAAATGACAAAAGTTGAAAATTTCATTTTTAGCAAGGGCTCGTTAGATCCAATTGCTATAGTAGGCGAAATCCGAAGACACTCATCATTTTGAGACTGGAATCTAGACTAGTGTTTAAAATATCGGCATTGAATTACTTCACAACCGTCTTTTTATAACAGCTTTTATTTTCTGAACACTCTTCGGGTTCAGAGAGATGTCTTGGTAGTTGCAGATCGTATGTAATGTCAATGAAATTGGATGCTTTGTGGAATATTTTTTATTTTAAAGTGAATGGATTGTTGTCAGCTAATACCCATGTCGGTCCTTTCGAATCGCCAAAAAGTTCTTGTCTGAAGATCAAAATGCGGTAACTTGTTAGCATATGAAGCCGGAAAATGGATTTCATTCGACATCACTTACCAAAAAGAAAAAACTCGAAAGAAATGTTATGTTAAAATATATGAATTACATGATTAAAAAATAAAATGTATTTCTATACTGTCAACATGACTTGCTTACGCGCAGCATGCATTGACAAACTAAAGCAGTACGTGCATACTTTCTTCAGGTGTCATTCACACACTGAACAAATTAAAGCAGTAAGTGCATACTTTGCGCAGGTGTAATTATGAATTCGATTTCAAAATTGAATTTGAATTGATTACTTTACATTTGAAAAGGGAGAATGCTGTGTATTTTGCCTTAACTAATTAACTCATGAATGAAAGTGTATACTCTCAAAGCCACGCTTCTTAGTGTAACATATTTCAATGACCCATGTATTCCATGTAAATATTTGGCTGTTCCATCATTTAATGTTGTAAACATGCACAACACAATGGCGACGAGGCTGGGATTTTGTACCGCTATAAATGATAATAATTATGTTAATTGAGGTCATCGTGGACATTAGAACTAACGGCTAATCACAATCGAACAAATTAAAGCAATATGTGCATATGTTCATCATGTGTATTTTGATTGCTATTTCAAAAATGAATTTGAATTGACGACTTTACATTTGAAGAGAGAGAGTATTGTGTATATTTTCTTAACAAATGAACTCATGAATGAAAGTGTATCCACTCAAAGCGACGCCTCTTAGTGTAACATATTTCTATATAATCCATGCATTTCATGTTAATCTTTGTAGTATTAAATATTCTACTAAGCTATTGAGCTGTTCCTTATTTTCATACACAACACGGCCCTTATGTTTATAATTTCAAAATTCATTCGCATCGTGGTACAAAATCGCTAGGACGGTATATATATCAATAGAAATTGTGTATAGTGAAAAAAACTAAATGAGAAAAAAGTACCATCAACCGATCTATAAGAACCTTCAGATTAACAACTTCTACAACTTGCTCATTGAATATTCGCACTTATTGAGAATTTGAAATAAACAAAAACAGTGCATGTATTTGCTCATCTATGTTAAGGAAAAATAACATGTTCAGTTGTTTTGAGGCAGCTGTGACTGTTACTGTATAAAGCCATGCTAGACTGACCCCTACAATTTAGAATGCATTGTGATTAATGCATCAATGAGTGTGTAAACTATGCATCAGCCTCTGTGAATAAACGCCATTCAAATAAAAGTGCATGCGATAAACCCCCATTATATGTATAGAACAAGTGCATTTAACTAAAATATTATTCAATTAGTGGACATAACAAGGTCTTCTTGTGAAGTTTATGTGATAAAAAAAAGATCGGTTAATCCTTGTCCTAATGTATTCCGTGATCTGCAGTTAGCCACTTGCTGGTAGCACTTTAAGTGATTTGATTATGAAACTGCTTGTCTGATTTTAAGAAAATTGAATAGGAATCTTACTTCTGTGATCTTCTACTTAATTTGTTCAAGCCGTATTGATTGGTAACACACCCGTAGCTACCAGGCGTCATCACAAAAGGGATAAATTGAACTTTTATCTACAAATGACAACTCCTACCGTTCCTTTGTTGGTCTTCTTTCAAAATTGTTCAAAGACTTACATTATGTATAGAACTTTGGATGCTGCGGCATCTGAAGGTGAAAAAAATACTCAAATTTTAAAAATATTTTTCCTCCATAATCTGCTTGTCCAATTATAAGATAATTTGGTAGAAATGTTCCTCTGAGTGACCCTCTCCAAAAACTGTTCAAGCCATATTGATTTCGTTGAAAAACACGGCAGCAAGGCGGCATCAGAAAAGGTTTAAAATGAGAAAACTTTATAATTCCATTTTTATTAGATTTCAAGATACAAATGGCCTTTACTGATAAGCTATTTATTTAACAATGTCCATTCCTTGCAGTTTAATTTGCACTCCTGATCAAATGTCCCAGGTATTTGCACTTAAATATTTGCTACTAATTTACTATCACTCAGGTGATCGATTTAGGGCCATCTTGGCCCCTAGGTAAATTATAACATACGTGCGTCTAAAGCTGACTGTATGGATGATGTATATAGTCGTTTGATTTTTAAGAATTTGAACTGTGAAAATTGAGAGATATGGAACTAAAATCTGCCAATTATGAAGAGTTCCTTTTAATTCTTTCCCTGATACAGACGACATATGACGCATTTGCAGCAGACGACTTTTGGGGACGTTATGGCAATTTCTCCTTTTGCCACAATGTTTTCAACTCTTTTAAACAATGATATTTTCATTCATAAAGATTTTCAACAAAGTAGGCGTTAGAAAGCGTCTGTATGTGCGAAAGTGTTAACACATTCTTTCTTACCAGATACGTAATCCTAATTTTCATTTGAACTTTTTAAAGCTGATATAATATGTGCATCGACTGGAAAACTGAATTAAAACGACGCAATTGTAATTGATATACAACTGGAACTTGATCAAATCATTTCTTTGTTAACCCTTTCCCACATACATCAAATATGCAGCTGACAACTTTGAAAACAACTAGGCAAAAACATGGAAAAAACCCATAAATGAAGATATGGTTATTGAAAAAAGTTGAAAACAATGTGGCAGAAGGAGAAATTGCTCGTTTTGAGCAATTTCTTCTTTTGTTACATTGTTTTCAAAAAGCCATCTTCTGCAGAAGCGTCAAAAAGTCTCTTTATGAGGGAATGGGTTAAAATTAAATAATTCACTATAGGCTATACTATCTTACATCTAGGGAGGCGAAGAAGCAAGTTGACGCCCAACAAGAGAGATTGTTACGCAAAGGCTCTCCAAACTCACATTGAAGACATAGTTGACGGAACTATTTTCAAGGAGAGTGAACTGCCGGATGTTTTAACATCTGGCGGATGTTTAACTGAAGATGAATGCAGAACAATACGCGAGAAAGTAGACCGTAAAGATCAAGTACGCATACTTGTGACGGTAATTAAATCAAGGGATTTGGATGTTTTGATAACATTTGTCGATTTAATCGAAAAACATAATGAAACACTCGCACAGAAAATTCGACAAACCATTGAAAGCAAAATCGACTTAGGGTATCGAGTAAGAAAGTGTTTACTGTGTAAACTGAAAAGCCAGGTGAATGTGAAATACGTTGCGGATAAATTATGGGCAGAAGATTGCATAACAGACGAATTGTACAACGAACTGGTTTATAGTGAAAAACCGACAGGTGTGCAGGATAAGTTATGGGAGAGAATCCTGAACAGCTGTCTCACAAGAGACGCTTTCAAAACTTTGGGAAATTCTCTCCGATATAAAGGACACTATGAACACCTTGCAGACGGCATTCACAGAGCATTATCAAACAAACGCGAACCGTTTGAATGTATGTGTAACTTGCATGTCCGCTTGTCAACTATCTTATCGTCAAGCACTTCGGCTTCCAATGCTCCTGCAAGCACGGACAGTTTGGAAATGCGAAGTTCTGGGGAGATTCTAAGTGGTGAGCTGTCAAACAACACTTCGGGAGACACGCGCGCTGATTCAGACAGAAGGCGAGAAGGCGGCCATACCATGAGAGATTTGAAAGTACCCGAGGTAATGATGTGTGATTGCCAACCATCATTAACGGCAACCTTAACGTATTTAGACAAGTTAAAGCAAATCTTCTTGCACGTCGTAGCAATGTTTGTTAGAAGTTTCTAGAAACCTTTTGTGGCAAATTGGTGAACAATTTATAAAGAGAGCAAAATGTATATCTGAGTCACAGGGATGATTTGTCGGTTAATCCTTATATGTGTGTGTCGTCTTATTATACGTTATTTTCTTCAAACCTTTTCTTCTCATATTACTCACGTTCATTTGCATGTAGTACTTACCAATATTCACTTAACGTTCATCTCTCATTATTACTAAAAGTACTCATGCCATGGCCTCATTTCAGCACATACCATTTCATTATTATACATATCGGGGCCTCATTGCACATTCTTTTCACGTGGACTTACCTAAACATCCTGACAAGTGAAGCGCACTCTACGACACCTATCTTGTCATATTTTCATCTGACTGAGTCGACTATGTCGCACTTCGTCGACCTTATAAAGCTATCTATAATTCTGAGTGCATTTCTTGTTGCTTTTGCAGGTAAATACATTATCATTATTTTCATCTTCATTTCTTTTCATCTGCATTGAATGTCTCATTTGGTAAGTTTATTCGTAAATGTATTTGTTTTGTTGCATGTTATGTGAGATATATTTTCACCTGACTGAGTCGACTAAATTTGATCAGAATGTGTATTCACATAATATCTCGTCCAAGTTGGATAACTAGCCATATCGCACTAGTCAATCGAGAGTTATTGTCCTTTAATTATAGAAATTACCCTTAAATTGGTATTGTCAGTTCCATAACATTAGAAGCCTTTGTCCAATCATCACCATATTTAGTCAGAATATGTATTGGCATAATATCTCGGACAAGTTCGATAACTAGTCATATAGCTTTAGTCAATCGAGAGTTATTGCCCTTTAATTATAGAAATTACCTAAAATTGGTCTTGTCGGCTAAATAACTTGTGAAGCCTTTATCCGATCATCACCAAATTTAGACAATATGTTGATGGGCATAATATCTTGGTCAGGTTCGATAACTTGTCACGTTATCTTAGTCACTACACACGTATGCCCCTCGAAATGGCCAAAACTGTACTAACAGTGTCCGCTCTCTAACTGTGCCTGACGTACAACCAATTATCACTATACTTGGTCTCAAAAAAACGGATGGGCGTATTTTGTGACATTCGACGCTCTTGTTATTTTATGTTTATGGTTTTACCTACTGATGTCTTGCAGAAAAACGGAAACATTATCAATTTATCAAGTCACTAATTGAAACAGTGAGCTTATCAGGATATGATTAATTCTTGATTTCTCAATAACTGACTAAACAGAATGACATAATGGAGGATAATTAAAAGAATTGACATATGATCCGTCCCGCGAGTACATATGATCGAGGCATGATCCACCAAGTACGCATTAAATGTGGCGAAACGGTGCAATATAATAACTTCTTTTTGTGAGTCAAGAACAAAACTATCGTAACATTGTTTTACTTTAACCATGCTTTAATATAAAACAGGACAACTCATTGGCACATTGGCATGTGGTTTTATTGGTTTATAAATCATTTAATTCACATGAGGATTGAAGATTGATGAAAAACATGACACAGACAATGAAAATGTAACTCTATAAATATATGTCGTTTCTGAAAACATAATTGAAAAACAATATCTAATCACGATGCATTTCTGATTATTGGAGAACGTAGAACGTATAAATATTCAACGGATTACATTGCGTATCATGAAATACTGATCGTCTGCTTTAAAAACATATAATGATATGTGTAAGATATTGATTATTGAAAAGATGTTTTATATACATTATAAACATTTGAAAAAAAAGGAGAAATTGTTCAGGATTAACAATTCTTCTGTCAAGGAGATAATTACAATACATTCTATCTATATATTTTCAGGATTAACAATTCTTCTGTCAAGGAGATAATTACAATACATTCTATCTATATATTTTTTTCAGTTGAACGCTGAACGTAGCGTAGATGTTGGAAATATTACGATGGAGGCTACTAGTGAAGATAGACCGCCGCCAGTGCCAAAAAGAAGGAATGAAAACCATTAAACACTTGATCACTTATGAAACGGATGTATAACAACCTATGTATGAACATCACAACGCAATCGGATCACATCGGATCATCTGGGCAATTAATTTGGATCAGAGAGACAAGTTTATGTGTGAAAACATTGCTGCAAAAGATAATAACTCATTATTAGAAGCTGCTGCTGAGAACATGTGTTGAAGTCATTATTTGTGCTCATATGAACCGACGCTAAATGGGGAATCCGTTGTGGTCTAGTGGCCAGGCGTCCCAGATTCGACCCGCAGTCGCCGCGCAACGGGTATGGTGGGGTGCCCATGGGCAAGGCACATTTCCTAGCCTGGTACTGGTTTGTTTGTTCATAGGTTATGGATAAGTGAACTGTCGTCGTGATATAACTGAAATAATGTTTAAAATTACATGAAATTATCAAACGTATGCCTATTTGCATGAACATCCTCAAACATGGATCATTATATCATGTTATTGTAGCCGAGCCCCGGTAGCTCAGTCAGGTTGTCAATCCAAGGGCTAAGAGTTCGAATACCAGCTCGGACAGAAATATTTCCGACATTTGACAAAAGTCAATGCGACAAGCGACATTCATCTTCCACAAATTGTCTAAAAGTGTATGTGGAAAGACAGTCAGTTGCTTGGAAATACGGTTTTGTGGTGTTGTGATGTCAGGAAGCACATGAGTAGCAGAACTGACTGTTGTGATATGACTGGAAAATTCCCCAATCATTCCATCCATCAATCAATCAATCAATCAAGTAACCTTTTATTGTAAATGTGTGTACATCAGCGGATAGAAACAAGCGGGTCCCAGTCTACATAGTTACATACTTTTGGGTGAAATCATCAAAACAAATACGAAAGTATTCGTATATACAGAAAACAGGAGGGCCACGATGTCCCTGGATCTCTCACCTGACTTATGCAATGTGATTTGTCATGCCAACCACACAGTCAACCACTTATTTTGTGGTCAGGTAAGCTAATACAATAGGCCCAAGAGGGCCAGTATCGCTCCACTGCCATTAGGCAAAAATCTCCAAACAGCCCCGACTCCTGGTGGCCATGTTGTTAGACCAATCACCATGGCTTGAAAAAATCTCGTAGAGAGTCATCCAAGAAACATTTCTGCATTATTTCTTTTGAAAATCGGCCAGACACTTTCGTAGGAAAATATTTTTTAAGTTTTCACTATAGCCATATAAGGCAAAATATCCCGCCCTCTGGCGGCCATGTTCTTCGACCATTCAACAAGCGGACATGACCCCTATTCGAACTTGGTCTAGATATCGTCAATACAAACTTTCTGACAAAGTTTCAACATGCTCAAGTTTAAAATGCGGCTTCTAGAGTGTTAACAAGATTTTTTTTCAATTTGGCCTAGTGACCTTGTGTTTGACCCGACATGACCCAGTTTCGAACTTGGCCTAGAGTTGATGGAGATATATGTTCTGATAAACTTTCATAAAGATTGGATGAAAAATGTTGCCTCTAGAGTAGTAACAAGCAAATGTTGACGACGAACGACGGACGACGGACAAAAGGCGATCACAATAACTCACCTTGAGCACTACGTGCTCTGGTGAGCTAAAAATGAAGGAATTCTGGTGAGGTCATTTAGAGGATGCTTTCTGTGAAGTTTAATCTCAATGGACCCACTGGTTACTAAGGAGAAGATGTTGACGGATGACGCACGATACACGACGGACGCCGGACAAAAGGCCATCACAATAACTCACCTTGAGCACTTCTTGCTCAGGTGAGTTTAAAAAGAGAACAGCTCTTTAAAGTACCTACGCGGAATAAAATATAACAGAAACTCACACACCTGCTTGTACGTACTAGAATGGAAATGAACAACACACGATTTAAACTCGCAAGAATATAATCACGGATGCCTTCTTTTAGATAATGCATATAATGGTACAGTGGTACAGTGGTAGAGCGTCGGCCTCTCGTACCAAAGGTCCCAGGTTCGAATTCCATGATGAGCGAGTTTTGGGGATAGTCACACACAAACGGCCCGAGTGCTGGTTATGTCTTCAGGAAGCAGACATCGATATTGATTAAAGCTTAAAGCTTGTTTCGCAATCGCTGTAAAATAAATTAGTGTTAACTAAAAGTATGATATAAAAAGAGGAAGCATGGTTGTTAATCCAGTCTCTTATATCAGGAATGCATACAACTTGACACACGGATAACAAACCTTTATCTCCCGAACTCCCTAAAAAAGACCCGTCCATGATCAAAATTGGACGACTCTATTTTTCAAGTAATAATAGTTTTGGAATATTGTGATAACTAAAATGCAAACAATGCAGAGTGCAGGTGAGGCTGCTCGTTACGACCTGACTCTCCTGAATCTGTATTGTTCGCAAAAGTTTCAAAGTTGCCTTGGCACTGAAAAAGTTAATGGACTTTGTCATTTTCAGTTATATAAGGGACATACAAATACATGAACATGTATGTATGTTTATGTCTCTGGTGATATCACGGCGTTTCCTGTGCAATTTTCTAATGTTACCGGTACTATTTGTCCTAACACAGATGCATCAGTCGCAATTTAATCCCCCGCCAACCTGAGCGCCAAAGAGCGAGCCATTACTACCGTTTTTAAAGTCTTTAGTAAGAACCCATCGGGGATCGAACCCACTTGCATGTGCATTTTGACACATCTCAGGCAGACAAATTTTGAAAACAGTTTAGAAAAAGGAGAGTAATGATTCCAGGATTACATGTATACTTTCACTTTTTGCCAAGATGTTTTCAAAGAAGTCCGCTACATATTTGTTGCACGTGGGAAAGTGCATCTTACGGAATAATGAATAACTGGGATGATCTTCCAGTCCTTTCTGACTATGAGAAATAGGCCTTTAGCAACTGTGCCGGAGAAATTGAGACTAAAAAAAAATAATTTTATCAATAAGAGCTAAAGTGTGCAATTTGATTAATGTGTGCCAATCTGCAAATTTAATCCAACCTTTTCTTTTATTCAAAAATGATAGACCTTCAAAAGGGCGTTCATAGTCTTATTTTGACATGAAAGCCACTAGATTTGTGAAAAATATGACATACTCTTCCACCTTCATATTATTAAAGTATCTCAGATTATAAACCTCCCACGGTTATTGGATAGCATGTTAAAGGTCTCGAAAACAGAACACAACAGAATAATTGACACCGGAATACATCTCTGTTGTAAATCAGTTGGCATATACTTATTATATCGAGACCAATAAATATATTTACATGTATATAAATATCAAAATAATGAAATGTGATCATTAAAAGAGTGTGCATAGATGGGCATGACTTTGTTCTAGTATCATTAATTCGTCGTTGCATATTGCATTGTTATATGTGGTATCGGGTCAAAAAGGCTAATTCCTAAAAAGGCCTTGGTTAAAAAGGACCAGGTCAAAAAGGCCCACTTTTAATCCCCAATACAAGATAAGTATTGTGTCGTAGAAAAATGATTTTTTCTAATATTTATAAATTGTGGTTTGTAAGTTACATTGCAATACTATTATTTATAACTAACCATTATGTTTTTTGTAGCTATTAAGTTAAATTTTCATCATAATAGTAATGCAGAATGGCATCACAGGATCAACTGTAAAGCTGGGGGATCTTCGCTCGGATTTTACAGACTGGTACCTCTACTGAGACAGGAAGCAGATCTGGTTAAGTAGCGGTTGCCACAACTGATTATGCAGGGGCAAGCAGCACATTATCGAGGAGGATGGACGTCTCTGTTACAACCTGCTGGGATCAATACTCTTCCGTGGAATGGAAGATGAAAGTTGAAATCGATTATTATGAAATATGACACTTATCTTAACATTATCAACCATTTAGAGTCGATTTTTTTTCATGATATAGTTATAAAACTTAAATATGAAATTGAAAACTGGTTTCACAAAGTGAGTCTTTTTAACCCAGTCCATTTAGGATTTTGGCATATATGGTAATGGACCTTTTTAGTTTTGGTCCTTTATGATCCCGATTCCTAATATCGCTTTACGCGAATCTTATATATTAATAATTTAATATGTATTCTTCTTTAATGTTAATCATTATCCTGCTGTACACAACTTTTTTTTGGTCGATCGGCCGCATTTTTGCGAAAATAGTCGAGACCCTGCGAGCACTGTCGAGCACTACCCTATACCTTCGGGGGAAGATCTTGCGCGATCGCCTCAGTCCTCCGAGGGTCGAGTACCGAACAAGTGATCGGCTACTGTTTTTAAACATGTTGAAAAACAGTAGCCGATCAAAAACCGTCGGCCCGTGATCGTCTATTCGTCCGAGGGTCCCCTTGTCTCGCCCGCCCTCTGGAGCTTTCGTATTGCCTCTGTCGCTCTCTACCGAGCATCGTGCCTTTGTCGTGTACCTGCAGGTACTTGCGCGTACTTTCGCCTCGGAAACGTGTCGATTGCGCGAGGAACGTCCGTGATTCGTCCCCCCACCATGGTCCATTGGTCTGGACTCAATCGGGTCAAAAAGAGGAAGATTGGAGGCGATTCAGGACGACAATCGAGCCGATCAAAAAAATTGATTCATCGGGGACAATCTGGTCCAGATCGGGCCGATTGGAAAAAACAATCCTTGGTGAAATGGCCGCTTCAGACACACGTGTCTATTGTTTGAGATAGAGGGAGTAGGCGGTATATTGATTGCATGTGAAGTACAAACGCCACAAACTGCCTTCGTGTTGCCAGTTAATCCCGCAACCGCTGTTTCGGATGTAAACTCGAGCCAAAGATGGAATTTTCCGACAATTTCTCTGCACAAATTATATAATGTTCAAGCTTGTACAAATCGACTGTTTTTGCTGGCTTAAATAGTCAGAACTACGGCTTTTCCGGCTGGCAATATTATCAGTAGACAGATCCAGCTAACTTCAAACACATACTCATTTCAGAATGTACATACTACACGAAAATACATATATAAAAATTACAATTCCATGTCAATGCGACAAGCGTCAATCGTCTCCCCCAATAGGCTAACAGTCTATGTGGAAAAGCAGCCAGTTGGTTGGAAAATCGCCGTGATATGACTGAACAAAATTGTTGAAAACGACGTTAAACCCAAATCATTCAAACATTTCCATATCTAATGAACGTGTTCACTCAAAAACAACAACACTAACAAACTAAACAAGCATACTGCGACGATGGTTCTCTCTTGTCTCTACTACTCTCACGACACCGCACGAATAATGAAACAAGCTATCGAGTTGTCGCGAGAACAGCGTCAAATTCGCTTGAATATTTCTTCTCCTCGTGAATCACGACGTAAATAGATGTTCAGAACACGAAGAATATATTGTACATTACTAACCTCAAATCACATGCAGTTTGTCGCGAGAACAGCGTCAAATTCACTTGAAAAGTTCTTCTCCTCGTGTAAAAGTACGGGAAACGGAAGTTGTAATGGCTATGTGAAGTGCTCTCTGGTTGGTCGATATTTGGTCGTGTCCGGATGTTTAGCCAATCAGCGATCAGGTAATAGGAAACCATTTCTTTTTGTGTCGATATATTTAGTTTTGACGTGTCTGTGTTTTCCGCGGAAATGGTACACCTTACGGCAACTCAAATATTAAGAAAACGAAGAGACGGATCAAAAATCGGGACGATCACTGATGGGCTACACAACGCACACCGGGTGGTTTATAAATTCGCAAAACTGTGGGAGGAGATAGTTTTCGCCCGTTTCCATAGCGACGGTGGTTTCTTTGGCGACCATACTACAAAAAGGAACAACTAGAGCCTAGACCCTTCATCCCTACCAAGTTTGGTCGAAATCCGTTGAATAGTTTTGGCGCTACGCTTGCCACAAACAAACAAACGGACAGAAACGAAGACCGACTTTAAGGGTCTCTAGAAGAGAGAACAAATAAATAGAGAACTTAATTGTAATCTGTTTATTCATGTATCATTTGTATCACTCACAATGTTAAATACATTTATTTACAGGAATTAAAACGAAGTACTGTTAACTTGTTGCAACACATCACGCGGAGAAAGTTATATATGTATATAGACTTAATAACATTTTCTATAAAAAAGAAACGTGGCCCAATTAGCCAGCTGTCAATAAAACGTTATAGGCTGTCAAACTGTAGACCTCTGAACCAGTCTATAGCCAAACACTGTCTTCCTTTTCATCTGAAATATATCAATATTATAGATAGGCCCTAGTTCAATTCCTGGAACTACGGGGAACCAACCTAGGCCTTAGTTCAATCCGAGACATATAAATACATGTATTGATATGTCTCTGGTTGAACGCATGAGACAACGGGGAACCAACATAGGTCCTAATTAAAGTCCTGGGACAACGGGTAACCAACTTAGGCTATAGTCCAATGGTTGGGACAAAGGGGAACCAACCTATGCTATAGTTCAATTCCTGTTACAACGGGGAACAAACATAGGCCCTTGTTCAAGTCCTGGGACAACGGGGAACCATCATATGCCCTAGTTCAATGCCTGTGACTACGGAGAACTAACCTAGGCCGTATAGTTCAATGCCTGGGACTATGGGGAACCAACCTAGACCCTAGTTCGATTTTGTTTTAAGACACCCCACCTTCTTTCAGTACCATTAACGTTTGTAAAAAGTCCGACGTAATCAACATGGCTTTGGGTCTCAAACCTCGATGCTCCATGACCGTTGACCTCAACTCAACACTTCGGTCCGAATCTCGATTACTTCCGTCTGAACTATTCGGTTCAAATGACTCAACGAATGACACAACGCGTGCTGAGTCATTTTCAACAATTTATAAGTGATATCACGGCGGCCAGTTCGCCTACTAATGTGTGTTCTGGCTTTCTCACACCAGTACACCACACAACATTCTTTCCAAGCAACTGACTTCTTTTCCATATAGACTGTAAGCCCATTGGCGGAAGGCGAATGGCGCTTGTCACCGTGACTTTTGTCAAACGTCGAAAAGAATGTTGGCCGAGATGGGGTTCGAACTCACAACCCCTGGATTGATACCTCACGTCGCTACCGACTAAGCTACCGGGCATTCAATGGGGTGTGTATACATATACATCATTTGGGAAATAATTCGCGTGTCAAACACTCAGTGTTAAATATTCTAATCGCATCCTTATATGTACAATACCTGCTTTACTCGTTGGAACAGTCAGAAAATCCATCGTAGTATCGATGATTCGTTGACGTTTGAGAGAAGGACCACCATTTCCACGAGTGCCAGAAGTTATATCACGGGGCATTGTGGGTACTTAAATCGCTGACAAACTACAATCTGATCTTTTCAATTTGAAGCAAAAGATTTATATGTTTATAAATGAGCTGATAAATGAGATCTTATGTTTACCCATTTTCAGACGCTTTCAGTATACGACTTTTGACAACCTTGAGGCAAAAGGTGAAATTGTAGATACACTGAACAATTTCTTCAGTTGCCACAATGTTTTGAACTCTATTAAATGGTTAATCTTGGTTAACCATATTCTAACCAGATTTTTTAAAGTTTTCTGCTGCACATTTGTCATATTTGGGAAAGAGTTAATGCTGTAACAGAAACACATGGACACGTTATTACTAAGGCTAAACTTGTAGATTTGTATTCGAATAGTTGTCACTGACTTCGTTATAATTAAACGGTCAGTGATGGCTGTGATGAGAGTGTGTCTATTCTTTAGGCTCGTCTGCGTCTCCAATATTCGCGGATGAAACAAGATCCCAATTTCGCCTGTCGTCGCTTAAAGTTAACATCCAATGTTAAGCCTATTATTTTACCATAAAGTGTTACACCAACTAAAGATGGACGCTCGAGGCTAACTTATGTTAGCCGGTAAAAGTGAATATCTCCGGTCCTGACATACCAAATTCTTAAAAGATGGTAGAAATGTCTTCCCTCCATGGCGCTCACAGTTGCGAGGATATTATTACGTCTGATGTATCGTTAGGATAAATAATAAATAATCGGTAGTACTGATAATTAACCCAGGAAACGCTGTGGTATAACATAAATACTGCTGAAACCGGAGTAAAACTCAATTCAAACAAGCAAACAAACGAATATGATAGTAAAAACAACATTTACTGTTTGGTGTTTTACGCCGCTTTCAACAATTGTTCAGTTATATCACGGCGTTGCCTGGGTAAGTTTCCAGTACTTATGGTCCATCATTTATCCTGACATCAGTCAGTCAGTCGTTATGCTAACCCCGAAACCATGAGCGCTAAGAAGGGCAGCCATTACTACCGTTTTTAAAGTCTATGTTATGACTTGACCGGGGATCGAACCCGCGACAATATTCACTTTCAAACAATGAATTGATTGATACAGTAAATGATAAAATAACGAATATTAAAATCAGATCTGCAAGCACTTCCACCTTAATTTGACAAAATACATGTTTTTCCAATAACATCTCATAAAGCGTAGCAAACATAAAGAGAAGAAAACTAAAATCTATACACTTACTTGAACCACAATTCGTTTATAATGTCGTGACAAGTAGAATGAATACTTGTATTGACTCGATGTTAGATAATGACCGTGGCAGACGAAAATGAATTATGTTACGTGCGCGAAAAGTGAAGACTCAGGAGGTTAGGATGTGCGTACGCAAAGTTTTTCCACAGCGTCAACTTTTCGCTTTCATTCAGCGAATGTTGTAACTTAAATATGTAAGTTAAATATGTAACTTCATGCGAAAAGCATGAATTGTAGCCCCGCTAATTCCAGTTTCATACCCATATGTACATCCTAAACAAGAGGGCGTCTTACGAAACATTTTCTTAATCCGCGACTTCTAGGTAATATAAAGAGATAAACAACTTATTTTTATGACCGATAATTGTCGTTTTACCTCCTCCATCTATCGTGACGTTTGTGTTTACCGGATACACATTGTCAGCCACTTTGTAAACATACAAGGATGAATACAAAAATAGTGATTCGGTCATGTTGTATTACACATGTTGCATATAAAGAAATACGTAATGGGTATATTAGATCTGATACAATCATTGTCATGTGATAAAAAGAAATATTGGAAAACCCCAAGTGTACATATAATATTGTTAAGCTTGTTAAATTCAAAAAAATGAAGTGCTAAATCTATGTTTTTATATTCATAAATGTTATAAAGAAAGAAATGAACATCTTTATAATAATGCTTGACCCAATCAAACACTTCTCCACATAATTTGATTGATCACCTTGTATATTTTGATTGGTGAATTTATTATATGTTGCTTCGAAACATTGTATGTATGTTTATAATCTATACCTATATTCTATGGGTATATGTATAATAAGTAAGGATAATGATCAATATTGTATTATATATAAAGAGGCAGGTCGCTTGAGTTTCGTTTTGGTAAGCATCTGACACTCTTTAACTAGTTAGATTATTGTGCTATATATAAATTGATATTTAATTACTTATTTGCACTTTAAAGTTACAGATTTTTATATTCAATTTCGAAAGAAAAAAAAAAGAAAAAAAAAAAAAGAGTAAATCTGCAACTTTGTCTATATGTCGAGTATTATCTAGAAAAAAAATGAATAAACTATTTCTATTGTCTCTTTTCTCCACTACCATTAACCAGGAAGCAAATGTAGATGACAAAAATGTATATGTTCATATGTGTGTGTGTGTGTTTTGTTTGATTGTATGTACAAGATGGACATTTTGTCTTTTGGGAATAAAATCTATAGATATCTGTCTGTATTGATTTTACGACAGAAGATGTTTGTATGTCTCCAACATGGCCGCTACCCGTTGGTAATCTGTCGTCTTGAGAGCGGTAATAGAATTCGTGATTTCCATGGGTCTGAAGATTCTTATCAAATGATTTCCACTTCTGTTTCATGGGATTTCCAAAAGGTAAACATAAACACAGAAGTATCCGCATAAATGTTTCGTTTAAGTGATAAGCTTCACCGTTCCGTGCATTGATCACGTGCCTTGGTCTATTATATTCGCTGCTCATTTATTTAGATTAAGAAAATTATTATATATTTTGTAAAATTCATCAAAAGTAAGGGATGATAATACTGGTAGGATCTCTGAACTGGAATAAGTCCTTAAATCCTGGCGTTTTAAGGTGTTTTACCAGCATTGTCTATTTTGACCAAATAGATAATAGTTCTGCCTTTCAAAGTAACATAGACGTGTGTATTATTCGAGATAGAGAGAGAGGATGTCATGTTAATTGCATGTGAAATGCAAACGCCACAAACTGCCTTCGTGTTGCCTTAGCTGCCGTACCGCCAGGTTGCGAGGCCTGTTGAACCAAGTCAGAGTTGGAATTTTCGCTAATTACCTGAATTTTTCACCGGTATTTCAGGTGCAAGTCGGTTGTAAACTCTATCCAAAGATGGAATTTTTCGATAATTTCTCTGCACATAATAATTAATGTTCAAGCTTGTACAAATCGACTGTTTATACTGGTTTGAATAGTCAGAACGACGGCGTTTCCAGCTGACAAGATCATCCGTAATAGTTGGAAATCTGGCTGTTCCGGCTGGTCAATGCATCCGGAGAAGCCGGAACTCCGACTGTTCCTGCTAACTTAACTCTCATACTTATTTCAAAAGAGATTTACAATATCATATCTAAACTATCAAATCAAAGCACTCAAAGTGCTGCCAGCAAGGGGCTAATTGCAGATCACGGAATGCATTAGGACAAGGATTTACCGACTTTTTTTATGTCCGTTAATTGAATACAATTTGAGTTAAATGTACAATATTGTATACACATAATGGGGGGGTCTATCGCAAACACTTTTATTTGACTGGAGGTATTTCACAGAGGTCGTTGCATAGTTTACACACTCATTGATGCATTAATCACATTTGCATTCTATATCAAAATAGAAGAACGCTGCATAACAATGAAAATTATATTGAAATTCCGATTAAAATATCAAAGCAAAAAATAACCAATCTATTTGTTTTACCTTGTTTGAAATAATTTATGTTATACTTTTAAAATTAACATGATTCATTTTATAAACAAAAGAATATTTACACTGTGCTGTAATAGAACAATAATGAATGGTCCGTGCCTGGAGATTATTTAACAGTAAACTACGTCTATACAACATAATCCAAATTGTAGGGGTCAGTCTAGCATGAATTTATACAGTCACAGTTACAGCTGCCTCAAACAACTGAACATGTTATTTCTCCATAACATAGGTGAACAAATACATGAAAAGTTTTTTATTCTTTCAAATTCTCAATAAGTGTATATATTCAATGAGCAGGTTGTATAAGTTGTTGATCTGGAGGTACTTACAGATCGGTCGGTGGTACTTTTTACTATGTAGTGTTTTTCACGATATACATAATTTCTATTGATATTTATACCGTCCTAGCGATTTTGCATCGCGACGAGAATGAATTTTGAAATTATAAACATAAGGACCGTGTTGTGTATGTGTACAACATTAAATGAAGGAACAGCTGAATAGCTTAGTATAATATTTAATACTACAAAGATTAACATGAAACACATGGGTTATATAGCAACATGTTACACTAAGAGGTGTCGCTTAGAGTGGATACACTTTCATTCATGAGTTCATTTGTTAAAACAATATACACAACACTTCAAATGTAAAGTCATCAATTCAATTTGGAAATCGCAATCATAATACACCTGATGAATGTATGCACATACTGCTTTAAAGTGTTCCGATTGTGATTAGCTCCAATGTCCCCGATGACCTCAATTAACAAAATCATTATCATTTATAGCGGTACAAAATCCCAACCTCGTCGCCAATTTGTTGTGTATGTATACAACATTAAATGAAGGAACAACCATATAGCTTAGCAGAATATTTAATACTACAAAGATTAACATGGAATACATGGGTTATATAGAAATATGTTACACTAAGAGGCGTGGCTTTGAATTGATGCACTTTCATTCATGAGTTAATTAATTAAGACAATATACACAGCACTCTCCCCTTTCAAATATTAAGTCATCAATTCAAATTTAATTTTGAAATCGCAATCATAATTACACATGTGGAACTTATGCACATACTGCTTTAATTTGTTCAGCGTGTGAATGACACCTGAAGAAAATATGCACATACTGCTTTAATTTGGCCATACCTGTTGCGTGTGATCAAGTCATGTTGACAGAGTAGAAATACATTTTATTGTTTAATCATGTAATTCATATATTTTAACATAACATTTCTTTCGAGTTCTTTCTTTTGGTTAATTGATGTCGAATCAAAACCATTTTCCGGCTGATACGTGTCTTCGGATTTCTAACGAGCCCCTTGCTAAAATATAAAGAACTATTACTGGATATGATAAATACCCCAAAACAGCACCTTGAATTCCGACCGACCGACCGACCGACCGACCGACCGAAAGGTAGTCCTATCAAACAGTACTCATTTTTACCTTTGACCATGACCTCGACCTTTGAGGTACAAGCCACCTCATCATGGTGAACATGTGTGCCCAGTAACTTGAGAATCCTATGATGCATGGTGGAGAAGCGGACCGGACAATGTAGTCCTATCAAACAGTACTCATTTTGGCATTTGACCTCCGAGTGTGACCTGGACCTTTGAGGTACAAGCCACCTCATCATGGTGACCATGTGTGTCCAGTAACTTGAGAATCCTAAGATGCATGGTTGAGATGCGGGCCGGACAAGGTAGTCCTTTCAAACAGTACTCTTTTGACATTTGACCCTTTGACCTCTGAGTGTGACCTTCACCCTTGAGGTACAAGCCACCTCATCACGGTGAACATGTGCGTCCAGTAACTTGAGAATCCTAAGATGCATGGTTGAGATGCGGGCCGGACAAGGTAGTCCTATCAAACAGTACTCATTTTGACATTTTGATCTTTAAGTGTGACCTTGACCTTTAATGTACAGGCCTGGGTCTTGTGCGCGACACGCCGCCTCATCATGGTGAACGTTTGTGCCAAGTTTCTTTGAACTATAATGCATGGTTGAAATGTGAGCCGGACAAGGTACAGTCCTTTCAACCTTTGACATGTAAGTGTGACCTTGACATTTAAGATACAGGCCTGGGTCTTGAGCGCGACACGCCGCCTCGTCATGATGAACGTTTGTGCCAAGTTTCTTATAAATCCTATGATGCATGGTTGAAATGCAGGCCGGACAAGGTACAGTTCTATCAAATAGTACTCATTTTGACCTTTGACCTCTTAGTCTGACCTTGACATTTGAGGTACATGCCTGGCTGTTGTGCTCGACACGCCGCCTCATCATTGTGAACGTTTGTGCCAAGTTTCGTTAAAATCCTATGATGCATGGTTAAGATGCGGGCCGGACAAGGTTAGGTGAGACTGACAGACAGACAGACAGACGTAAAAGGGCTATAACTCTGTAAATTCTACAAAGTGGTTTGTAAGAAATAGGCCGGACAAAATATGGCTTCCGACCGACCGACCGACCGACCGACCGACCGACCGACCGACCGACCGACCGACCGACCTCACCGACCGACCGACCGACCGACCGACTGACCGACCGAACGCCCAACACAGTGACTCCTATATACCCTCACAAAACTTTGTTTTTTGGGGGAATAAAAAATAATTTTAATCTGTTTATCAATCATTTGTATCACTCACAATGTTAGATAAATATTATTAACATGAATTAAATCGAAGCACAGTTATCTTGTTGAAACATCACGCGGAGAAAGTAATAAATGTACAGTTTCTATCAAAAAGAAACGTGGCCCATTAGCTAGCTGTCAATAACACGTTAAAGGCTGTCAAACTGTTGACCTCTGAACCAGTCTATATCCAAACAATGTCTTCCATTTCATCTGAAATATATCAATATTATAGATAGGCCCTAGTTCAATGCCTGGGACTACGGGGAACCAACAAAGACCCTAGTCCATTGCCTGGGACTTCGTTGTACCTATCTTATCTCTGGTACTGACGACTTTTTTCGCTCAGCAATAAAAGATTTCCGACAATTTTGCAAGAAATGAGAAATATGGATAAAACGATAACAACATCGCTTGTGATTAACGATCACGCCTTGGTCAGGATGCTTATAAATATGGCAATCTTAAAACCCATTTGTAGGTGAAATGGCGATGTAACATGATTGCAAACTGCTTTAAACAAAATTATGTTCTATGCTTTGTTAATTTTAATAAATTTTCTCCGTTTTCCACAATGTTTTGAATACTTTATTCTTTAATCTCATTTGTATATCTAGTTTAAGATGTATGTACCTTTAATATGGTAGATCAAAAAAAATCAAATGGAGATATTGTTTTAAGACACCCCACCTTCTTTCAGTTCCATTAACGATTGTGGAACGTCCGACGTAAGGAACATGACTTTGGGTCTTGAACGTCGATGCTCGATGACCCTTGACCTCAACTCAAAACTTAGGTTTGAATCTCGATTACTTCCGTCCGAACTCTTTGGTTCAAATGACTCAACTTGATACAGAACACGTGCTGAGACTTGTCGCAGCTCCACGTTACAAGCGCATTCATAAAGTTTGTTGTCGACAGCTGTTGAACGATCAATGTCGTCTGCTAAATGTATGTAATGTCTTTTAGCACGCAGAGAGTCTTTCAGGTGCTGAACTTCAGTCTGTGGATTTAGACCGCTCTCTAATTCGTTTAAAAGGCTGTCCCATAAATCGCCTTGTCCACCGGTATGCTGTTCTGTATATATGATTTTATTATATAAGCCCTCGGATATACATTCCCTGGCGAACAGCGCGTCGGCCACGTATTTAACATTCACAGAACTTTTCAGCTTACACCGCACGCAACGTTTATCTCTGACTCGAGCACTGACGTATTCTTCAAAACGATTACGGATCTCCCTGACGATATGTTCACTGTCCCTTTCCAGAAGGGTCAGCAGATGCTCCATTATTTTCATATCCCTACCGCGTACAATCGACAGAAGTATTCTGATCTGGTCTTTCCTATCAGTTCTCTCTCTTATAAACCTACATTCGTCTTCCGTCAAACACCCATTGCTGATCAGTTCGTCCGGTAGATGGCTCTCCACGAAAAACGTGCCGTCCACAATCTCTTCTATGTGTCGCTGAATGGCTTTGGCTAAACAGTCTCTCCTGTTTGTAGGCACCTGTCGACAACTGCCTCGTCTCCGCTCTATAGGGTATACAATAAGAAAAACAGTAAGCGGGGTCCGACAAAAAGTAACCCTGCCTCACCTTGGTGTTATCTCCCTTGTGTCTAATTGACTTATCAAGACTACGCAAGGGAGATAACAATATAACATCAGTTAAACTTCATCTCCGTTTTAGACCATCATACTAAAGATTGAAACCACTGTGACTTCAATTTCAATTTACGTCAGAAGCAGAGAAGTATATATAATCTATGATCCTGTCAGAATTTATATCTAGGGCTCTTCCTGAATGAATACCGACGGTGGAAGACCCAATTTGTTCGCCGAACAATTACAGTCAAACCTGTGCTGCTAAAGACCACCTTTGTTTAGCAATTCCCTGTCTATAGCAACCACACTTTTAATTTACCAATTACTCATTTTCTGCATTAATGCCCCTGTAATTAAAGATTACATGTGAACAAAGACCAGGTTGTTCTCTTCCCTTCGGTGTTCTTTAAATACAGGTTAGACTCTATTATTTGTATAAACAATATATCTCTGGTAAGACTGTCGTGCGTCTGTTCGCATACTGCACCATTACATCTCTGATCACAGTGTTTTCTAAATACCTCAAAATAAAATGTTCATTCGATGCTTTCTTTATTATTGTATTGTGAGTGCCTTTCGAAAAACTAGAGTGTGGTATTCCAGGGTTAGGTTTTCAATTCCTTATTAAATTAGCTTTAACTTGATAAGGCGATACTGTTTTCTTATTTTGAATAAAAACAAATATAATATATAAACAAGAGCGCTAAATGTCACAAAATACGCCCGTCCTGTTTTTTTGAGACCAAGTATAGTGGTAATTGGTTGTATGTCAACCAAACTTAGAGAGCGGACACTGTTAGTACAGTTTTGGCCATTTCGAGGGACATAATTGTGTAGTGATAACGTGTGTAACGTTGTAAGTTATCAAACGTAACCAAGATATTCTGCCCATAAACATATTGTCTTAATTTGGTGATGATCGGATAAAGGCTTTACAAGTTATTTAGCTGACAAGATCAATTTTAGGTAATTTCTATAAGTAAAGGGCAATAACTCTCTATCAACTGGAGCAATATGGCTTGTTATCAAACTTGTCTAAGATATTACGCCAATACACATTCTGACTAAATTTGGTGATGATTAGACAAAAGCTCCCAAAGTTATTGAGCTGACAAGACCAATTTTAGGTAATTTCTATAATTAAAGAGGGATAACTCTCGATTGACTAAAGCGATATGGCTAGTTATCATACTTTTCTGAGATATAATCCCAATACACAGTCTGACTAAATTTGGTGATGAATGAATAAAGGCTTCTAAAGTTATTGAGCTGACAAGACCAATTTTAGGTAATTTCTATAATTAAAGGGCGATAACTCTCAATTGACTTAAGTGATATGGCTAGTTATCAAACTTGTCTGAGATATAATCCCAATACACATTCTGACCAAATTTGATGATGATTGGACAAAGGCTTCTTAAGTTATTGAGCTGACAAGACCAATTTTAGGTAATTTCTATAATTGAAGGGCGATAACTCTTGATTAACTAAAACAATATGGCTAGTTATCAAACTTGTCCGAGAAATTTTGCCAATACACATTCTGACTAAATTTAATGATGATTGGGCAAAGGCTTCTAAAGTTATTGAGCTGACAAGACCAATTTTGGGTAATTTATATAATTAAAGGACGATAACTCTTGATTGACTTAAGCGATAAGGCTAGTTATCAAACTTGTCTGAGATATAATCCCAATACACATTCTGACCAAATTTGGTGATGATTGGGCAAAGGCTTCTTAAGTTTTTGATCTGACAAGACCAATTTTGGGTAATTTCTATAATAAAAGGGCAATAACTCTTGATTGACTGAAGCGATATAGCTAGTTATCAAACTTGTCCGAGATATTAGCCTAATACACATTCTGACCAAATTTGGTGATTATTTGACAAAGGCTTCTAAAGTTATTGAGCTGACAAGACCAATTTTGGGTAATTTCTATAATTGAAGGGCGATAACTCTTGATTGACTAAAGCGATATGGCTAGTTATCGAATTTGTCCGAGATATTATCCCAATACACATTCTGACTAAATTTGGTGATGATTGGACAAGGGCTTCTAAAGATGAGCTGACAACATACTGGAAGCCGCACGACCGCCCGCCCGCCCGTAAGCCGCAGGTAAAACTATAATACGATCCGTTTTTCAAAACGGGCGTATAAAAAACAAGTAATCGAAAAGATCAACATGTGAACAAAAAACCGTGTATCTCATTTGTTTTTACAAACATACTAAATGTGACCTATTTCTTTCAAACACTGGCCACATCTGTAGACAGGAGTGGTTTGTCGTCTCTCTCGGGCAGGCAGATATATGAGCCGTACCACAATAAAACCAACCTTATGGACGCTGCGTAATGTATCGACCCAGATCAGCCTAGACAGTACGTGCAGGCTAATCCGGGCCGACACATTCCGTCTTAGGGGGATAGAGATATAAAGTAATGATTCTTAACAGAAAATCCACAGGAGGCGAAAAGTGGACGTCCGTGTTAGCCTGCGCGGCATGCATAGGCTGATCCGGGTCGATACTTTACGCAGAGTCCACAATGTTGGTTTTCTCATAGAACGGCTCATATGATTTAAGACAAAATGTTTTCTATTAATGAAGTTTCATTTTCAACAATTTGGAGTTTTTGTGATATTTCTTCGTTCTTTTTTATAAAAAATATTGAATATTGCACATTATGTAGTGCATTTACTATGACAATATTGGACAAGAGGTAACTTTTTGATTAATTTATTGGTGTTTAACGCCGTTTTCAACAATTGTTCAGTCATATCACGGCGGCCAGTTCACCTACTCATGTGTGTTCTGGCTTTCTCACACCAGTACTCCACACAATATTCTTTTCAAGCAAATGACTTCTTTTCTACATAGACTGTTATCCCATTGATGGTTGACGAATGACTCTTGTCATAGTAACTTTTATCAAACTTCGGAAAGAATGTTGGCCGAGAAAGGGGTTCGAACTCACAACCCCTCGATTGAGAGCTCACGGGGCTTGGTACAAGAGGTAACTGATTCTGGTCATATTTACCAACGTTGACAAATGGTAGGTCATGGAACTAGTTGATTTGCCCGTCAAACCTACACGTGCATTGGAAAAACGCATACCATGAATTGGAAACAAATCAAATTGAATTAAAGGTAAGCCTTGATTGACTATATTCTATATAGTAACTGCAATGTGTATATAAAAGTCTTAAATTCGCTGACAATGGCCAGTCCAGAATGTATTATTTATTTACAATTAATCGTTTGATGGGAGGAAACCTATCACTATGACATTGATTAATTCGCTAATGTGGTATGTATACATGTATATCATTTGGGAAAAATTTGTCAAACATTCAGTGTTAAATAATCTAATCGCTTCCTTATAATTGAGCCATTACAAGAGAAAACAAACACTATGGACTCTGCGTAATGTATCGACCCAGATCAGCCTGCGCAGTCCGTGCAGGCTATTCCGGTTCGACAAATTCTTTTTCAGGGGGGGATAGAGGTATAGAGTAATGATTCCTAATCCACAGGATGCGAAAAGTGTCTGTCCGGCATGCTAAGGCTAATCCGGGTCGATACTTAACGCAGAGTCTCTCGCAGGAAGGCTCATATGTACAATACCTGCTATACTCGTTGGAACAGCCGGAACAGCCAGAACGTCCATCTTAGTATCGATGATTCGTTGACGTTTATGAGAAGGACCACCATTTGCACGAGGGCCAGAAGTTATCTCACCGCGCATTCTGGGTACTTCTAAATCGCTGACAAATTACAATCTGATCTCTGCAATTTAATGTAAAATGTTATGTTTATAAATACATTAACCCCTTTCCCATATACAGACCCTTTCTTATACCTCTTCAGCAGACAATACTTTAAAAATGGTAGTAGCGGCTACCCTCCTAGTCGCTCGGAATTGCGGGGTTTGCATTACGACTGACTGGCTGGTGTCAGGATAAATGGACCAGTATTACTGGACCAGTATTACTGGTAACTTACCCAGGAAACGCCGTGATATAGCTAAATAATTGTTGAAAGCTGCGTAAAACAGCAATTAATAAAATCTTCAGCAGGCGTCTTTTAAAAATATTGTTGCAAAAGGTGACATTGTTCATATCAATGAACTATTTTCAAGGGTTAATCTTGGTTTACCATATTTTAACCAGATTATTTTCAATGTTTTCTGCTGCAGGTTTGTCGTATGCGGGAAAGGGATAATTGTGTTACCTAATCACAAAGACATACATTTGACTAAGGCTAAACTTGTAAATTTTTATTCGAATAGTTGTCACTGACTTCATTATAATTAGACGGTCAGTGATGGCTGTGACGAGAGTGTGTCTATTCCTTAGGCTCATCTGAGTCTCCAATATTCGTGATTTAAACAAGATACCTTTTCGCATGTCGACGCTTATATGTTACAACACATTTTAAGCTTGTTATTTTACCAAAAGGTTTTACACCAACTAAAGATGGACGCTCCGATATTGTCATACCAAATTCTTTAAATATGATAGAAATGTCTTTCCTCTTTGGCGCTCACAGTTGCGGGGATATTTTTACGACTGTTGTATCAGTGTTAGGTTGATTGATTGATTGATTGATTGATTGATTGATTGATTGGACTTTAACGCGGATATCAACAATTGTTCAGTCATATCACGGCGGCCAGTTCACTTACTCATATGTTACCTGGTTTTCTCACACCAGTACTCCACACAACATACTTTCCAAGCAACTGACTGCTTTTCCACATAGACTGTTAGCCCATTGGTGAAAGACGAATTACGCTTGTCATAAGCTTGTCGAGCTTGGGCTCGAAATCACAACCCCTGGATTGACGGTCCGCGTCGCTACCGACTGAGCTACCGGGGCTCGGCTGTACCGGTGTTAGGATAAATTATACCGGTAGTACTGGTATTTTACCCAGGAAACGCTGTGGTATAACAGAAATACTTTTAAAACCGGCTTTAAACTCAATTCAAACAAGCAAACAAACAAACGAATATAATAATGAAAACAACATTCATTCTAAGGTGTTTTACGCCGCTTTCAACAATTGTTCAGTTATATCACGGCGTTGCCTGGGTAAGTTTCCAGTACTTATGGTCCATCATTTATCCTGACATCAGTCAGTCAGTCGTTATGCTAACCCCGAAACCCTGAGCGCTAAGAAGGGCAGCCATTATCTCCAATTTTAAAGTCTTTGTTATGACTCGACCGGGGATCGAACCCGAGATGTAATGTGTAATGGTGTTCCAGTGTATACGTACTGTTCTGTTTGAATATTCATTTTCCACCAATACATGATAATCAATAATTGATTGCTTAATTGATTGATACAGTAAAGGATAGCATAACGAAATTTATAAGCAGATCTACAAAAACTTCCACCTTAATTTGACATAATACATGTTATTCCAAATAAATCTCATAAAGCGTAGCAAGCAGAAAGACAACAAAAACGGGACTCCGTTATGCAACTATATCAATAATTGATTGCTTAATTGATTGACACAGTACTGGATAAAGTAATTTATAAGCAGATCTACAAGCACTTCCACCTTAATTTGACACAATACATGTTATTCCAATTAAATCTTATAAAGCGTAGCAAACACAAAGACAAGAAAACTGGGACTCTGTTATGCAATCTATACACGTACTTGAACCACGATTCGCTGAAAATGTATGAAAACTTGTATTGACTCGACTCGTGGCAGACGAAAATGAGTCTTGTTACGTGCGCGAAAAGTAAAAACTCTGGATGTGCGTACGCATAGTTTTTCCACAGCGTCAACTTTTCGCTTTCATTCAGAAAAGTCATAGATGTAACTTCATACGAAAAGCTGGAATTGTAGCCCCGCTAATTCCACGTTCATACCCATACGTACATGCTAAACAAGAGGGCGTATTAAGAAATGTTTTCTTATTCCGCGACTTCTAGGGAATATAAAGCAATAAACAACGTATGACACATCACTCATCATACTGATCAAATACTTTTTTTTTTTTAAAGTATTGTAGTCACAGGAAACGTTTCCAATAGCGAACAACTTTCTATTTCTAACCAACAAACTATGTAAAATTAGCCCGGATATGTTCAGTTGGAAGATTCTATAAAGCGTCCAACGTCCTACAACCTTGCCGCTGTTACGTGACTTATTCAGTCAGTGAATACGACATATTTATACGTATAGTGACCATCATATGTTTTCAACATGCGACACTTTAACATGATCTAGATAACCATAAAGCTCGGTAAACAGACTATTTAAAAGTATTTATAGATAAGTAATAACCGATAAACGAATCACGATCACTGGTTCCCCCATTATATTCAAAAGTCAGTGTTTTCAGTGTCAATTAGTAATATGGTAAAAAGGCAATTGGTGTGGGGTAAAGGTTGTACGAAGAAGTATTTGTGCAAATTGGAAAGTTGCCACTTAGATTTTTTTTTTCTTTAGTTAAATCGTTTAATCAGTTAAAAATACGGTGTTTAAAGTAGGCGAGAGAAAGTGAAAAATAAAACAAACTAGAGCGTATTGCTACACTAGTGTAATTGTACTTGTTTAATGTGTAGTAAGCGCATTATAGCATTGCGCAACCAGCATGTCAAGTGTTATATGTTACATGTAAGTATTGTTCAATTGAAGAGCGATTAAATCACTCTGACATTTCATAAAATGTATTTATTAGATCTTAAGATCAGATATATTGTTTATCTTTGTTACATTTTACTGAAATGTAAAACCGTTACATTTTCTTATAAATTTTAGTCCAAATGAAACCGTGAATAATGTTTTAACCGTTTCCCTCATACCTCGTTTCCCTTTGCCGCCTCAGCAACAGCATACTTTTAAAAACATTATGAAAACATAATGAGTAAGTTCTCCTTCTGTCACAATGCTTTCAACTCTATTCAATAGAAGTAATCCACATGTATCGGCGATACAAAAATGAAGTTATCCTTTTTCTTCAAACGTTATAAACGAAGGCTACACCAGGTCAGATGTCATACTGCCTGCTCAATGTTCCGTTTTACTGCATTTTTAGAACTCTGTTTATCGTGACATTTAACCCGCGCCTCCCTATATAACACGATGCTACATTGACATTGTTTAATTAGGCAGGTATGTTCAAACGTCCGGACGAACACATGCAAAGTTCATTAAACGAACGTCTGAATGCTACGTTCATGTTGTAATGTATGCAGTACTAGTACATGCATATGCCTTAAGCATCATTTATACTGTTTACTAAGAGTTGACAAACCTTCCGTTTACTGACTACGATTATCCGACATGTAGTCCTTCATAATAGATGCTTGCTGTATTGGCGAACAATCAAGAGTGGGGTTAGACTGTGCGCAAGTGAAACAAAGCACTAATAGTGCTCGACGCTCATTTCCATATGTCTAGATAGTTAGGCTCATCTGAACACGAGGTGCTTATGGTTAGCACATTGGATCGTTGGGTGTCCACGGGATGTCTTCCGTTGAGCGACTTACGACGTCCTTCGACACTTTCTTAAAATGGCATGAGCCTTAGGTCTTTTCAGAAAGGCTTTAAGAATTGAATTCCCTGCAAAACTATGGTTACCATGGCAACGGTAAGAAAATCTTTTTGTCGAAAAGCATATGCCAGATTTGAAACTAATTGCACAAATGTTCAGCTCATCTGAACACGAGTTACTTATGGTAAGCTTTCTAAGTCGTTGGATAGATACGACTCGTGTCTGACGGAATCCTATCTTGTTACACAGGCAGATCTGAATCCTCACAATTCGTATCTTTATCGCTTAGGGTGAGGTTAGGTGGGTTTAACCCTTCCCTTATATAGACGCTTTCTGACGCCTCTGCAGCAGACGGCTGAAAACGAGCAATTTTCCTTTTGTTACCATGTTTTCAACTCTGTTCAATTATTGTACTTTCATTTAAAGGGAATTTGTTCGGGTATGTTTTCAAAGTCGTCTGCCATAGTTGTCGCATGTGGGAAAGTCAAAAGTCAAACATCAGGAATGACCGGTTAAAGAATAAAACCTCGAAATCAATGATTGGTCTGACTTCCGGTTCCGGTTATGGCAGCATAACATAGAAATCGCTCTCGGTGAAAAAATTATATTAATGTAAATTAAAGTTGAATTGGGAATTTGCGTATTGTGAAGGGCATTCAAGAAGTATGGACTAATACAAGCACTAAACACACGAAGCTCGAAAAGGTATATTGTACACAGATTGATGTTTTTCGCAAATCTTTGAAATGTTGATGTAACAGTTTATATTAACCGTGGAACAAAGGGACACTTTACTGTATCGGTCAGACTGAAGGGTGTATATAGGGTGATCAGTGCTCACTTCAAGGCGTCACGACAAATTAATCATCGATTATACTGGTCATATTTGTTAAGGCTATTGTTAAGGCTATGAGCACCAACTCTATCAACTCAACTCCTAAGGCACCACAAGGTTCTAAAAAGAGAGCACTTTCATCGCCAGCAGACCAGCACGAGCTCAAAAAACCCAAGCCTGTGGTTGATTCAAGCATTATGGAAGAACCAATGAGTGAGAAAACAGAAATCACCACTACCATGAATGTTACGTTAACTCAGGATCAGATAGATCAGATGACACTTGTATTGAAAGATACATTTGAGCAACAAATGGCCAGCATGGTCCAATATTGTAGATGGTGTTCTTGGCGGACTATAGGACCGAATACATACCCTAGAAGAGGAGAATATAAATCTCAAATGTAAAGTGGAGGCCCTCGAGTCTAAGGCGGACAGGGCCGAACAATATAGCAGAAGGAATTGTCTCCGTCTGTCTGGAATACCGGAGGAAAAGGGCGAATCTGTAGATTCAATAGTTATGAATATTGCGTCTGCAATTGAAACAAATTTAGTCATCGATGAAATCGACCGCACACATCGGGTAGGAAAACTCGAACCTTCAAGCACCAAACCCAGAGACATTATAATAAAATTCACAAGTTTTCGTGCAAGACAGAAAATGATGAGGAATAAGGCCAAACTTAAAGTGATGAACCATAAAACAGTATTTCTGAATGAGGACCTAACTTTGATCCGCAACAAGGTATTTTATTTGGCAAGGATCCTTGTGAGAGAAAAGAAGCTAGAAGGAGCATGGACTACAGATGGGGTTATACTGGCAACAGATGGAAAACAGAAAGTACATCGCCTGGAAAGCCAGCATGATCTCGATCTGCTTGTTGCTAGTTGGTGTATTGACTAGTTTTTTGTAGACAGTATATACAGAGTGGCTCCCAATTTCAGTTATAACTTTTTATTCTCAAGCCTGAAAACGTTACGGTTCAACCGGTGTCAAACAGTAACCTATTATGGACTCAAACCTATTGAAAATATACTATATTCGTTGTATAATCAAACGAATTAATCATTTGTAATTTACAAAATAAAGTTTCCCATTTACCAAGTTGCATGCACTTAATGCACAAGTCACTTAGTTCATGTCTTATATAAGGTTTCTGTCTATGTGTAATTCATATATATGTAAAGTACCAATTAAGACTTTTCCATTGTACAAATAAGTAAGAATAGTATGATTTAAATAAAAATAAAAACATAAACAAAATTATATGACTTGTATGGTATGACAATGATAATCTCCTCCCTTCACTTAACTGTTTTTCACATGCTTCATGTTACAGATAATTCGAGAGTATGTGTCTTGCTTCTAACAGTGCTGTGACGGATTGGACAGCACAAATTGCGGTTTTGTCTGAAACGGTACTGGTCGATAATCCATTTACTGTTGTATTTTGAAAAAACTGATGATGTTGGCTGCTTATATATGTATCCTTGGTACAAATGTGTGTGTACATTACCGTTTGTATATACAGGGTTGCTTGCTGTGCATTATTGAATGCGTATAATTTTCACACTAGAAACATGTCTGTATGAATCTAGCAAATTAATGATAGTTATATTGTGAAATTGTTACATTTTATGTTATTGAGGTTTGCTTGGGAAGATTGTTGTGTGGAGTACTGGTGTGAGAAAACCAGGGAATGCATGAGTAGGTGAACTGGCCGCCGTGATATGACTGATAAATTGTTAAAAACGGCGTTAAACCCCAATCAAGCAATCAATGTTATTGAGGTATTGTATTGTGCAGATAATACTGTGTTTATAGACTACTCAGGCGTATCTTCGCTCAGATTGATATATGTTCATACGACTGTTAAATTTTGTCCTAAACAAACAACTCTAGGGAAGAGCATCGATCTGTTAAATACACTTCTATATTGATTTTGACTTATCAAATTGAGGTATTGTATTGTGCAGATAATACTGTGTTTATAGACTACTCAGGCGTATCTTCGCTCGGATTGATATATGTTCATACGACTGTTAAATTTTGTCCTAAACAAACAACTCTAGGGAAGAGCATCGATCTGTTAAATACACTTCTATATTGATTTTGACTTATCAAATCCCTATTTAACTAATTTGTATATATCTGAACTCACATTGATTTCACTATTCTTTTCTTAAACTATATGCATCTGATTTGTTTAATATCTTTTTTTGATTTTTTTTCCAACTTTTTGCCTTATGTTTTAAATTGTGTTATATCGGCTGGGTTTTTGAGGTGGGGGACGTCGGTTCTTGATAGCAATTTGAACCGGTATCTGTGCGCCAAGCATTTTGTGAAGATTTATTATCCACCGTAGGCTGTGACGTTGGTGCTTGGCGCGCGGCTATTGGCTTGTTTCATGCATGTACACATGGCTGCAGCATTAATGGCTACTTTACGGTTAATCCTTTACAGGAGTTGTTCGAACTTTCTCATCAGATTTTGACATTTTTATATTTGCTCATTGTATCTCTTAATATATACTGTTTTACCCAGATCCTTACATGAATGCATTTTTTGCTATTGATACTCTGTGGAGATGTCGAGACCAATCCAGGTCCTCAGCCAGATGTTAATAGGTGTATTTCAATAATGCAATTAAACATACGTAGTATTCGTAACAAAATTGATCATATATCAGAACATTTTTCGGATTTCGACATTTTATGTTTTACAGAAACACATCTTGATGCAAATATTCAAAATCAAAATCTCGAAATCGAATCGCATGACAGTACTATGTATAGAAGTGATCTTTCACCACACTCCGGAGGTCTATTGGTTTATGTGTCTAATAAACTCGCATCCGAAAGAAGATTAGATCTAGAACTAAACTCTGTTCAATGTATATGGGTTGAAATCAAATACAAATCCTCTAACTTCCTCTTATGTACTGTATATAGACCTCCTGGAACATGTGTAGCTTTTTGGGATATATTAAATATTAGTCTTGAAAGAGCCTTCGAATCATGTTCAAATATAATTATTGTTGGGGATTTTAATCAAAATTTACTTAACCCAAATGAACGTCATTTAAATCATATTATTTCACTTAACAACCTTAGTAATGTTATCAAAACCCCCACTCGTATTTCTAACAATTCAGCAACATTACTTGATCCAATATTAGTTTCAAATTCAATTCGTGTCACAAACTCTGATACACTAGACATAGCAAACAATATAAGTGACCATAAAGCTACTCTAGTACTAATTGATTTTGACAATATACTTATTTCTTGTACCAAACGTAAAGTATGGCTTTATAACAGAGCTAATTTTGCTGATCTAAACCGATTAATTGACAATCAAAACTGGGATTTCATTGACACATTAAACGTAAATAAAAGCTGTGATCGTTTTAACACGATAATTTTGAATCTCATGTCGCAATGTATTCCATCTAAAACAATTACCATTCGACCTAATGACAGACCTTGGTATGACTCTGAAATAAGACGAATAAGTAGACAACGTGACAGACAAAAGTCCATTGCGACTAAACATAGACGTCTTGTAAATTGGGGAAAAATACAAGAAATTAAGAAATAAAGTAAATAATTTAAAGAAATATGCTAAACAAAAGTATTTCAGCAAAATTGAAGAGTCTCTTATTAACACGCGGTCTGAAAATCCTAAAAAGTATTGGAAACACCTTCGAAGTCTTATCAGTAACAAGAATAAATCAGATTCTATCCCAATTTTGAAAACTATAGAAAATAACTCAGATGTTTTCCATTTTACAAACGAAGAAAAAGCTGAATGTCTTAATGAATATTTTACTTCTATTTCGACGATAGATGATACTGTTGCATTTCTACCCGTTTTCACCCATAACACAGAAAAACGTCTTTCTAATATTAACATTTCTGTTGCTGATGTTGAAGGTATTATTAATTCTTTAGATGTTAACAAAGCTGTTGGTCACGACCAAATAAGCCACAAATTGCTTAAATCAACAATGTATAGCATCTCAAAACCTTTATGCAAGCTTTTCAACAAGTCACTAGAAAATGATTGTTTTCCAAATATATGGAAAAAAGCAGTTGTAATACCATTATATAAAAAAGGAGACAAGTCTAGCGTTAATAATTATCGACCTATTTCTTTGTTAAGTTGTATTGGTAAACTCATGGAAAGATGTGTCCACAAATATATATATAATTATCTTAACCTAAATGACTTGATATACAAAAAACAATCAGGATTTCTAAAAGGTCATTCCACATCTCACCAATTATTAGAAATATATCACCAAATAGTTACGTCTAGATTCTAAACAAAATTTATGTATGGTATTTTGTGACATCTCAAAAGCATTCGACAGAGTCTGGCATAAAGGTCTTCTCTTTAAACTTAATCAACTAGGAATAAGTGGTTCTCTTTTGAACTGGGTGGAAGATTATCTTAAACACAGACAGCAATCAGTGATAGTAGGCACAAGTACGTCAAGGTCAAGGCCGATAAATGCTGGTGTACCGCAAGGCTCTGTCCTTGGACCTTTGTTCTTTTTGGTCTATGTAAATGACATATCTGAAAACCTCCTTAGTATCTCAAGACTATTTGCGGATGATACATCTCTTGCTTGTTCCGCCAGTTCTATCGATGACATTGAGGGTATCTTAAACCATGATCTACTTGTTATTTCTGATTGGGCAAAGAGATGGTTAGTAACATTTAATCCGAGCAAGACCGAAGCTCTGATGTTCTCAAATAAAAGTTCTCCTAAACCTCATTTGGTTTTTAATGATATTCCAATTCAGTTCGTCGAAAGTCATAAACATCTTGGCCTGACTTTTTCTAGCAATGGTAAATGGCGGGATCATATAAATCAAATAACAAACTCGGCGTCCAAAGTCCTTGGCATGATGAGAGCGGTTAAATTTAAAATTTGCCGCGATTCTTTAAACCAAATATATATATCCTTCCTTCGACCAACTCTTGAATATGCTTCTGTAATTTGGGACAACTGTACTAACGCTGAAAAGGACTCTCTTGAAAAAATCCAAACTCATGCTGCCCGAATAGTAACGGGTCTAACACGGTTTTCTTCACTTGTGAACATCTATAATGAAATAGGATGGTTATCATTAAATGATAGACGCAAATATCAAAAGCTCGTTTTAACGTACAAAATTGTAAACGGTCTAACGCCAAACTATTTAGCCGACATATTTCCTTCTTCCGTAGCTGAGAGAACATATTACCCATTACGTAATGCTCATGATATAGATATAGTTGCTCGTCGTACTGAAATATTTGCGAACTCATTCATACCATCTGCTGTGTCACTATGGAATAACCTGCCTTTCGAATTGAAGACTTTACAATCACTTCCTATGTTTAAGTCAAGACTCCTCCAGCTGTTTCCGGTTTCAACTGTTCCAAAATATTTTTCTGTTGGTGAACGCAAATTTTCAATAATTCACGCCAGGCTCCGCAACAACTGCAGTGACCTTAAATCTCACTTATACGCTAATCATCTATCAAACAGTGATATTTGTAGTTGTGGTGGGTATATTGAAGATGTGGAACATTTTTTCTTCATATGTAATAAATATAACCAACACAGATTAAAATTATTTCGTAAACTTCACAAGTATCATCCGCTAGGGGTTAATGTGCTACTATATGGATCTCAAAACTTAAATTACCATGAAAATTCGAACATTTCTTTAGCAGTGCAACAATTTATTAAAGCAACAGAAAGATTTTAAAGATATTTATAAAGTGGTGGCTTAGTCTGCAGATTCTAAGATAACACAATAAGCTATCAAAGGCTGACTCTATCCGTACGTCCGTTGAATTCCGGCTGACATATATATCAATTTATTTTCTTTTTTCCTTTTTCTTAAACATTAAAATTATTCTACAGATTCTATGCATCAATTGATGTAACTTTTCAAATGATTTTCCAGAAATAGAAACTTCATAAATATTTAAATTTCAACACTATTATTGATTACACAATTTGAATTTTCTTCAGAATTTCTTTCCATATTACGATCTTGTTCTATTTGTAAATATCTGTCTGTTGTTTTTCTTGTTTTTGCTTTTTTTTTCTTTCTTTTTCATTTACTTACCAATAAATTACTTTGAACATTTTCGTGTAAATATTTTCAAAACTGGAACGGAATATATGTCTTCAAAAACAAAAAAAAGCTAAAACATATACAATTCCTATAATATAGAAGACATTACAAATGTGTAACTCAAATGATTAGGGAATGGCCTTTCCTAAGTTGAGAGAACTTGTGGCCAGACCCTTTTGCCTTTATATAAATATTAAACTATGTACAAATATGTATGTTTGTAAATACTATATGTTATTTTGGTAATAAAATATGTTTAAACTAAACTAAATCAATGATCGTCCATAAATTGGAATCAATCCATAACACTTCAAATTGTGGTATCATATCATCTCTGTCCATTTGAAGAAATTTGAAAATAGTATTGCTTTGCAAAGTTAATAGACGGTTTGCTTACAGACTCAGTAGGTCGGATTTCGTGTTGGAGTCAAATATATTAAATGCAAAACGATACAACTGAAACAAGTTTAAGCGAAAGAGTGTAAGGTGAATAAATATCTTCCATTCAAACATTAAGTCGTAATTTACAATCCCTGAAATCCCGAGCTATAATAAAGAAAGTCACTACATGGACTACCTTTTTTAACAATTTCCCACATACAAACGCTTTCTAAGGCCTCGGCAGCGACGACTCTAGAAAACAATTTGATTCAATGTGAAATTGCTCAAAACGAGCAATTTCTCCTTGTGCCACAATTATTTTTTAACTCGATTTTCATCTGCTGCAAAAGTGTTGCATGTGGGAAAGGATAAGGTATTTTGTTATGAGCCGATCAGGTTTCCCCGTGTGTGTGTGTGTGTGTGTGTGTGTGTGTTTACCACCTGTGAACAAAGGTATGATCTATGATGGTGCATATTTCCGTCGTACGTTTTGAGAGCAGACGACTTCAGTTCGTAGTATATCCATGTCACAACCACGCGGTGATTGCACTTGAGGGATTGGTGAGCGACACTATGTTTTATCTTCATGTTTGCCCTTTCTCTGATCTAGACCACTTTGTGGTTTTATTTAGTGAGTAGTATTGTATGCCGCTTTCAACATTATGTCAGCTACACCACGATGTTTCCTGTTTGTAAATTTTCAGTATAAACGGTAATGATATCCCAATAAACCGACGATTCAGTTGGAATGCTTACCCCCCGAAAAACCTTAGCGACAAGGAGAGAAACCCATTCTGCCATTTTCAAAGTCTCAAGTCTACCTATTACCCGAGCTGGGATTAAATCCTGAATTTTCTCTCTAGAATCGGAGATCCAACTATTACGCCACTAAGTAGTTCACACGACTTTTGAAAGAATAAGTATTGTTTTTTGAACAATTTATCATGTCCACACAATGCTTTTAAATCTTTATCAAAAAACTATACTTTGTATTTTTGTTAGGAGATGTTATTTAAGCAAACTGATCCTATGGTAAAAATCATAACTTGTGGACAATTAATACCTCATATTATTACGAAGCTTCATTTTTTAAAACTTACGGTTCTAGGGTTATGTGTGTATATTACGGTTCTATGGCTATTCGTGTATACTACGGTTCTAGGGTTATGTGTGTATACTACAGTTCTAGGAGTATGCGTGTATACTACGCTTCTAGGGGTTATACATGTAAACTAGGGTTATAGGGTTATGCGTGTAAATTACGGTTCTAGGGTTATGCTTGTATACTACGGTTCTAGGGTTATGTGTGTGTATACTACGGTTCTAGGGATGTGTGTATACTACGGTTCTAGTGTTATATGTGTGTGTGTATACTACGTTGCTAGGGGTTATGCGTGTATACTACGGTTCTAGGGGTTATGCGTGTATACTACGGGTTCTAGGGTTATGCGTGTATATTACGGTTCTAGGTTTATACGTGTATACTACTGTTCTAGGTTTATGCGTGTATACTACGGTTTTAGGGTTATGCGTGTATACTACGGTTCTAGGTTTATACGTGTATACTACTGTTCTAGGTTTATGCGTGTATACTACGGTTCTAGGGTTGTGTGTATACTACGGTTCTAGGTGTATACGTGTATACTATTGTTCTAGGTTTATGCGTGTATACTACGGTTCTAGGGTTGTGTGTATACTACGGTTCTAGGGGTTTGCGTGTATACTACGGTTCTAGGGTTATGTGTGTATACTACGGTTGTAGGGTTATGTGTGTATATTACGGTTCTAGGGAATATGCGTGTATACTACGGTTCTAGGGTTATGTATGTATACTACGGTTCTAGGGTTATGCGTGTAAACTACGGTTATATTAGGTATACTTGTAAACTACGGCTCTAGGGTTATGCGTGAAAACTACGGTTCTAAGGTTATGCGTGTATACTAGTAGTATAGGGTTATGTGTGTATACTATAAACAAGGTGTATAATATATTATGTTTGGGAACTCTTTTAAAAATAATTAATGATAACAAGTGGTTCAAGATTGCTTGTATCGCTCCACTGCCACTAGGTAAACATTAAAACATTATTGCCATTAAAGGCAAAACTGTCCGGCCTCTGGTTACCACGTTTTTCGACCAATTAAAGTGGCTTGAAGGTCGCCAAAGGAACAATTTTATAACATTATTTATATTGGCTAAACAGAAGAAGATGTTAAAATGTTTCACTATAGCTAAACAGGGCTAAACAACCCCGAGCCCTGCTCTAGTGACCACGCTTTCTTTTAACCAATCAACATGGCTTTATACTTTCGGAGAAGAAGAATTTTAAAGTTTTCACTATAGCCAAATAAGACAAAACAGCAATTGTCTTTGACGGCCATGTGTTACGACCAAAAACCAAGGAACATTTTTACATTTTTTTTTTAAAGTTTTCAATACAGCCAGATAAGACAAAACAGCTCCGCCCCCTGGTGCACAGAAAAGATATAAGAACAGACAGAAATTAAATTTTAGAAATAGTGACATTGACCCTGATCCGATCAGTCGGGTCCATTCATAGGTCACATTGTCAAATCATGATTAACACTTCTGCCAACTTATTTAAAAATTTATACGCAACACAGTTTTAAAGCAGACATTACATTTTCCATTTATAGAAACAATGACCTTAATACATTGTGAGGCATTGATTAACCATTCTGGCAAATTAATTGAAATTCCAACAATGCATAATGAAATTATGGAACTGCTACGAATTACAAACACTTGGTTCAGTCGTAGTAATATGAAATACAGCTGTTCCGGCCGGTTGATACAGCCGGAGTAGCCGGAACTCCAGCTGTTCCGGCTGTTTAATACAGCCATAGTAGCCAGAGTTCCGACTATTCCGGCTAGTTATTTTAGCCGGAGTAGCTCCGGCTAACTTCACGCACGTGCCATTCGTTCATCACGACCAACGAGGAGACTGGTAATCAGCTGGAAGTTACCGTGTGTATTCCGATACGAATCACTACAAGGTTGATTTTCGTGTGACGTGGTGAAATATACCATTATTTCCTTATTTTGTCTTATATAATAAAAGGAAAATTATATTGCAGTTGATATTGTCTACTTGGGGAGGGGACAAAAAACATCTCGAGATATCAATTGTCCACGCCCCTCGTAGTTCAATACCAAAACCCGATATCGCTACTGCAACATAATATTCCCTATCTATTAAATACCTGCACATAACCTGCAGATGGCCATGCGCAGTTCAAACATGACGGATCAAAATAGTTCCAAATATGGTAATGGTACGTCACTAAAATATGATGTGACGTCATTGAAATGTGAATTCACGTCATTGAAAATGAAGTAGTGGGGCGTGGTTCACACGCCAATTATAAAGTGTATGTTATGTGTAAATTATGTTAATTCGTTATTTAAAATATAGACTTTTGTACATTTTGTTCTTTATTCTGTCTCAAAGTTATACAAGGTATTTAATAAAAGGTAATTTATGTTGCAGTAGCGATATAGGGTTTGATATTGTACTACGAAGGGCGTGGATAATTGATAACTCGCGAGACCGAAGGTCGAGAGATATGATAAATTGTCCACGACACGTCTAGTACAATATCAAGCCCGATATCGTTACTGCAACATAATATTTTCTATTTGTCAACTGCAGAAATTCAAGTTAAGTACTATAATTTACGAAAAGAGATGAAAACATTGCTGGAAGAGAGATTTTTCTCATTGTGGACTCTTCCATTTAGCTTTATCATTATTGGTTAAAACTTTCTGCAACTACTAAAGAAGTCTCAAGTCGGCATCTGGAAAAGGGTAAATCAGATTGATTTAATCCAATGATCGTTTCATTTCACTGTGGCAACAGCACAATTACCCATGATCCCTGGGTAACTAACCCGTCTTGTATTAAATTAATCAGTTTGATGGCTCACAGTGTGTACCAGGAAGTGGAGGATCAATGCTTTGATTGTGGATTGGAATGACTTTGATGGTGGATTGTAATGACTTTGATGGTGTATTGGAATGACGTTAATGTCGCTGAAACGCCTTGTTGTACTGGCCTTCGTTATGGCCGCCGTTTGTAGGATCGAACGTTCTACACGGTTGCCGCTGTTACGTGACTTATTCTCAATGTGTGAATACGACATATTTATACGTACTGTGACCATTATACGTTTTCAAAACGCCAACATTTAATTTGACATGATCTAGATCAACACGTGCAGCTCGGTAACCAGACTATTTATAGATAAGGCTTTGTAAATAGATATATCAAATATAACCGATATACGAATCACGATCACTGGTT
>JASEVX010000007.1:59676926-59734720 GCA_031761405.1 Serripes groenlandicus
AACCGTAATATACATGCATAACCCCTATAACCGTAGTATACACACATAATCCTAAAACACCCGTAGTACATACATAACCTTAGAACCGTAGTATACACACACACACACACAACCCTAGAACCGTAGTATAAACGCACACACCCTATAACCGTAGTATATACACATAACCCTAGAACCCGTCAGTACACACACACACACACACACACACACACACACACATACGTGTTTGACCGTAAAAAAGTAAGCACCTTGTTTTAAGACAGTCTATGTAGAACGGCTATAAATAAGGGCGCTTTTAATGACTTTCGTGAAAGTGTAGCGACAGTAACCACCCTTTATATATTGACTGCAATTAATACACTCCGATACACTCGATATTTAGAAACACACACAGTGAGTCGTTTATCACTGAACAATGTAGCTCTTTGTGCTTCAATCTCAACCTCATTTGTAGCACTCTTTTGTTGTATTCTACATTACAATGTAGCACAGTGTGTATTACAAAAAATGGTCGTAACATAACCAGTTTGACAAACAGGTAAACACTGACACAAATTAATGATACGTATGTACTTGTACCTTCATTCTGCATACATTGAAATGTTGATAAAAACGATGTTTACAATGTGAATACATAACAGGCGATCTGGCATGCATGTGTGTTCAAACACACACTTCTATGTAGCACTGTTGAACAGCGTAGGTATTGGTTTTGGCTTTTTGAGTTACAAAAACGTATTGGTGTGCCAAAGGCCACTCTAACAAAACACAGAAGACACTCTGGGGTTGTAAGCTCTTCTGAATCTCTGCAGATGTCGTTGAATAAATGGTGAGAACATATGTAGCAATCACTGCGGGTGCTACACAAGCATGTCCGTGCTACATGCGTGAGTGATATTCAAGTGCATGTGCTACATTTGTAGGATGAACTCTCTCTCACACACACACACACACACACACACACACACACACACACACACACACACACACACACACACACACACACACACACACACACACACACACACACACACACACAGCACACACACACACACACACACACACACACACATAACCTTAGAACCGTAGTATACACACATAACCCTATAACCGTCTAGTATACATACATAAACCCTATAAACCGTAGTATACACACATAGCCCTATAACCGTAGATATACATGCATAACCACTAACAACACCGTTAGTATATACATACATAACCTCTTAGAACCGTAGTATACACACAACCCTAGAACCCGTAGTATACACGCATAACCCTATAACCGTAGTATAATACACATTAACCCTAGAACCGTAGATAGTACACACATAACCCTATAACCCGTAAGTACACACTTAACCCTAATAACCGTAGGTATACACACATAACCCCATAACCGTAGTATACACACATAACCCTATAACCGTAGTATACATACAAACCATATAACCGTAGTATACACGCATAAACCGTATAAACCGTAGTATACACACATAACCTTAGAACCGTATTATACCACACATAACCCTATAACCGTAGTGATACAAACATAACCTATAGAACATGAACCGTAGTATACACCACATACCGCTATAACCGTAGTATAACACACACACATAACGCTAGAAACGTAGTATACACACATAAACCTAGAACCGTAGTAATACACACATACTCCTAGAAAACCGCAGTATACATACATAACCTTACGAACCCGATAGTATACACACATAACGCTAGAACCGTAGTATAACACCACATAACCCCTTGAACCGTAGTATACACACACCATAACCCCTAGAACCGTATTTTATACGCATACCATATAACCGGTAGTATACACACATAACCATAGAACCGTAATATGCACGCATAACCCAAGAAACGGAGTTATACACACATAACCCTAAAGGTTAACAATACAGCTAATGAATTCCTTATTTTGTTTCCATGTAAATCGACCGAGTTTCAGTTCCCCAATTGTCACCCCTTTCTAAGCGTTTTCCCATGTAGAACACCCAATATCGATTGAAAAGAGTTACCTCTTAGCTTTAAAACACTCCAAAGAAAATGGGGGGGGGGGGGGAGTCCATGCATTGTGCAAGAAAGGCACTCACAGGCGAAAATGGGGCGGGTCATGCATTATGCAAGAAAGGACTCACCAGGCGAAAATGGTTACCGTCATTTGGGACCAAATCGGGCCCGTACAAAATGCATGTTTAGCATTCTCTACTTTCACTTTCAAACATGGTCAACATACTAAAAATGATCAAATCAATCATTTCCAGTTCATCCTGTACACATTTACAATGGATTTATACTCAATCATATATTCAATACATTCTGGTGATGGTATACACTCATGTCTACTCATTTCTACTATACGCAAACAAAGGTATTTTAGGGACTATAGTGATCAGCATGACAGCGAATGTATTTAGCGTAATTTGACCTAGAACCGTAGTAAACACACATAACGCTAAATCCGTAGGTTTAAATCAAAGCGCTGAAAGCGCTGGTGGTATAGGGGCATATGTAAGTTGAAAATATATGGCATAGATAATATAGACAAACATTGTTGAAACAATGACCTTTAAACAAACCAAACCAAAAATGTGCGAAGCACACATATTGCCTGCCTATACAATACAAATACCTAATATATCAAAGTACCACCCTTTTCTTGTATAAACAAAATAAAAAGATTGACAAAAAACAGAGCAGCGACCCTTAATTAAAATATTTCCAGTTCAGAAATCACTAAAGATTCACAATGTATATTGTAATCATGCTGATAAATGAAAGACAATCGAAAGCATGCTAGAGTTATGTTTCTTTTGCACTGCACATCTGTAGCTCTGAGTTTCCTATACAACAAGTCTTAAATTGATACATTGGACATCTATTGAGACAATAACCGAAGAAATGAAAAATGAGTTTTACACCTAAATAAACCAGATCAGGTTTGTGTTCAAAATATTGTATCGATCTCTTAATCCCAATGTATACGTGTGACGACTTTGAAATGGATCCGCGAAACAGAAACAAAGTTTTGACCCATTAATGCAAACCGTAACGGACAGACGGACGGATGGATGAACACAAAGACGGACAGACAGTCAGTCGCTCTGGACAAAGTACAACGCTTGGGAAACACTCATTAACGAAACAAGGGCATGTGTTTTTCATGCGAAAGTCATATAATAAGTGAGAACATGAAAAGACAAAAATATACACACTCCAAACGCAGCATGCTAAAGTTATGGTAAAGGTGCACTGCAAATGTGTAGGTCATAAGTTACCTACAAACCAAGTTTGGAAATGGATACAATGGAAATTAATTGAGACAATCGCTGAACTAAATAAGGAAATATGAAGATAACTAAGATAAGCAGACCAGAGTTATGTACCTAGTATTTTGCCGTTCTCCTGATCACACGGTATAAGTGTGACCACTTTCAAATAAATCTGCCATACAGAAACAACGTTTTGACCAATACATGCAATCCATGACGGACGGACGAATGCACATTCAGGCAGACAGCCGGCCTGACACCGGATAATACCTCCAAGCTTTACAGACAGAGACAACTTATAAAGTATTGATTACAGAAGACTGGTTCGATGCGTCAAAACACGTCTGTGCTTAGGAAAGCTTAGATTATGGTATTTGTAAAGTATTTGCAAATTAATTATATCTCCGAAATGGGACCGTACAAGGTTAATTTACAAAAACCTATTTAGACTATACTTCTAGTTTATTTGTCAACAGATACGTCTAGGACTAGATTACACGTTGACGAACGTTGAATCTTCAATTAGCGCAAATGCATATACATTATAATTTTAGTCCCAAAATCGGTAGAAGCGCCTCAATTATAAAATAAATAATGACCTTGCGGTTATAACTCGTGTGTATGTTGACATTTTCGGCCAACTTTCTTTCCGACGTTTGACAAAAGTCAATGCGACATGCGTCATTCGTCTTTCACAAATGGGCTAAGTCTATGTGAAAAAGAACCCAGTTGGTTGGGAAGATTGTTGTGTGGAGTACTGGTGTGAGAAAACCAGGAAACATATTTGTAGATTAACTGGCCGCCGTGATATAACGTAGAAAATGTTAAAAACGGCGTTAAACCACAATCAATCAGTGTTGAAATCTTATCTCTAATTTGTATATTTAATTCCTATGTCCTAGTTGGGTCGACATACAGCGACACGTGAGAATATTCAACACAACACGCGACCTGTTTTACCAATAATTCTCCAGTAGCGTTGAGACCGTTAGTACCATTCTTTCATGGCATGTATACACAGTAGGACCTCTCTCTTTGGACGGATTATGTAATAACAACTCCTTACCCTTGACCACGTAGACTAAATATACAGCAAACAACATTTAACTAACCCTGAACGTATTATTTTGAATAGTAATTAAAACATTGTGGAAAAATACAAACTTGCTGATTATCATTTATCTGTTAAGGTTAGTCAAATGTGTCTTAAAGGGGCAAAGGTTAAAATAATAACTGTAGACAAATATTTTCGTTATCTAGGTTATAGAAACAAATTGATTCATGTTTCAAAGCATTGTTTGGAAAGGAGGAATTGCTCATTGTCAGCAGTTGCTCCGTAGGAAAATATACTTTCAACATTCGTATGTGACTAAGTTTCTATAACGGAAACGGTTCAATCCTTTCCCGTTTAAAGTCGCTTTTTGACGCATGTGCAGCAGACGGCTGCAGAATGTTTATTCGTGACCCATTTCCTATTTTTCCACAAAGCTATGTATAAACTATATATTTTTCCTTTTGATGTAAGGCGATATTGCTCGTTATCATTAATCTCTAGCATGTTATTCAAAATGTGTCCGGAAAGGAGATAGAGTAAAAGAATGTCCACAGTAAAACGTTTAAATATGAAAAGAATTAATTTGAAACGTGTTTGAAAGCATTGTGTGAAAAGGAGAAATTGTTCATTGTCAGCAATAGCTCCATTTTCAACAATATTTCAATATTCGAACTGTTATATTATGACGGAAAGGGTTCCGCTTCCATGGGGAGGATGTAACCATTTCCCACTTACAGACGCATGTGCAGCAGACGACAATCGGAAACATTGTGACAAAAGGAGAAATTGCTTATCGTAGGCAATTTCTACTTTTGCCACAATGGTTTCAACTCCTTTCAATAATTTTATTTACAGTGATTTGCACATTTCTCTATGTAAGTCGACTGTTGTAAACTAATGGGGTCACAGCACGGTCGACGTTACCTTACACCACTGACATTAAGGTCAATCATAGTTCAGAGTGTGTTTCACTCGTTTGAACTATTTTGTATCCGATGATTAATAAATGCAAGCGGATGGTTTTTCGTGATTCGGTCGAACCAATGAAATCGTTGAAAAGGCAGATTATAACCAATCAAAACTCGATTTTGGTGTAGGTATACACATGTGGACTGTGGTTGCAGCTTTAATCCGACTTTTCGAAATCAGCATGAGTATGGGATAGGCGCGAAACGCCCCTATCCCAAAAATGAAAAGTTCTTCGTAATAATACAAGGTATTTATTGTCTACAAGTTATGATGGTGACCATAGTACACACGAACGATAAAAGTAGGCACTAATAATACTCACTCAGGAGCACCTTCGAAGAAAATACAAAGTATATATTTTGGATAAAGAGATACAAACATTGTGTGAACATGATAAACTGTTCAATAACCTTGTCGCTCTGTTTTTCGTGGTAAGCATTCCAACTGACTCGTCGATTTATTGGGATAACATTACCGTTTATACTGGATATTTATAAACAGGAAACATCGTAGTGTAGCTGACATAATGTTGACAGCGGCGTACAATACTATTCACTAAATAAAATCACACTAAATCAGAGAAAGGGCAAACATGAAGATAAAACATAGTGTCGCTCACCAATCACCGCGTGGTTGTGACATGGATATATTACGAACTGAAGTCGTCTGCTCTCAAAACGTACGACGGAAATATGCAACATCATAGAACATACTTTTGTTCACAGGTGGTAAAAATTGTGAGAAAAGAAGACATATCTCCAGGGTCACCAAGGAAATATTTCGAAAAGAACAAACTAGAAAACCAACATAACATTAACGGGTTTCTACGAAAACAGTAAGCACTTATCTTAAAATAGATATATTAACTACGCTTATCTCTAAGGGCGAAGTAGACGAAACTTTAGTATCATTAGAGAATACTTTATCGTTCTTGAGTCCATTGTAGAAGTTTTATAGATCATGGTTTGTAACAGTTCGTACCAGTTGTGAAAAAGAAATGTATTTTGATCTGTGGATAGTCTACCGGTTGCTACCATAAAGTTTCATGGAACGCAGGGATTTCTTACGCAGAGTAAGTGTTCTTCTTTACAATTTAAACTATACTATACCTTATTGTGCAAGCCAATAATATATGCAGTTGTAAAGGCCAAGCAGGAACATATACAAAACAAACGTTCAGGTACATGTTTGCTGTATTTTGTGTATTGGGTTCTTTTTCTGTATGTCTTCATACAAAGTTTTAATTTTGTGAACATTGTTCTGGGTTTTATTTTACTGGATTAACCGTGTAACGACTATGTTGTTAGGTTCATGTGTCTTCTTCAGAACCGACTCAGTGGTTAAGAGCTATTGATACGTCCGTCCGCCCCGAGGGGGGAGGGGGTGGGGGTGGGGTCATAACAAAATATCTTATCCTTTCCCACATACAACAATTTTGCATCAGGTGAAATTCCGTCGGCTGCCGAGGCCTTAGAAAGCGTTTGTAAAATCCCTATAAATAAAAGTAAAATAATTGAATAGAGTTAAAAATTGTGGCAAAAGGAGAAATTGCTCGTTACATTGTTTTCTAGAGTCGTCGGCTGCCGAGGCCTTTGAAAGCGTTTGTATGTGGGAAATTGTTAAAAATGGTAGTCCATGTAGTGACTTTCTTTACTATAGCTCGGGATTTCAGGGATTGTAAATTACGACTGAAGGTTTGAATGGAAAATATTTATTAACCTTACTCTCTTTCGCCTTAACTTGTTTCACTTGTATCATTTTGCATTTGATATATTTAACTCCAACACGAAATCCGACCTACTGTAAGCAGAGACGTCAGAAAGCGTCTATATGAGAGAAGGGTTAATAGTGAAGATTCAGATCTGGCTGTGTAACAAGATAGCAAGATAACGAGTCGTTACTATGCTGTGCTTTATAGGTCATATGAGCCTATATATTGGTAAAAGAACAAGTTGGCTTTTTTTAACATTGTAGATCCAGATTAGCCTGTGCATCCCTTAAGTTCTTATCATGTTCAATTACCTTGGAAAAAGGAAATGATGTGAACCATAATGGCTATTTCCCAGTTTGATCATATTCGAAACCATTCCCAATGTGAGATTCTTTAATGTTTTGACCAAAAAAGCGGACCAAAACATCTAATTGTATGATTTGTTTTGCCGTGATTGGTCGTTACTTTTTTCGTGGGGTTAAGAATTTGATTGAACAGTGTTTTTTACCCAGCTTTTAATGGTAAATCGAGGGCTTGGCGTGAAACGGTTGTAACTAAAAACCTATTTTGAAAACCCTGGTTTAGGGATAATTTTGACCCCTTTGTAAACAATGCAAATTTAGGTGCCATTGCTCAGAACGAGCAATGGCACCTAAATTTCCATTGTTTACCAAGTAAAATTATCTGACGCTTTTAAAGACTTTATGACGAAGTGATTAACCTTGGTAAAAAAAATACCAATTTTAGTTACAACCGTTTCACGCAAAGCCCTCGAAATAATCGATACATGTTATTGCGTCAAGATATGGAAAAATACAAAATCAATAAATCCCCCGAGATATCGTGGTATTCCTAGTCTCTTATCTGATGATAAATACGCCTTATATCGCTATATAGAATTGCAAATATAGTTTTCAAAGTTTATACTCAATTGATGTATATATATATATATATATATATATATATATATATATTCATGTATAAGTAAAACGGGCCCGGCGCCTTGTGGCCGTGTTTTTCAAAGGATCAGAATAACTTTTTGTGGCGATTGGTTTGACAATCGCCACAATGCTAACAGAAACAACAACAACGAACAATATTTACATAGTCGGTTTTGAAAAATCGGTTGATATTTATTTTCCTTACTGCAAACTAATTTACTCACATCCGTTATAGTTCCATCATTGATGCAGATACGCGATTAATAATAATAATGTCAGTGCTATCTTGGTACCGGATTGTTACTAATATTTGAGTTTTATCGAGACATTATCTACATAGAGTTAAAATATGTAAATATTATCTTCAGTCATGATTTGGCAGATAATAAATATCATTGCGCGTTCTGCCTTGCAAATGATGGCATACTCAAATCTGGAAATTTCAAAAGGTTCTATAAATAGCTAGCGATACTGGTGTTCTTAAATCTCAATATTATAAACGCTTCATTTTGTAGTTGTTTAAATATATGAAAGCGTCTAGATGATAAGACAGGTTTACAAAGGTTAAAAGGACACACGATGTCAGTGTGTACACACGTTATGTATACACGTCTGCACGTTCTAGAGTCGATTAGCAATCAATGCTGAAAGTGTAGCCTTATTTAGTTTGGAGATCGAGCATTATAATATATGCCTATATTTTTATAAATTGAACAGTTTGGCAAATAGTGAAATTGTGCTTTTTGTGCATGTTTTGTGTTTGTTATTGTACTCAAATTTTTCGAAGCAGTTTAACAACATCAGAGACATATAAATACACTAGGTTTATATGTATCTGACAACCCTCAAGGGACTAAATTAAACAGACCTGTTTAATATCGGACATCATTGAAACAAACACCAAACTAATGGATACTGTTTTCTCTCCTTTCTTGATAATTTTGACATTTCTAAAGTGTACACAATATTTTATCTTGATATGGAGAAATCCGCTGTGGTCGGGTAGTTAGCATCGGGGATTTCAAACCGGGTGTCCTGGGTTCGATCCCAAGTCGCGGCACTACGGTCATGGTGGCAAGGCACATTTTCTAGCCTAGTACTGGTTTGTTTACCCAGGGATCATGAATAAGTGAACTTTCGCCGTGTTATAACTGAAATAATGTTGAAAGCGGCGTAAAACCCCAATAAATAAATAAATAAATTATCTTAATATGGCCTAGCGACCTGGTGATGAACATGTGATTACCCGACCAATTTAGATTACAAATAGCCATTCTAATGAGCTAAAACGGTAGCTAGTCTATCGAGTACCAACTAGATTTTTCATAAATTTGGAATGGCCTAATTTTGAACACATCATGACCAGTTTCAGAACGTAATTAAACAATCACCAAGACAACATTCTGGCAAACTAACATTATTCTACTGTCAAAAGATGCAGGGTTGATACATTCTCAAATTGATCCGCACCAGAGTGCACTATTATTGAAAAGCGCAAGCTCTACACCGATATACTGCTTGTTACTTTGCAACATTTTCCATACGATCGCCACTACAGTGCCATTGGCGCTTTGATTTAATAGAGGAATCTGTGCCGAATTATTTTCAAATCGGGCTTATACATTTGGAAAAGAATAATTAGAAGGTGTTTACCATATACGGTATAAGACAATCGAACTCCGACACCTTCGGTGCATGTCTTTCAACGGATCGGAATAATTTGAACAAACTTGGCAAAGTGTCACTGAAGGAACATTTGAGCCAAATTAGTTTCAAATCGGTCATGTGTTTCTCGACAAAAAAGTGTTGATACCGCTGCCATGGTAACCATAGTTTGGCAGAGAATTCAATTCTTATATCAATTCTAAATAAAAAGCTCCTAAGAATCATGTCATTTTAAAGAAAGTCGCACAACGGAAGACATCCCGTGGAAGTCCAATATCCAAAGAGCTTACCACAATCACCTCGTGTTCAGATGAGCTAAAAAGAACTAGACAGTCGGAAATGAGCGTCTAGCGTTATTGTCGCTTTGTTTCACTTGCGCACAGTCTCACCTCACTCTTCTTAATTATTCGCCAATATAGCAATCATCTATTATGAAGGACTACATGTCGGATACTCGTAGTCAGTTAGTTGAAGATTGGTAAATTCTTAGTAAACATTATACATGATGCTTCAGGCATTTGCATGTACAAATACTGCACAAATTACAACATGAAGGTAGCATTCAGACGTTCGTTTAATTAACTTTGCATGTATTCGGCCGGCGGTTTGAACATACATGCCTAATTAAACAGTATCAAGGTAGTAGCATCCTGTTATATAGGGAATAGCAACAAAATAAGCGCGGTTAAATGTCACGATAGATAGAGTTCTAAAACTGCAGTATAACGAAATATTGGGCAGTATGACATATGGTCAGGGTGTAGCCTATGTTGATAACGTTTCAAGAAAAAGGTTAACTTATTTTTTGAATTGCTTACCTCGGCAGGGAGACACATGAGGAGCTCAGTCGGTCGCGACGCGGGCTGTCAATCCAGGGGTTGTGAGTTCGAATCCCGGCTCGGCCAACTTTCTTTCCGACGATTGACAAAAGTCAATGCGACATGCGTCATTCGTCTTCCACCAATGGGCTAAGTCAATGTGGAAAAGCAGCCAGTTGCTTGGGAAGATTGTTGTGTGGAGTACTGGTGTTAGAAAACCAGGAAATGCATGAGTAGGTGAACTGGCCGCCGTGATATAACTGAGAAATTGTTAAAAACGGCGTTAAACCCCATTCAATCAATTCTACTTGGTATGTTTTCATTTATTGACATATTGAAAGGCGAATTATGTATTCCTTTATTAACTCTTTGAAGACCTAATGACAGTTTAATTATTGAATAGAGTTGAAGACATTGTGACAGAAGGAGAACTTACTCATTATGTTTTCATAATGTTTTCAAAAGTATTATGTTGCTGAGGCGGCTAAAAGCGTATAACGTTGCCACTTTCCAGTTTTTCGCACGAATACATCTTCGTACAACCTTTCCCCACTGAAAACACTGACTTTTGAATACAATGGGGGCAACCAGTGATCGTGATTCTTTTATCGGTTATTTCTAAAGAATTAATTTGATTTATCTATTTACATACAAAGCCTTGTCAATAAATAGTCTGTTTACCGAGCTATACGTTCTTTTTTATCTAGATCATGCCAAATTATATTGTGGCATGTTGAAAACGTATAATGGTCACTGTACGTATAAATATGTCGTATTCACTGACTGTATATGTCACGTAACAGTGTCAATCGTGCAGGACGTTGGAAGCTTTAAAGAATCTTCCAACTGAACATTTCTGGGCTAATTTTAATAGTATGGTGGTGAGAAATCGAAAGTTGTTCGCTATGGGAAACATTTCCTGTGAATACAATAATTTAAATAATTATGGTGGTTTTTTTATGCAAATCAATGTTGCTTCTATAACATTCTTGTATAATTGCTACAGAAACTGTTAATTATATCCAATATATTTCACCACGTCACACGAAAATCGACCTTGTAGTGATTCATATCGGAAAACATACAGTTGGTTACCAGTCACCTCGCTGGTCGTAATGAACGAATAGCTGCACAGTGACAGATGTTTGTTACATGTAGACTATTAGTAAAGGCGTTTTCCCATTGCTCGGCATCAGTAGTATTTGATCAGCATGACTATTAATGTGTTATAAGTTGTTTATCTCTTTATATTTACCTAGAAGTCGCGGAGTAAGAAAATGTTTCTTATAACGCCCTCTTGATTAGCATGTAAATATGGGAACAAGTTTAGATTTAGCGGGGCTACAATTCATGCTTTTCGTATGAAGTTACATATTTGACTTTTCTGAATGAAAGCGAAAAGTTGACGCTGTGGAAAAACTATGCGTACGCACATCCTCACCTCCTGAGTCTTTACTTTTCGCGAACATAACAAGGTTTATCTCGTCTGCCACGGCCTTTATCCAATATCGAGTCAATACAAGTTTTCATTCTGCATTTCACGACATTATACACGAATCGTGGTTCAAGTAAGTGTACAGATTGCATAACGGAGTTTTAGTTTTCTTCTCTTTGTGTTTGCTACGCTTTACGATATTTATTTGGAATAACATGTATGTATTGTGTCAAATTAAGGTGGAAGTGCTTTTAGATCTGCTTATAAATTACGTCACATTATCAATCACTTAAGCAATCGATTATTGATTATCATGAATTTGTGGAAAGTGAATATTCTTACAGAACAGTACGTATACACTGGAAGCACCATTACACATTACATATTTTGAAGTCTTTAGTCTGACTCAACCGGGTGTCGAATTCCGTCTTGCATTCAGTTAAACAGATTGGAAGCTGTCCACCAATGAAATAATAGTTAATTTATAACAACTACACGCAAAGATTATTTTCATCACCGCCTCGTAGGTGTAGTGGTAGAGCGTCTGCCTCGAGAGGAAAATGGGATGTCGCGGATTCGATCCCCGGTCGAGTCATAACAAAAACTTTAAAAATGGTAGTAAAGGCTGCCCTTCTTAACGCTTATGGTTTCGGGGTTAGCAGAACGACTGACTGGTTGATGTCAGGATAAATGACACCAATACAGCCGAGCCCCGGTAGCTCTGTCGGTAGCGACGCGGGCCGTCAATCTAGGGGTTGTGATTTCGAGCCCAAGCTCGGCCAACATTCTTTCCGACGTATGACAAAAGTCACTGTGACTAGCGTAATTCGTCTTTTATGGGGCCGTCACACCATAACGTTCTGGTCAGCGTTCTATGACGTTTGAGGAAACGTTGGTAATCGTCCATGGTCGCTGGTATAGCGCCAGAAGAGCGTCGTTGTGTGAACGCTGGTGAACGCTGGTGAACGCTGGTGAACGCTGGTGAACGCTGGTAATCGTCGGTGATCGTCGGTGATTTTTTTGAACATGCACAAAAGTTCTAATGGAGACCAGCGTTCTTCAACGTTTAATTTTCAATGCTGGAGAACGCTGAAGAACGTTCGTTTAACGTTTTACTAACGTTCGCCGAACGTTGCTCGCGTTCGGCTATCGTTAGTCAGTCGTTCGTTACCCTAGCGTTACTTGGTTGTTATTAATCGTTTGCTTTGCATGATGTTCACTGTTCAATCTCAGAAGAACAACTGAATCCACTATGATTTCCAGCGTTTTATACCCGTTTGACCATAAAACCCACACGCCAGCAAAACGCTATTCTGTCGTTATTCACACGTTAGTCAGACGCTCAACACGTTCGTCTAACGTTGACTAATCGTTCGTCGCGCGCCAGTGACACGTCAGCACACGCTAATAGTTTTCAGTGGTGTCTTACTTGGTCGCTGTTACACGCTCCTCATGCGTTAGTCACACGCTAGTCATGCGTTAGTCACTCGTTAGTCACACGCCAGATGTGTCCACCTCACACTAGAACGCTCGAAAATTGAACGATTAGAACGATCAGAGAACGTTTACCAGAACGTTATGATGTGACGGACCCATTACCAATAGGCTAACAGTCTATGTGGAAAAAGCAGCTAGTTGCTTGGAAAGTATGTTGTGTGGAGGACTGGTGTGAGAAAACCAGGTAACATATGAGTAGGTAAACTTGTCGCCGTGATATGACTGAAAATTGTTGAAAACGGCGTTAAAGCCCAATCAATCAATCAATCAATCAATCAATCAATCAATCAACCAATCAATCTAACACCGATACATCAGTCGTAAAAATATCCCCGCAACTGTGAGCGCCTTTCTACCATCTTTTAATAATTTGGTATGACAATATCGGAGATCTTTTACCGGCTAAAGTAAGTGAAACAAGCGTCCATCTTTAGTTGGTGTAAAACCTTTTGGTAAAATCAAAGTGGCGATCGTATGGAAAATCCTGCAAAGTAACAAGCAGTATATCGGTGTAGGGCTTGCGATGACTCTGGTGCGGGTATATTTGAGAATGTATCAACCCTGCATCTTTTGACAGTAGAATAATGTTAGTTTGCCAGAATGTTGTCTTGGTGATTATTTAGTTACGTTCTGAAATTGGTCATGATGTGTTCAAAATTAGGCCATTCCAAAGTTATGAAAAATCTAGTTGGTATTCGATAGACTACCGTTTTAGCTCATTAGAATGGCTATTTGTAATCTAAATTGTTCGGGTAATCACATGTTTATCACCAGGCCGTTAGGCCATATTAAGATAATATATATTTTACACTTTAGAAATGACTAAATTATCAAGAAAGGAGAGAAAACAGTATCCATTAGTTTGGTGTTTGTTTCAATGATGTCCGATATTAAACAGGTCTGTTCAATTAAGTCCCTTTACATTGCATGATTGAGGGTTGTCAGAGACATATAAACACAGTGTATTTATATGTCTCTGAGGTTGTTAAACTGCTTCGAATAATGTGAGTGCAAAAACAAACACAAAACATGCTCCAAAAGCACAATTTCACTATTTGCCAAACTATTCAATTTATAAAAATATAGGCATATATTATAATGCTCGATCTCCAAACTAAATTAGGCTACACTGTCAGCATTGATTGCTAATTGACTCTAGACGTGTATACATAACGTGTGTACACACTGATATCGTGTGTCCTTTAAACCTTTGTAAACCAGTCTTATCATCTAGACGCTTTCATATATTTAAACAACTACAAAATAAAGCGTTTATAATATTGAGATTTACAAGCTCTTCTGGTTTTTGGTCTCGCGAGCTATTTATAGAACCTTTTGGAATTTCCAGATTTGAGTATCATCAGAGTTGCCGTTATTTGCAAGGCAGAACGCGCAATGATATTTATTATCTGCCAAATCATGACGAAGATAATATTTACATATTTTAACTCTATGTAGATAATGTCTCGATAAAACTCAAATATTAGTAACAATCCGGTACCAAAGTAGCACTGACATAATTAGTATTAATCACGTCTCTGCATCAATGATGGAACTATAACGGATGTGAGTAAATTAGTTCGCAGTAAGGAAAAAAAATATCAACCGATTGTTCAAAACCGACTATGTAAATATTTATGTTGTTTCTGTTAGCATTGTGGCGATTGTCAATCCAATCTGTTGTTTCTGTTAGCATTGTGGCGATTGTCAAACCAATCGCCACAATAACAAGCTTGTAACATATAGCAGTCGACATGCGAAAATGGTATCTTGTTTAAATCGACTCAGGCGAGCCTAAAGAATAGACACACCCTCGTCACAGACATCACTGACCGTCTAATTATAATGAAGTCAGTGACACCTATTCGAAAACAAATTTACAAGCTAGTAATATTTAAGTCTTTGTAATTAGGTTACAGAATTAACCCTTTCATACATACCACAAATCTGAAACAGAAAACCTTGAAAATAATCTGGTTAAAATATGGTAGACCAATATTAACCATTGAATATCATACACGGACAATACTTGACGTTAAAGTGTATTAAAAACAAACTGCTAACACTGCAATTATCGGCTTTTACCCTCTGTGATACATCTGCAGTATTTGAGAATCATAACAAGGACAATAATTGTATCTAAAATGTATTAACTACAAACTGCTAACACCGCAATTATCGTTTTTTTACCACTGTAATACACGTCGGCAATATTTGACCTCAGGTAATTTTACACGTAACACCTGACTTGTTTATACGGTGGCACAGAGGTGACATGTGTATGTTTTTATTTATCTCGTGCGCACGACATACTAAGTCGTGCGCACGACTTAGTAACTCGTGCGCACGAGATACTATGTCGTGCGCACGAGATAATTAAGTCGTGCGCACGAGTTACTAAGTCGTCCGCACGAGATACTAAGTCGTGCGCACGAGATACTATGTCGTGCGCACGAGATAAATAAAAACATACACATGTCACCTCTATGCCACCGTACTGTGGCACAGAGGTGACATGTGTATGTTTTTATTTTTATTTTACTAAGTCGTGCGCACGAGTTACTATGTCGTGCGCACGAGTTATTAAGTCGTGCGCACGAGATACTTAAGTCGTGCGCACGAGATACTATGTCGTGCGCACGAGTTACTAAGTCGTGCGCACGACTTAGTATGTCGTGCGCACGACTTAGTAAAATAAAAATAAAAACACACACATGTCACCTCTATGCCACCGTATGTTTATCATTTAAACATGGCATGTGTACATTCCACTTCTGTGCGGTTTACACGTGAAAGTTGTGTTAGGATTATTTGACTGTTATATTTAAGGTCGCTAAACCGTGGATTTTAATTAAAATGGGAAGGATTTTAGTGTCCGTTGGTCGCAGAAAGCAGGATCTCGCTTATTGCAGGTTAACTTATGAGTAAAGATCATCGGGGGGAGATCAATGTGGTCGCTTACACCAGGGGGTCGGTTATACCAGGTGGTCGGTAGTTCAGGTTTGAATGTAGTTCAAAACATTGTGTCAAAAGAAGAAATTGCTCATATGAACAATATAACCTTTTGCAACAATGTTTTCAAAAAACGTCAGCTTAAAATTTGATTGATTGCTGCAACAACTTGTCAGTTTAATCACGGCGTTTCCTGGGTAAGTTACCAGTACTACTGGTACATTTATCCGGACACAAACCAGTAAGTCGTTATGCTAAACCCGCAACACTGAACGACTAGGAGGGCAGCCACTACTACCATTTTTAAAACATTGTCTGCTGAAGAGGTATAAGAAAGCGTCTGTTCACATGTATCAGCTCATGTATTTATAAACACAATATTTACTTCAAATTGCAGAGATCAGATTGTAGTTTGTCAGCGATTTAGAAGTACCCAGAATGCCCGGTGAGATAACTTCTGGCACTCGTGCAAATGGCGGTCTTCCTCTTAAACGTCAACGAATCATCGATAATAAGATGGACGTTTCCATGAGTATAGCAGGTATTGTACATATGAGCCGTCCTGCGAGAAAACCAACTTAGTGGACTCTGCGTAAAGTATCGACTCGGATCAGCCTAAGCATGCCGCGCAGGCTAACCCGGACAAACACTTTTCGCATCCTGTGGATTTTCTGTTCCGGGAATCATTACTCTATACCTCTATCCCCCTGAGAAGAAATGTGTCGAACCGTATTAGCCTGAACGGACTGCGCAGGCTTATCTGTGTTTATAAATTAGTGCATAATATTGGATTTTTCGTGGAATGACTCTTATAAAGAAGCGATTAGATGATTTAACACTGAATTTTTGACACGCGAATTCTTTCCCAAATGATACATGTATACATACAATCTCATTAAAACCAGATCTTTTAAACTCGCACATACGTACATAGAAGTTTTTTGGTCTGATTTTAATGAGATCGGTATACATACCACATTGAATGCATCGGCAAGATGTTACGATTGGCGAATGAATAAATATCAGATGGGATAGGTTTTCTTCCATCAAACGTTCAACGGTAAATCAATTATATTCTAGATTGGCCATTGTCATCGGAATTAATACTTTTATATGTACATCGCATTTACTATATAATATACAATCAATCTAGGCTTACATTAAATGCAACTCGATGTGTATCCAAACCATGTTATGCGTTTTTCCGAAGCAGTGTAGGTTTGACGGGCAAATCAACTGTTTCTATAACCTACTATTTGTCAAAGTTGGTAAATATGACCAGAATCAGTTACCTCTTGTGCTTAGCCCCGGTACCTTAGTAGGTAGCGTCTTAAGCTGTCAATCAAGGGGTCGTGAGTTCGTACCCAATATCGGCCAACATTCTTTCCGAAGTTCGTCAAAAGTTACTGTGATAAGCGTCATTCGTCTACCACCAATGGGCTAACAATCTACGTGGAAAAGAAGCCAGTTGCTTGGAAAGAATGTTGTGTGGAGTGCAGGTGTGAGAAAGACAGAAAACACATGAGTAGGTGAGCTGGCCGCCGTGATATAGCTGAACAATTGTTGAAAACGGCGTTAAATAGCAAATCCATCAAAAGTTACCTTTTGTCCAATCTTTATAGTAAATGCATCATATAACGTGTAATATTTAATATTTATTATAAAAACGAACGAAGACATATCACAAAACCTCCAAATTGTTGAAAACAAACTTTATTAATAGAATACATTTTGTCTTTTATCATATGAGCCGTTCCATGAGAAAACCAACATTGTGGACTCTGCGTAAAGTATCGACCCGGATCAGCCTAAGCATTCCGCGCAGGCTAACCCGGACAGACACTTTTCGTCTCCTGTGGATTTTCTGTTTCAGGAATCATTAATTTATATATCTATCCCCCCTAAGACGGAATGTGACGGCCCGGATTAGCCTGCGCGGAACGCAGGCTGATCTGGGTCGATACATTACGCAGCGTCCATAATGTTGGTTTTCTCATGGTACGGCTCATATATTTACCTGCCTGAGAGAGACGACCTACCACTCCTGCCTACAGATGTGGCCAGTGTTTGAAAGAAATAGGTCACATGTAGCCTGTTTGTAAAAACTATTTATGTTTTTAATCCAAAATGTGAAACTCGTATCGCCTTATCAAGTTAGAGCTGATTCAATATGGAACACATTAAAGACCACCCATGGGAAGAGAACAATCTGATCTTTAATCACAGCAGGTCTTTAATAACAGGGGCATTTATGCAGAATATAAGTAATTGGGAAATTAAAAGTGTGGTTGCTATAGACAGGGAATTGGTAAACAAAGGTGGCCTTTAGCACAGGTTTGACTGTAATTGTTCGGCGAACCAATTGGGTCTTCCACCGTCGGAATTCATTCAGAAAGAGCCCTGGATATGACTTCTGACACGATCATGGATTATATATACTTTTCTGCTTCTGGCGTAAATTGGAATTGTATTCACAGCGGTTTCAATCTTTAGTCATATTAATGCTGTTCTAAAACGGAGATGAAGTTGAACTGATATAGCCTCTTGTTTTATCTCCCTTGATTAGTCTTGATTAGTCTATCAGACACAAGGGAGATAACACCAAAGTATCAGTTCAAGGTGAGACAGGGTTACTTTTTGATTGATGCCGCTTACTGTTTTTCTTATTGTATCACATATAGAGCGGAATCGAGGCAGTTGTCGAAAGGTGCATACAAACAGGAGAGACTGTTTAGCCAAAGCCATTCAGCGACACATTGAAGAACTTGTGGACCGCACGTTTTTCGTGGAGAGCCATCTACCGGACGATCTGATCAGCAATGGGTGTTTGACGGAAGACGAATGTAGGTTTATAAGGGAGAGAACTGAAAGGAAAGACCAGATCAGAATATTACTGTCGATCGTACGCAGCAGGGATATGAACATAATGGAGTACCTGTTGAAATGTCTTGAAAGGGACAGTGAATATATCGTCAAGAAGATCCGTGACAGTTTTGAAGAATACGTCAGTGCTCGAGTCAGAGATAAACGTTGCGTGCGGTGTAAGCTGAAGAGTTCTGTGAATGTTAAATACGTGGCCGACGCACTGTTCGCCAGGGAATGTATATCCGAGGGATTATATAACAAAATCATATATACAGAACAGCATACCGGTGGACAAGGCGATTTATGGGACAGCCTTTTAAACGAATTAGAGAGCGGTCTAAATCCACAGACTCGAGTTCAGCACCTGAAAGACTCTCTGCGTGCTAAAAGACATTACAGACATTTAGCAGACGACATTGAACGTTTAACAGCAGTCGACAACAAACTGTATGAATGCGCTTGTAACGTGGAGCTGCGACAAGTCTCAGCACGTGTTTTGTCATGCGTTGAGTCATTTGAACCAAAGAGTTCAGAAGGAAGTAATCGAGATTCAGACCTAAGTGTTGAGTTGAGGTCAAGGTTCATGGAGCATCGAGGTTCAAGACCCAAAGCCATGTTGATTACGTCTGACCTTTTACAACAGATAATGGAACTGAAAGAAGGTGGGTGTCTTAAAACAATATCTCCATTGTATTTTAAAGCTTTTTTTAATCTACCATATATGAAAGGTACACACATCTGAAACTAAATATACAAATGCGATTAAAGAATTAAGTTTTTATTGTGGAAAACGGAGAAAATTTATTAAAATTAACAAAGCATAAAACATAATTTTTTTTAAAGCAGTTTGCAATCATGTTATATCGCCATCTCACCTACAAATAGGTTTTAACATTGCCATATTTGAAAGTAACCTGACCAAGGCGTGATGGTTAACCACAAGTGATGTTGTTATCGTTTAATCCATATTTCTCATTTCTTGCAATATTTTCGGAAGTCTTTTATTGCTGAGCGAAAAAAGTCGTCAGTACCAGAGATAAGATAGGTACATCGAAGTCCCAGGCAATGAACTAGGGTCTATGTTGGTTCCACGTAGTCCCAGGCATTGAACTATTATATCATATCTCTATAATATTGATATATTTCAGATGAAATGGAAGACATTGTTTGGCTATAGACTGGTTCAGAGGTCAACAGTTTGACAGCCTTTAACGTTATATTGACAGCTAGCTTTTTGATAGAAACTGTACATTTATTACTTTCTCCGCGTGATGTTTCAACAAGATAACTGTGCTTCGATTTAATTCCTGTTAATAATATTTATCTAATTGTGAGTGATACAAATGATTGATAAACAGATTAAAAGTCCTCTGTTTTTTAGCAATCGGCTCAATAGAGCCAACTGCTTTAGTAGGCGAAGTCCGAAGACACATATCAGCCGGAAAATGGATTTGATTCGACATCACTTACCCAAAAGAAAGAACTCGAAAGAAATTTTATGTTAAAATATATGAATAACATGATTAAAAAATAAAATGTATTTCTACGCTGTCAACATGACTTGATCACACGCAACAGGCATGGCTAAATTAAAGCAGAATGTGCATACTTTCTTCAGGTGTCATTCACACACTGAACAAATTAAAGCAGTATGTGCATACGTTCCACATGTGTAATTATGATTGCGATTTCAAAATTAAATTTAAATTGATGACTTAACATTTGAAAGGGGAGAGTGCTGTGTATATTGTTTTAATGAATTAACTCATAAATGAAAGTGCATCCACTCAAAGCCACGCCTCTTAGTGTAACATATTTCTATATAACCCATGTATTCCATGTTAATCTGTGTAGTATTAAATATATGCTAAGCTATATAGTTGTTCCTTCATTTAATGTTGTACACAACAAATTGGCGACGAGGTTGGGATTTTGTACCGCTATAAATGATAATGATTATGTTAATTGAGGTCATCGTGGACATTGGAACTTAATGGCTAATCACAATCGGAACACTTTAAAGCAGTATGTGCATACGTTCATCAGGTGTATTATGATTGCGATTTCAAAATTGAATTTCAATTGATGACTTTACATTTGAAGTGTTGTATATATTGTTTTAACAAATGAACTCGTGAATGAAAGAGTATCCACTCAAAGCGACACCTCTTAGTGTAACATATTGCTATATAACCAATGTGTTTCATGTTAATATTTGTAGTATTAAATATTATACTTTGGTTTTGTGTGGCTTTCGCAAGATATAGGTAATGAAACGTATTTCATAAAACAAGTAAAACAAAGATTAAAAGACTGTTCCTTTCAAATGTGGCATAATGATATAAATACTTCTTCAAGATGTGATTTGTACAAAAATGTGAAAACATTATTAAATGTTGAAAAATATTTAAATTTAGACATTAAACCCTACTATAAACGTTCCCTGTCGCGTTTTAGATGCTCAAGCCACAAACTTAACGTTGAACTTGGTCGTCATTTTAATATTGAAAGAGAAAATCGAATTTGTTTATATTGCTTTATGCAAAAAGATGCCTTAGTTATCGAGGATGAGTTTCATGCCTTCTTTGTTTGTGAAAAGTTTAAGATTATTAGAGATTTGTATCTAAATACGTGGTTTAATGCGTTACCAAGCTTACAGAATTTTTATTGTCTTCTTCAAAATGAAAATCCATTAGTTATTAAAAATATAGCCATTTATGTTTCAAAGCTTTTTGAAGAAATTTGATTGTGCACATTACTACATTGTAAATTGAATGTAATATAATATGTATGTATTGTGGGCCGGAGGCCTAATTACGCAAATAAAACTATTGTATTGTACTAAGCTATTCAGCTATTCCTCCATTTAATGTTGTACACTTACATAACACGGTCCATATGTTTATAATTTCAAAATTCATTCTCGTCGAGATGCAAAAGCGCTAGGACGGTATAAATATCAATAGAAATTATGTATCGTGAAAAACACTACATAGTAAAAAGTACCACCGACCGATCTATAAGTACCTTCAGATCAACAACTTATACAACTTGCTCATTGGATATATACACTTATTGAGAATTTGAAAGAATAAAAGACATTTCATGTATTTGTTCACCTATGTTATGGAGAAATAACATGTTCAGTTGTTTTGAGGCAGCTGTAACTGTGACTGTATAAATCCATGCTAGACTGACCCCTACAATTTGGATTATGTTGTATTAACGTAGTTTACTGTTAAATAATCTCCAGGCACGGACCATTCATTATTGTTCTATTACAGCACAGTGTAGATATTCTTTTGTTTATAAAATAAATCATGTTAATTTTAAAAGTATTACATAAATTATTTCAAACAAGGTAAAACAAATATGCCAATACTTTTTAATTTTAGTAACCAGAAAATGTAGATGGTTATTTTTTGCTTTGACATTTTTATCGGGATTTCAATATTTTTTTATTTTGATATAGAATGCATTGGGATTAATGCATCAATGAGTGTGTAAACTATGCATAGACCTCTGTGAAATACCTCCAGTCAAATAAAAGTGTTTGCGATAGACCCCTCATTCTGTGTATTCAATAGTGTACAAGGTCTTCTTGTGAAGTGTAAGTGATAAAAAAAAGTCGCCAAATCCTTGTCCTAATGCATTCCGTGATCTGCAGTTAGCCCTTTGCTGGCAGCACTTTGAGTGCTTTGATTTGATAGTTTAGATATGATATTTTAATTCTCTTTTGAAATAAGTATGTGAGTTAAGTTAGCAGGAACAGTCGGAGTTACGGCTAGTCCGTATGCATTGACCAGCCGGATCAGCCAGACTTCCAAACTATTACGGATGATCTTGTCACCCTGGAAACGCCGTCGTTCTGACTATTCAAGCCAGTATAAACAGTCGATTTGTACAAGCTCAAACATTAAATATTATGTGCAGAGAAATTGTCGAAAAATGCCATCTGTGGCTTGAGTTTACAACCGGCTTGCATCTGAAATACCGGTGAAAATTCAGGTTTTAGCGAAAATTCCAACTCTGACTTGGTTCAACAGGCGGCTGTCGAAACCTGTCGGAACGGCAACTAAGGCAACACGAAGGCAGTTTGTGGCGTTTGCATTTCACTTGCAATTAACATGACATCCTCACTCGAACAATAGACACGTCTATATTACTTTGAAAGGCAGAACTATTATCTATTTGGTCAAAATAGACGATGCTGGTAAAACACCTTAAAACGCCAGGATTTAGGACATATTCTAGTTCAGAGATCATTCCGAGGTTTTATTCCCTATCCTGTTTATTTCCCATAACCGGTATGATCATCCCTCACTTTTGATGAATTCTTACAAAATATATAATAGTTTTCTAAATCTGAATAAATGAGCAGCGAATATAGTAGACCAATGCAAGTGTTCAATGGACGGAACGGTGAAGCTTATCACTTAAACGAAACATTTATGCGGATACTTCTGTGTTTATGTTTACTATTCGGAAATCCCATGAAACAGAAGTGGAAATAATTTGATAAGAATCTTCAGACCCATGGAAATCACGAATTCTATTACCGCTCTCAAGACGACAGATCACCAACGGGTAGCGGCCATGTTGGACAAATACAAACATCTTCTGTCGTAGAATCAATATATACACATATAATATAGGTATTGATTATAAACATACATACACTGTTTCGAAGCAACATAGAATATAGGTATAGATTATAAACATACATACACTGTTTAGAAGCAACATAGAATAAATTCACCAATCAAAATATACAAGGTGATCAATTAAATTATGTGGAGAAGTGTTTTATTTGGTCAAGCATTATTATAAAGATGTTCATTTCTTTCTTTATAACATTTATGAATATAAAAACATAGATTTAGCACTTCATTTTTTTGCTGAATTTAACAAGCTTAACAATATTATATGTACACTTGGGTTTTTTCAATATTTCTTGTTATCACATGACAATGCTTGTATCAGATCTAAATACCCATTACGTATTTCTTTATATGCAACATGTGTAATATAACATGACCGAATCACTATTTTTGTATTCATCCTTGTATGTTTACAAAGTGGCTGACAATGTGTATCCGGTAAACACAAACGTCACGATAGATGGAGGAGGTAAAAGGACAATTATCGGTCTTAAAAATAAATTGTTTATCTCTTTATATTACCTAGAATTCGCGGAATAAGAAAATGTTTCGTAAGACGCCCTCTTGTTTAGGATGTACATATGGGTATAAAACTGGAACTAGCGGGGCTACAATTCATGGTTTTCGTATGAAGTTACATATTTAACTTTTCTGAATGAAAGCGAAAAGTTGACGCTGTGGAAAAACTTTGCGTACGCACATCCTAACCTCCTGAGTCTTCACTTTTCGCGCACGTAACACAATTCATTTTCGTCTGCCACGGTCATTATCTAACATCGAGTCAATACAAGTTATCATGCTACTTGTTACGACATTATGAAAGAATCGTGGTTCAAGTAAATGTACAGATTGCATAACGAAGTTTTAGTTTTCTTCTCATTGTGTTTGCTACGCTTTATGAGATGTAATTGAAATAATATGCATTGTGTCAAATTAAGGTGGAAGTGCTTGCAGATCGGCTTTTAATTTTCGTAACTTTATCCTTTACTGCATCAATCAATTAAGCAAGCAATAATTGATTATCTTGAAGTGTTTGAAAGTGAAAATTGTCGCGGGTTAGATCTCCGGTTGAGTCATAACAACAATGGTAGCAATGGCTGCCCTTCTTAGCGCTCAAGGTTGTTGGGTTAGCATAACGACTGACTGACTGATGTCAGGATAAATCATGGACCATAAGTACTGGTACCTTACCCAGGCAACGCCGTGATATAACTGAACAATTCATGAAAGCGGCGTAAAACACCAAACAATGAATTTTGTTTTTACTATCATATTCGTTTGTTTGTTTGTTTGAATTGAGTTTTACTCCGGTTTCAACAGTATTTATGTTATACCACAGTGTTTCCTGGGTAAATTATCAGTACTACCGATTATTTATTATTTATCCTAACGATACATCAGACGTAATAATATCCTCGCAACTGTGAGCGCCATGGAGGGAAGACATTTCTACCATCTTTAAAGAATTTGGTATGTCAGGACCGGAGATATTCACTTTTACCGGCACATAAGTTAGCCTCGAGCGTCCATCTTTAGTTGGTGTATAACTTTATGGTAAAATAACATGCTTAAAATTGGTTAACTTTAAGCGACGACAGGCGAATTGGGATTTTGTTTTATCCGCGAATATTGGAGACGCAGACGAGCCTAAAGAATAGACACACTCTCACCACAGTCATCACTGACCGTCTAACTATAACGAAGTCAGTGACAACTATTCGAATACAAATCTACAAGTTTAGCCTTAGTAATAACGTGTCCATGTGCTTCTGTTACTGCATTAACGCTTTCCCACATATGACAAATGTGCTGCAAAAAACTTTGAAAAATATGGTTTAAATATGGTAAACAAAGATTAACTATTAAATAGAGTTCAAAACATTGTGGTAAATGAAGAAATTGTTCAATGTATCTGCCATTTCACCTTTTGCTTCATGGTTTTCAAAAGACGTATGCTGAAGAGGGGTTAGAAAGCGTCTGGAAATGGGTAAACATAATATCTCATTTACCAGCTCATTTATAAATATAATTTGTTTACTTCAAATTGCAGAGATTAGATTGTAGTTTGTCAGCGATTTAAGTATCCAAAATGCCCCGTGATGTAACTTCTAGCACTCATGGAAATGGTAATCCTTCTCTCAAACGTCAACGAATCATCGATAATACGATGGATTTTCTGACTGTTCCAACGAGTAAAGAAGGTAATGTACATATAAGGAAGCGATTATAATATTTAACGCTGAGTGTTTGACACGCGAATATTTTCCCAAATGATATATATGTATACACACCCCATTGAATGCCCGGTAGCTCAGTCGGTAGCGACGTGAGCTATCAATCCAGGGGTTGTGAGTTCGAACCCCATCTCGGCTAACAGACTTTTCGACGTTTGACAAAAGTCACTGTGACACGCGTCATTCGTCTTCTACCAATGGGCTTACAGTGTATGTGGAACAGAAGAGAGTTGCTTGGAAAGAATGTTGTGTGGAGTACTGGTTTGAGAAATCCAGAAACACATGAGTAGGTGAACTGGCCGCTGAGATATGATTGAAATATTGTTGAAAACGTTAAACCTCTTTCAAAAGTTACCTCTTGTATTGATGCAACACATAATGTGCAATATTCAATATCTTTTTATTTAAATAGAACAAAGTAATATCACAAAAACTCCAAATTGTTGAAAATCAAACTTCAATATTAGGATACATTTTGTCTTAAATCATATGAGCCGTCCCTCGAGAAAACCCACATTGTGGACTCTGCGTAAAGTATCGACCCGGATCAGCCTATGCATGCCGCGCCGGATAACCCGGACAGAAAAATGTCCGCCTCAAGTGGATTTTCTGTGTCGGGAATCATTATCTTTATACCCCTAAGACAGAATGTGTCGGCCCGGATTAGCCTGCGCAGACTGCGCGGATTGAGCAGGCTGATCTGGGTCGATACATTACACAGAGTCCATACTGTTGATTTTCTCGTGGTACGGCTCATATATTTACCTGCCTGAGACAGACGAAAAACCACTCCTGCCTACAGATGTGGCCATTGTTTGAAAGAAATAGGTCACATTTAGTATGTTTGAAAAAACAAATGAGATACAGGGTTTTCTTTATAATCGCTAACTAATATCGCCTTATCAAGTTAGAGCTAATTCAATAAGGAACACATTCCTTATTAGAATATAGTAAGCAAACATGTTGATCTATTTTCAGACTCAATTGAAAACCTAACCCTGGAATACCATACTCTAGTTTTTCGAAAGGCACTAACAATAAAATAATATTTCTTTATTTATTTATTGGGGTTTTACGCCGCTTTCAACAATATTTCAGTTATATCACGGCGACAGTTCACTTATTCATGATCCCTGGGTAAACAAACCAGTACTAGGCTAGAAAATGTGCCTTGCCCAAGGGCACTCCACCATGACCGTAGTGCCGCGACTGGGAATCGAACCCGGGACACCCGGTTTCGAAATCCTGTTCTAAAACGGAGATGAAGTTTAACTGATATAGCCTCTTGTTATCTCCCTTGCTTAGTCTTGATAAGTCTATCAGACACAAGAGAGATAACACCAAGGTATCAGTTCATGTGAGGCAGGGTTACTTTTTGTCGGACCCCGCTCACTGTTTTTATTATTGTATCCCCTATAGTGCGGAGACAAGGCAGATGTCGAAAGCTTTCTACAAACAGGAGAGACTGTTTAGCCAAAGCCATTCAGGGACACATTGAAGAGCTTGTGGACGGCACGTTTTTCGTAGAGAGCCGTCTACCGGACAATCTGATCAGCAATGGGTGTTTGACAGAAGACGAATGTAGGTTTATAAGGGAGAGAACTGATAGGAAAGATCATATCAGAATATTACTGTCGATCGTACGCAGCAGGGATATGAACATAATGGAGTACCTGTTGAAATGTCTTGAAAGGGACAGTGAATATATCGTCAAGAAGATCCGTGACAGTTTTGAAGAATACGTCAGTGCTCGAGTCAGAGATAAACGCTGTGTGCGGTGTAAGCTGAAAAGTTCTGTGAATGTTAAATACGTGGCCGACGCACTGTTCTCCAGGGAATATATATCCGAGGGATTATATAATGAAATAATATATACAGAACTGCATACCGGTGGACAAAGCGATTTATGGAACAGCCCTTTAAACGTATTAGAGAGAGGTCTTAATCCACATACTGGATTTAAGTACCTCAAAGACTCTCTGCTCGCTAAAGGACATTACGGACATTTAGCAGACGACATTGATCGTTCTACAGCAGCCGACAACACACTTTATGAATGCGCTTGTAACGTGGAGCTGCAACAAGCCTCAGCAGGTGTTATGACATACGTTGAGTCATTTGAACCAAAGAGTTGAGACGGAAGTAATCGAGATTCAGACCGAAGTGTTGAGTTGAGGTCAACGGTCATGGAGCTTAACGCCAGGATTCAGGAACTTATTCCAGTTCAGAGATAATTCCGATGTGTTGTTCCTTATCCAGCTGTTTTCCTTCAACCGGTATCATCATCCCGCACTTTTGCCAATCATATAATTACAGTTTTTGGCGAGCATACCAAACCAGGTTTGCATAATTGTTAACACGGTTGAACAAAAGTCTAAAATAAGATGTGATCCCTGCACAATTCGAAACGCAATAACAAGGATTGTAATCATAATTATTGCCCTAACCGGCAACTAGTGCAGAGAGATATATTGAGAAATATTTGACTAATTTTGTACATCTCCGGCTTGAATTTTGAAAGTAATGTTATGATCATTCGCATAACCATTAACTCTTTCAGCGCCAAAGGCAATATTGAGCTTTTTGCAAACAATACAGATTCAGGTGAGTCAGCTCGTAAAGAGCTGTCTCACCTGAAATCTGCATTGTTTGGCTGTGAGTTATACAAATATTCCAAAAATCCTATAACATGAAAATAGAGTCGTCCTAGTTTAAACATGGAAGTGTCTACTTTAAACAATTCGGCGCTGAAAGGGTTAAGGTCAATTGGGTAATTTTGTACAACCCTGTAAAGAGCAGATATATATAAACATGATACAAATGACTGGACCCGCACAGGAACCTTGAGGCACACCGAATTTCAGCTGTTTAATGCAGAAAGGTGAATTGTCAATAATTACTTATACGGACACTGATTCATCCGTTATAGCATCCCAAAAGAACCAGGAGCGCCATGGAAAAAAAATTACTACCACATTAAGTTGTTTAATTTACATTTTACTATAAATAGATGAAATGACACTTAAAAAAGACCAACAGTCTAGCCCTTGTTTAAACTTTTCTAAATGGTCACGATTATTGAAACTTCCAGTTATAATGAATGTACGGATATATATATGAGCCGTTCCACGAGAAAACCAAAATGATTGACTCAGCGTAAAGTATCGACCCGGGTCAGCCTAAGCATGCCGCGCAGGGTAACCCGGAAATACAGTTTTCGCCTCCTGTGGATTTTCTATTTCAGGAATCATTACTCTATACCCCTAAGACGGAATGTGTCGGTCCGGATTCACTTGCGCAGTCCGATCTGGGTCGATACATTATGCAGAGTCCATAAAGTTGGTTTTCTCGTGGAACGGCTCATATATAATAACGAGTGCCTCTATATATGATTTATAGTTTGCTTCATTATATTTTTTCAAACATTCAGTATAAGTACTGCGACAAGTGGGGTTAGTGATTGTCTTAATTTCAAGTTGTTCGTATGAAGTTACGTATGATTGCCTCCTCACAACAATATGCATTTTCACCTCACGTGTATTTTTCATTACAGGTGTTCATTCTGTATATCCCGATATTATCAGCAAATTTTTTGTCATGTTGATATAAATATTATGTAAATATAAATGAACCAGTGTTACATGCAGGTGTAACGATTATGTAAAAAAATATGATTGTTTTCTTTTCTTTTGTATGCGCCATCTTCTACGCCATCTTCTACGTATTATGCGTTTGTGTGCATAATTTAGGTGATAGCTTTTTGTAGATTTGTTTATTAAATTATTAAGCGATCAAACGATCAATACATCAAGATAGTAGTTGTTTTTATTCCGAAGTAGTTGATAGTGGAGGTTCTGACGAAGCAGTAGATCTATACATAGAAATATATACAGGTGATTGAGTCTCAACAATTGTATTACAAAACGGGTTCTTGACAAACATCTAAATGGCACAAGTCTTAATTTTCAGCTTTCTGAAATGAGACAAACGGACATATTTCACACTTGTGCAGTAGTTTCTTGTTATCTAATGTTGAAATAATTAGTTTCTGTTTAAAAACAAAATCATTACAAAACGTATTTTCGGTTTTCATGACTGTATCACGCGAGTCCTGTTCATCACAACATCTTGAAATAAGACTTATTAACATTTGTACATTTTTTCTTGTAAATTTAAGTTAAAATATACCGTCTTTGGTACGAATCGACATTGGATCGTATCCTTACCACTACATCAATGGGTAGTTTTCGCTATTAGCCGCTCAAATAAGTTAAATAAAGCCAGGTTTCGTTCGGTGTTGAACTTACTGGAACAACGAAGGGGATGTATTCAGAGTGTCTTAACAAACCGAGTGCTCGGCGAGTTCTAGTCTGACGCTGTTATTTAATTGGTTGATTCGGCGAGTACACGCTCGAGTGCTCCGTGTGCTATGTCAATCTGAATACTAACCAGGATTGGAATTGGTTGTAAAATGGTTTCATCAGCCTACAATGAAGATTCAGAAGAGCCAAAACAAATAGACACATTCTCGTCAAATCCATCATTCTCCGTCTACTTCTAGTATAGTCTTTGGCAAAACATCTTATAAAGTATATGAGTGTATCACTGCATGAACCATGTCTGTACTTCTTCATGTGGTTTCATATCAATGTCTCCTCAAGAGCACAGTTATCATCTTTTTTATAAGCACAGTTTTGTTTACCTCTTAATGCAACAGAGATCACGTTGTTGTTTCTCAGCTAATTTAAAGAAACAAAAATGGCTGGCGCATATGGTGGTCCTTCTCTCAAACGCCAAAGAACCATCGACAACCTGGATCATCTTGCAGTGCAACAAAGTGAAGCAGGTATTGTATAAGGAGGCGACATTAGAGTTTATAAACCGAGATCTGGGTAATTGAAACGGGAATTATCTCCCAAGTCAAATCTGCCAGCATTTAATTTGTAAGCACGAGTTTGGTATAAGCGCATGACTATATTAAGACAGAAAGTTTAGTTGCCGTGATTGTGAAAACATAAGCTCCGTGGATAACTGAGTATGAAAAGGTTCACCATTTTCAAAAAATCTATGATCAATGTATTACCTGGCTGAATTTTGGGGAAATGGTGCCATTGTTATTTGGCTCTGCTTCTAAGTTAGAACGAAATCGCACAGCTTCTATAAGGAGGCGACATAAGAGTTTATAAACCGAGATCTGGGTAATTGAAACGGGAAATATCTCCCAAGTCAAATCTGCCAGCGTTTAATTTGTAAGCACGAGTTTGGTATAAGCGCGTTAATATATTAAGACTTATTTTCAAAATTGGTCAATTAAATACGTGAGATGCACTGTGCTTTTACAAAAATTACCACGCCGTACGCCATATTCAAAGTTCTATTATCACCTGATACCATATTTAAATATCAGAATATTAGTGTTTGCTGATTTACATCGAATAGATCGATCTGTCTTTTATTTAACTATTCCCGAATAACAGAACGGTAGCATTCTCTCGATCTGTTGTCATCGCACCGATGCCACATGTTTGCAGTTTCGATGTTTTCTATATAATCTGGATAACAACAGACTTGAAGTTTAAGATTCATTTAAGCTGATTTCGCCTGATGCAGCTCAACAATATTATTTTTTCGACCATTCTAGGGCAGAAAAAAAGGAACCATCGAAAGGTGTCTTCAAACAGGAGAGACTGTTAAGCCAAAGCCATTCAGCGACACATTGAAGAGATTGTGGACGGCACGTTTTTCTTGGAGAGCCATCCACCGGACGATCTGATCAGCAGTGGATGTTTGCCGGAAGACGAATGTAGGTCAATAAGGGAGAGAACTGACAGGAAAGACCAGATCATGATATTACTGTCCATCGTGCGCGGCAGAGATATGAAAATAATGGAGTACCTCCTGAAATGTCTTGAAAGGGACGGTGAATATATCGTGAAAAAGCTCCGTGACTGTTTTGAAGAAAACGTAAGAGCTCGATTCAGAGATAAACGCTGTAACTGGTGTAAGCTGAATGATTATGTAAATGTTAAACATGTGGCAGACAGACTCATCTCATACATAAAGGACGTCCAACAGGTAGACAAGGTGCCTTGTGGGACAGCTTCCTAAATGAATTAGCGAGAGGTTTAAATCCACATACGGGATTCCAGCACCTCAAAAACTCCCTGCGCGGTAAAAGACATAGCCTTCTTAACGAATTAGCGAGCGGTTTAAATCCACATACGGGATTCCAGCACCTCAAAAACTCCCTGCGCGCTAAAAGACATTGTAACGTGTGCCGCCGTTAAGCCATCGCGGGTCACCCATCCAGGCACTAACCGCGATAAACGTTGCTTAACTTAAAGAAGTCAACCACTCTACCAACGTCGCTATAAAAGCCGGCTTCTACGACAAGGCCGTAGAAGTGATATTTATGCCTATACCCCGTTCCCGTTACACTTCTCCCTCTTTCTCTTGATTTCGACCCGAAGTCACACAACTGAACACAAGCAGTATACCAGAGTATATGTAACATCCCCGGGAACAACCACTCTACCAACGTCGCTATAAAAACCGGCTTCTACGACAAGGCCGTAGAAGTGATATTTTTACCTATACCCTGTTCCCGTTACAACATTATGGACATTAAGCAGACAATATCGATCGTTTAACAACATCCGACAACAAACTTTATGAATGCACTTGTAACGTTGAGCTGCAACAACGTTGAATCATTTGAACCGAAGAGTTTGGACAGTAATCGGGAGACGGACATTGGTGTTGAGTTATAGTCAACGGTAATGGAGTATCGAGGTTTAAGACCCAAAGCCATGTTGATTCCAACAGATATCGACACAAGTTAATGGAACTAAATGATGGTGATTTGAATTAAAACAAAATATAAATTGAATTCTTAAGTATTTTTCAACCTACGTTATCAAAGGTATATGCATCTGAAAATAGAAATCCAATTCAGATGAAAGATTTTGATTTTGAGCATAGTGTGGAAAACGGAATATTTATCAAAATTTACAAAGAATCTATATTACAATAGTTTGCTTTAAGCTTTCTCATTTATCATAAATGTTTCAAATTGTCGTCACCATGGACTAACACTTATTGTTTAAAAAATGCCATACTTGGAAATAACCTGACAAAGGCTTGACTGTTCAACACATGTGTATTTGTTGATGTTTATCATTTCTTGCTTTATTCTCGGAATCTTTTATTACTGAGGCGATAAAGTCGCCAGTGTCAGGGATAATGGTGATATGTGTAGTCCAAGGCATTACACTAGGGCCATGTTGATTCGCCGTAGTCCCATGCATTGTACTAGGTTCTAGGTTAGTTCGCCGTAGTCCCATGCATTGAACCAGGTATTATCTCTTAAATCAATATATTTCAGATGAAAACGAAGACATTGTTAAAATATAGACTGGTTCAGAAGTTAACAGTTTGACACCATTTAACATGTTATTAATGTAAAGCTAATTGGAGAGAAAAAAAGAGAAACAATGAGGGAGGGATGGAAATAGTCTAGAGCCCAGGTTTCTGTACTCGGAACGCGATTTTATATTTTTAGTGTTCGCAACCTATTACGAATCGGGGTCTAAAGGACCAAAACTAAAAATGCCATTTGCCATATATGCCAAAAACCTAAATGGACCGGGTTACAAAGGCCCACTTTGTGAAACCAGTTTTCAATTTCATATTTAAGTTTTATTAGTCGCCGGGCAGAAGCCCGCGACTTCTATTTGTAATAGGTTTTCGGAAATGACATGGGAGGGGGGATTATTATTAGAAAGAAACACATTTAGATGTCTTGAACATATTACAATTGTGTTTGTTTAAAAACACTAAGTAATGACACATCTAAAATGAAATAAATATTCCGATGTTTTAGGTATTTTCAGTTTCTTTATTTTGACTCGCATTTATGTTTTTGTGTTTTATTTACGAAAACAAAACAGTCCCTATTAGCTAGACTGGTATACTTTATTTTACACTATATACCACATGTAATCAAAAGACGATAACTACAAACCTTTACGTCGCACATTCTAATTTGTTTACATACGCGCACCTGCTTGAAATTACCTGATGAAAATGACGTCGAATATTCTCCTTTGTATGGCAATTTTAACTTACTGAATGTTATTTTCATGTTCAAAGAGATGTCTTGATTTGTGAAGAAGGCTTTTATAATGTTTATCCATGTATATCTAAAATATGAACTGTTTCTTAGCTAAAACTGTTGATAGCGTGACTCGCGAATACCAACTGCGTAGATAAATCTCCTTTGCAGAGAGCCGCTCTTTACACTCATTTAAAAATAGTAAATCATCATAGGTGATTTAAAATGTTTATTTGGTTCGAAACAAATGAAGAAAAGAACAAACCGAGATAAAACTGGTTTTAATAGAAAAAATACTTTGAACGAACACTCCCTGCCTATAAAGAGAGTTTCAAGAACGACACCTCTGCAAATAAGAAAGGATCGGGTCTTTCGTACAAAATTATTTCGTCCTTGACAATTTTAAATGTGTCATTTTTTAATTCCCTAAAGGCATATTGCTTCCGATCTGCATATTGTTATGCATCATTGACACAAGGGCGCTCATCATAATATAATTTTAAAACATAAGTAGTTTGTTATTTTCATTATAAAAAAAGAAGGAAAGAATTAAAATAAACTAACATGTTGTAGGGCTCAGTTTATGTTCGAAATTAAGTTTAAATTATACAAAAATTTCAATGAGATTTAACTGTTTAGTTGATATTTTATTTCAACATTTGTTAAAGTATGATATAATTAGGATGCCAAGCTAATATCATTTTGAGAAAAAGAGAAAACTCATGTCTTTAGCGATTTAACCCTTTTCTCATTGTTTTAAAAGTAGATTGCTGTAAAGGTGTCCACTGTTGACTTTAATAGAGGAAATGTAAAATGACGTGCTATTGTTTTGTGGTTTTATTGAAAAATAATAAAATTCAAATATTCTGACAAACATCTTGAAAAGTGTATGTGGAATTCACAAATCTTATAATTATTCCTTAATGAAAGCAATGAATACATACTAAGACTAATGATTGGCAAGATTACTCATTTCCATTACTGTTTATGATCAATAATTAGTTGGTTGTGTGTATGGTCAACCTACTTTGGAATGGAGATCATAAACAATGAAAGGCTTCAATAATGATTCACTTCGTTGACAAAACAATGCAAGTTATGATACATTTTCACTTGACCCGACCCCTGATGTTCCAATATGCCCCTCAGTTGATAACTGTTTATTCAACTACTATAATGTTAGTGTTATGCATAACTGCACTATGGATATCCGGCGACATTGATGCGTTGCATCAACTTTCTCTTGTAACTATATTATGGATACTTTAATAATATGAAGGTGGAAGAGTATGTCATAATTGTCACACATATAGTGGCTTTCATGTCAAAATAAGACTACGAATGCCCGTTTGAAAGTCTATCACTTTTAAATAAAAAAAAGGGCTGGGTTAAATTTGTAGATTGGCACAAATTAATCAAAATGCACGCTTTAGCTCTTATCGAAAAAATCATATTTGTTTATTCATAATTTCTCCGGCACAGTTGCTAAAGGCCTATTTCCCATAGAAGTAGTAAAGACGTCTCTTGGACCCAAAACAAACGGGCGCCATTTTGTTGACCTAGTTACTATTTATAGTATCTCATTTGCATATAAGGATTGACACAAGACAGGGTGCCATTGTGTTGATCTTGTTATACGAACGAACAACCCCTTTGTATTTTTTCCACCACGTATTGTTCTTTATGATTAGGTTTCGGTTTCTCTCAGCCATCCGCTGAAAATGTCCACATTTAACTTTGTCCATCGTCGACGGTAGTGAAATACACAAATACACAGCGAGTGATAGTAATATTCTTATCTTTTATCCGCATACTTTCTCCCGTTATAGCATTTCTTCATCATCACTGTCGTCGCTATCGTCGTCGTTCTCCGACTTCAATATACTGTAACGAAATCGTTTGGTATACGTTGCATTTGATATGCAAATTAACATCACCGTTTAGAAGTGATCGAGTTTAGGGCTACTTATAAATGACAAGTGGACCCCTTCAGGGTTGAGTATACTTTTCGCTGAAGGGATCTTCTGCGTCTTTAGCTGTACGTTACATTGGTGGCAGCGGTGGGATGAAGACAACTGCCATACCGGAGTTGCCGTACCCATTGGTTTCCCAGGCCAAGACTCGGGACGAGTCTTCTCGGAGTGGGAAGTAGTGTAACGAAAACGTTTGGTATACGTTGCATTTGCTATGCAAATTTACATCACCGTTTAGAAGTGATGGAGTTTAGGGCTACATATAAAAGACAAGTGGACCCCTTCAGGGTTGAGTATACTTTTCGCTGAAGGGATCTTCTGCGTCTTTAGCTGCACGTTACAATACCTTCTATTAAATAACGGTGTTTCTGAACGGCCGACTGTATGGCCTGTTCTCTAGTATCATTTCTTCGAGCATGAGTTCGCGCACATCTTCCATGACACGTTGGTGATACTCCGTATTCTAATTAGAATGTGTGGAGAAGCAGTTGTCTATACATACGTAAGGCATGTGTTGTATCATCCGCTTCCATTTTTGATTCTGCCCTTTTCTTGGCCTCGTTATTGGACATTCCATCTCGCTCATATTTTCCCACTTTTTGTCCCCAAGATGTTTTCATTATTGTTCGAAGCTTAACGGTACATGACTCCAAACACTTTGTGTTCATCGCTGTCTATATCTTCTACATCTTCTTAGTTCTGGTCATAGGATATCCACCGTGTTAATGGAGGCGTTTCCGCGTGATCCTGCTTACACCATCGTTTGACGTGATTGTGTAAAGAATAAACGTCACAAAACACGATACCGCAATCGTCGGAAACCTGCATGTCTAGACTGTTATCAGACTCGAAGCTGGAATCACTCTCTATGTACTTTACCGGGGTGTCCCTTATAGTTTCGTAACTGAATATATTCGCTGATAATGCGATGGAGTATCCCTTATATACCTGTGTTCAGCTACTGATACATTCTGTTAAAAAATGTTGGGTCGAAGTCGCATGTATTCGGGTGTAGAGGCTTGAATATCAATAACGAGATGTCCATATGACTTTTCTGTGGCGTTTCGATATACATTCATAAAACTGTGTCTATTGGTAGGGTAGATCCGTCGTGCCAGTACAGAAATTTGATGTCTATCAACTGGGTAAACAAAGTTAAATATTTTGTATTGAGACTGATATCTCGGCACGCTTTTCCTTGAGGAAAACGTTCTGTGTCAGGAAAATGATCGTCAAGTTTCTATGATGAGATCCTTTAGTAAAAAGAATAGCCATTCGTTCATCCTCTTCGCATCTCCCGTCAAATCGTCCAATATGATGCAGTTCCGCACATTTACGTCTAGATACATATCTTGTTCAAGACAGTCTGGAATCCCCCTTACAAATTCATCGTTAGACAATTCTGTCTTTTTTCGTCGTATAATGGTTGATTCTGACTATAACACCAGACGATCCTTTGAGGTGGTGGTTGGATTGTTCCTTGGCACAATATCATCTTAGTTAATACCGATTTACCACTTTCACTCGGCCCAGACAAAACGAGTATACACGGATGTTTAAATTGGTGGGTCGTTGACCGAACCTACCATCAACTTGGTAACACCCGTCGCTCAAGCTGTCGGACAAGGCAAGTCAGAGGTAGCCAGGAAAAGACAACATATCTGGATTGAAAATGCGAGTTATTAGTGGACGTCATGGATGTTGTATAAGACGAATTGACAATCATTTTCTTCCCGTAATGAAGAGTGTTAGTTATGTTGATTTTGCGAACTACAATACTTGATAATATATTAAAATTAATTTATTTAAAGTACACTGTCATGAAAACATTGATCGGTGATCTTTTAAATTCGAATATACTCATATCTCGATTAGAGCTTTCGGATGATATAACAATTGTAAACATCGGTTCAGAACTAAGAAAGATATGGACATTTTAAGATATAATTACGTCACTTCCGGGTTGACCTCCTCAGAGATTACGAAACCCTTTGCAACGAGTCCAATAACTAGTGCGATAACTAGAGAACGAATAATCCTATGTACGGGGATCGGAGCAAGTTCATTTTTGTGGTTTATTAATCCCTCACATTACATAACTCTAAAACAGCTGAAAATTGAACCGACAACCCCGGGTCTAAATGAAAAGTTTTGGTGTCCTCTATTATTTGGTAGCATAAAGCAAAACAGTTAAAGCGTTAACGGTTGCACATATCGATAACAACTGATTTGACGGCTTTAATGTGCTCATTTTCTCCGTAAAAAACTTATCTTCCATCATCAGGGATAACTTTTTGAACAGCAATGTAAAGGGTTATACACAGGCAAGTTAAAACGCGTTCGTTGCAGGAGTTCAGACACAGACAGTATGACGCTTTTAAAGGAGATTAATTTCTGATGTCAATGGGGCATTGTGTACGTTTCCGGCCTTAACTCAACAGACGCAGACAGTATGGCTCAGGTTTGCGGGGGATAAAATTGCGACTGATGTATCTGTGTTAGGATAGATAATGCCGTTAATATTAGTAAATTACCCAAGAAACGCCGTGATATAACCAGAGACATACACATACATATATTTTCATGTATTTTTATAATTTTGTATGTCCCTTATATAACTGAAAATGACATAGCCCTTTAATTATTTCAATTCCAAAGCAATATTGAGACTTTTGCGAACAATACAGATTCAGGAGAGTTCGCTCGTAACGAGCTGTTTCAGCTGCAATCAGCATTGTTTGCATTTTAGTTTTAAAAATATTCCAAAACTAGTATTACATGAAAAATAGAGTCGTCCGATTTTGATTTTGATTCTTTATGAAGGTTTGGTACACTTGTGTCAAGTTGTATGCATTCCTGATATAATTTTATAGACACAAAACCGTTCATCATGGGATTCGAACCCGGGACCTTTGGTACGAGAGGCATACGCTCTACCACTGTACCATTATATGCATACACTAAAAGAAGGCATCCGTGATTATATTCTTGCGAGTTTGAATCGTGTGTTGTTCATCAGCAACCTAGGACAAAGAAAAAGTATTTTTTTTCCATTCTAGTACGTACACGCAGGTGGATGGTACAATATGTGTGAGTTTGTTCTGTTGTATTTTATTCTGCGTAGGAACATTAACGAGCTGTTCCCTATTTTTTCATCTTCGTATATACAAATACTTTCGTATTTGTTTTGATGATTTCACACACAAGTATGTTACTATGTAGACTTTGACCCGCTTGTGTATATCCGCTAATGTACATGTTCATTTTCACATATTTACACTAAAATGTTAATTGATTGATTGGGGTTTAACGCTAGTTTCACACATGCTCCAGTCATATCACAGCAGTCAGTTCTTTTACTCGTGTGTTTCCTGACTTTCTCACGTCACAACACCACACACCAGTCTTTCCAAGCTGCTGACTGTATTTCCACATACACTGTTAGACAACTGGTGGAAGATGATTGTCGCTTGTAGCTGGCCGAGATGGTTTTCGAACTCACAACCCCCGGATTGACAGCCCGTATCGCTTCCGACTGGGCTATCGGGGCTCGGTTACACTACAATGATATAATAATCCATGTTTGAGGATGTTCATGCATAAAGGTATGAGTTTTATAATTTCGTGTAAGTTTAAACATTATTTGTGCCGTACCGCGAGAAAACCAATATTGTGGAATCTGCGTACAGTAACGACCCGGATCAACTTAAGCATGATGCATAGGCTAACCCGGACAGACACGTTTCGCCTCATGTGGATCTTCTGTTTCAGGAATCAGTACTCTATACCTACATCCCCCTGAGACGGAATGCGTCGGCCGGGATTAGCCTGCACGGACTGCGCAAGCTGATCTTGGTCGATACATTGAGCAGAGTCCTTAATGTTGGTTTTCTCCTAGAACGGCTCATTTTAGTTATATCACGGCGACGGTTCACTTATCCATGACCCCTGGACAAACACACCAGTACTAGGCTAGGAAATGTATCTTGCCCATGGGCACCCCTCAATAATCGTTGCGCCTCAACTAGAGATCGAACCCGGGACGCACGGTTCGAAATATCCGATGCTAACCACTATACCACGACGGTCTCCAATTAAGCGTCGGTTCATATGAGCATAAACAAAGACTTCATCAAATTTTCTCACTCACCAGCAGCTTCTAATAATGAGTAATTTTCCTTTTGTCCCAATGTTTGCAACTATATTGATCGATAAACTTTTAACAGACGGAGAAAATTAGAAACAGTCTCAGTAAATACTTAATGTATTTGCATAAACAATACGATTATATGCGAGAGGACCCACCAGCGGAAACAGCTCTGACAATGCTCCATGTAACAGGCTGCTCAAAGAAAAGGACGCCAAACTTTCCCAGAGTGATCTGTTGTACATGTATATATCCAAATTTTAGAATTTTGAAATATATTTTACGTAGTGCAAAAAATCATGAAGGTTGAATGCCAAAGTGATTACTTTCTACGCAACTGAACTCAAAACCATGCTGAATTCAAAAAACAAATCATCATCATAAAGTAAAATTAATTTCCATTCTACCACATTACAACATCGGCCAAAGATAAGCAGATATACGCTGGCGGTAAAAAAGTCCTGAAATTGATACATTATATGATTTATTCAAAACAAGAGGTCATGAAATGTGATTTGTCATGCCAACCGCAATAACTAATTATGCAGTCAGGTAAGCCAATACAAGAGGTCCAAGAGGACCACAGAGCGAAAACCTACACACTATGTTTCCTGTCTTTTGTCAAGTTTATATGACTAAGAAGGTCACCCAAGAAATGTTTATGTACCAGTTAGTATTTAACAAGAATATTTCCAAGGTTTACCCTATATATCTCTATGTAAAAAAATGTGAACCCCAGGGCGGGGAAAATTTAGTTCCAAAGATAATTTAAATGATCTTGGTAGAGAACAACTAGATATTGCTTCACACCAACTATCCAAGCTCTAAGCATTTCGGTTTCAGACAAGACGATTTTCAAAGTGTTTCCCTATATAGTCCTATGTAAAACAGGTAACACCCGGGGCGGGGCCAATTTTGATCCCGGGTGTATAATTTGAACAATCTTTGTAGAGGATTTTAGATTTTGCTACACACCAAATATCTAAGCTCTAGGCCTTTCCGTTTCAGACAAGATGATTTTCAAAGATTTTCCATATATATATCTCTATGTAAAAAAGGTGACCCCAGGGTCGGGGCCAATTTTGACCTCATGGGCATAACTTTAACAATCTTTGTAAAGGACTACTAGACATTGTTACACACCAAATATCAAAGCTCTAGGCCTTTCGGTTTCGGACGAGAAGATTTTTTTTTTTTTTTTTACTATATATACATATATGGAAAACAAGCCCCGCTCCCTGACAGCCATGTTTTTCAAAAGATCGGAATAATTTCAACAATCTTGGTGGAGGGTCACCCAAGGAACATTTGTGTCTAATTATCTATAAATTGGGCCAGTACTTTTGAACGAGTTTTATTTTAAAGTTTTAACAATGCAAAGATAAGGAAAACAAGCTTCCCCCAATTTCTTTTTGAAAGCAGTCCATTGGTTACGTAGTTACAGACGGACGGACGGACGTACAGACGACGACGACGGATGCCGAACGGTGAGTGATCACAAAAGCTCGGTTTGGGTCGACGTTCCCAGCTCCACTATTTACTTATTTTGCTTTTTTTTTTATATTATCCAAAGAAACCCATCCCACATGTCGATGCAATTTATTTAATTAATTTTAATATTTCCGCCAGTTGATAAAGCCCTTAACGATAAACTTTATATTGGAATTCCTGCCATCGGACGATGCACTGCAGGTTTAAATTGTGTGCTGGAAGAATAAATGGGATAGTGTATCACCCTTATCTTACTGACCAGTCATCGATTGACGACTTGATTAAGGAAGTCAAGCGATCCGAATGACCACACAATTCGTTGGATAGCGATCACATTTTGGTGACAAGTTGTGAGTTCGAAGAAAGAATTTCAACTATTGGCCTCGTGAAGAGCTACTGAAGATCATCAATGGCGAAGAAAATGCTTACATAAATGTGCCTTATGTCAGCGCATAGAGATCTGGATATCAATATTTATGTCTTCAAAAGTCTTCTGCTACATATTTATTTTGTTATCTAAAGCATATTTATTAATTAAAAACGCAGTCTACTTAGTATCACTTAATACCCAGTCACGATTACCTTGCGACATGTTTGAGAGTAGTTTGTGGCGGGTTTCTAATCATTTTCGGCCGGAATCCTTCGGGACTCCTTGCGGGCATCGAGGTACTTTTAACTCGGACTTAAAACCTCATCGCACATTAATCGGATGATGTCTGGCCGATGTCCGGCCGGGCATCACACATATTGGGCTAGCGCCGAGCCAAAATTTTGGACTACCCAAACAATCTTGACGCCGCTCAGTGCCCGGCCGCAAAACGGCCAGACATTGACTTAGGACAGGTCGACGTCTGGCCCACCACCCACTGTGGCTCGAAGGTTATAAAAGCCGGCTCTCGCATCATTCATCAGATCATCCAGTCGCGTTCTTCACAGAAGTAATAAGTTAACACACAGTCTATCACAAAAGCTTCAGAATAACGGTAATACAAGATGCCCTAGATAAGATGGAATGACTGAAGGAGAATGAGAGTGCAGAACCCACAAGAGAGGGAGAGTGGCAGTGAAGTGAAAGAGACCATGCCTCTTCTCTTCAGCTATCACTGCACCAATAACTAAGTTGTAGCGGTAGAGTGCAAACGCCAACCCCTCCCTCAACCGGGCGACCCAATCGCGCTGTGCAGGTGCCCACAAGCCATGTGGAGGTATCAACGGTATTCTCGTAAAAATGTTTGTGTTAATGCTATCTAAGTTCGAATATGGGTAATATTGGGTCAGAAACTAGGTCACTTGGCCAAATTAAAGGGAAATCTTGTTAACACTCTGGAAGCTGTATTTTGTACTTGAGCATGTTAAAACTGTATCAGAATGTTTGTTTACATGTGATATGTAGGCCAAATTCGAATATTGGTCAGGTCTGTTAAAAAACTAGGTCACTAGACCAAATTTAAAGAAAGTCTCGTTAACACTGTACAAGCCACATTTTCTGCTTCAGCAGTTTAAAATAAGGAAGAATGTTGATCTTAATGATTTCTAGGCCAAGTTCGAAAATGGGTCATGCCGGGTCAATAACTAGGTCACAAGGCTAAATTGAAAGAAAATATAGGTCAAGTAAGACTAGTGATCATATTGGTTCGGAAACTAGGTCACTACGCCAAATTGAAAGGCTATCTGGATGCTGCATTTTTAAGTTGAGCATGTTGAAACTGTTTCAGAATGTTTGTCTCAATTATATGTAGGCCAAGTTTGAAAACTGGTCATGTCTGTTCAAAAACAAAGGTCACTAGGCCAAATTGAAGGAAAATCTTGTCAAAACTGTAGAAGCCTTTTTTTTGTAAATATTAAGTCAGAATGTTTATCTAAATGATATCTATGCCATGTTCGAATATGGGTCATGCCGGTTTAAAAATTAGGTCACTAGGCCAAATTGAAGGACAATATTGTTTATACTCTAGACGTCGCATTCTTTGCTTCAGCAGCTTGCAACTTTGTCAGAATGTTTGTATTGATAATATCCAATCCATTTTTAAATATAGGTCATATCAAGTAAAAATATTAAAAGGCCACTAGGCCAAATGAAGGAAAATCTTGAAAACACTATGGTTGAATTTGATTCTTTGTGAGAATAATTGTCTTGATGAGTTTTTCATTGATCAAACACTTTCTCCCAGTCTAGTACATGACTTAGAGAATTATTTCAACTTCACGGAGGTTGATTTAACTTTGACACATTTCTCAATATAATAAGGCGGAAACTTCAAAATATTCTGCCTAAATCTGATGTCAAATTATTCTTTGATTATTCATATCTTAAATGTGAATACGTATGAGCTCTTGCACTCAGGTAACCGATAAAGTGCCAACAAGGTCCTCCTGTTTTCAAATTAGCAGTTTCATAATATTTACTATTTTTGATATGAACTTTCAACTTCTTAACAATAAATACATAAACATAAGCTGCAATTATTATTTCCTTTCTCATTTTCTCTTCTTCTCCAGCCTTCCTGCATCCCCGAGGCCGGCAGCACTTTTAGTGCTTTGATTTGGCAATGGCGGCGGTCCATCTCCACTGCTAGCCTCTATCTTAAGCTTTCCAACATCTACGCTGTTTTTAACATTTGTACTTTCAGCGTTCACCTTTAAAAACAAAATGGATTTAATGTATTGTAATTATCTCCTTGACAGAAGAATTGGTAAAGCTGAACAATATCTTCTTTTTTTCAAATGTTGTCAGCACCTTTTCAATAATTCATATCTTACACTCTTAACATTAGATGTTTTTAAAGCAGACGATCAGTATTTCTAAAAACGCAATGTAATCCGTTGAATATGTATACGTTTTACGTTCTCTTAGTCTCCAATAATCAGCAACGTTTCGCCACATCTAATGCGTACTTGGTGGATTATGCTTGGGTCATATGTCAATACTATTAATTATCCTCCATTATGTCATTATTTTCAATCAGTTATTGAAAAATCAGAGTTAATCATATCCTGATAAGCTCACTGTTTCAATTAGTGACTTGATAAATTGATAATCTTTCTGTCTTTATATTAACGCGTCCCTACATGCCATCAGTAGGTAAAACCATGAAAATAAAATAAAAACAAGTGTTTGCTAGGACGAACGATCGAAACTTATTGACATTCTTGAATGCCCAAAATGCTATTTTGTTTTTCGATAATGATACACTTATCTTGATTCCAATTTCAGTTTTCAATCCGATTTAATCCGTGTTTAGAAGCCCATGTTCTCTGTAACTTTTGGAAGTATAAAAATAATCTAGCAAAACCAACCATATTGCTAATCCAGATATACGTTTTGTTCTCTTTTTAAACTGTTCGCCAATTTGCCACAACAGTTTTCAAGCAACGTCTGATAAACATTGATGCGACATGCATGAAGATTTGTTTTAACTTGTCGAAATAATTTAAGGTTGCCTGTAATGATCGTTACTTACCTCGTGTACGTTCAGATATCTCATAGTATGGCCGCCTTCTCGCCATCTGTGTGAATCAGAGCGGGTGTCCTCCGAAGTTTTGTTAGATAGCTCGACACTTAGAATCTCACAAGAACTTCGCATTTCCAAACTGTCCATGCTTGCAGGCACGTTGGAATCCGAAGTGCTTGACGATAAGATAGTTGACACGCTGACATGCATTTTACACATACATTCAAATGGTTCACGTGCGTTTGATAATGTTCTGTGAATGCCATCTGCGAGGTGTTTATAGTGTCCCTTATTTCGGAGAGAATTTCCCAACGTTTTGAAAGCGTCTCTTGAGACAAAGCTGTTCAGGATTCTCTCCCATAACTTATCCTGCACACCTGTTGGTTTTTCACTAAAAATCAGTTCGTTGTACAATTCGTCGGTTATGCAATCTTCTGCCCATAATTTATCCGCAACGTATTTCACATTCACTTGACTTTTCAGTTTACACAGTAAACACTTTCTTACACGAAACCCTAAATCAATGTTGCTTTCAATGGTTTGTCGAATTTTCTGTGCGAGTGTTTTATTATGTTTTTCGATAAAATCGACAAATTTTATCAAAACATCCAAATCCCTTGTTTTAATTACGGTCACCAGTCTGCGTACTTGATCTTTACGGTCTGGTTTTTCGCGAATTGTTCTGCATTCGTCTTCAGTTAAACATCCGCCAGATGTTAAAACATCCGGCAGTTCACTCTCCTTAAAAATAGTTCCGTCAACTATGTCTTCAATGTGAGTTTGGAGAGCCTTTGCGTAACAATCTCTCTTGTTGTGCCTTCGTCTCCCTAGATTTAAGATATTATAGTGAATTATTTAATGTTAACCCTTTCCCTCATATGGACGCATTCTGACGCTTCTGCAGCAGACGGATTTTTGAAAACAATGCGACAAAAAAAGAAATTACTCGAAACCAGCAATTTCCACTTTTGCCACATGGTTTTTAACTTTTTTCAATAATTATATGTTCATTTATGGGGATTTTCCATGTTTTTGCCTAGATGTTTCTTGTCAAAGTCGTCTGCTGAAAGAAATGATTTGATCAAGTTCCACTTGTATTACAATTACAATGATGTCGTTTTAGTTCAGGTTTCCAGTCGGATGCACATATAATATCAGCTTTAAAAAATTCAAATGAAAATTAGGATAACGTATCTGGTAAGAAAGGAGGTGTTGTTTAACCCTAACACTCTCTCAAATACAGACGTTTACCATCGCCTATGCAGCAGATGACTTTGTTGAACATCTTTATAAATAAAAATATCATTGTTTAATAGAGTTGAATACATTGTGGCAAAAGAAATAAATGCCACATCGTCTTCAAAATAAATTCGTCTGCTTCAAATGCATCGTATGTCGTCTGTATCAGGGAAAGAATTAAAAGGAACTCTTCATAATTGGCAGATTTTAGAACCATATCTCCAGATGTTCACAGGTCAAATTATTAAAAAATCAAACGACTTTATCTATATCATACGTACAGTCAGCTTAAGATACACGTGTGTTATTATTTGCCTTTAGAAGAAAAAGAACGCCATTTTTGTTTACTTCTTTCGGAAATGAAATTAAAGATTAGACCTACTGGCCCAAATTGTCTTCAAATAGAATGTAATTGACAGACCTGAAAGTTTCCTCAGCATAGTATATGGCCGCGGTGAGTTTGGTAAAGCATCTGGTGATTTTTTCGGGATCCCGATAATGATCGGCAAGATCTCTGGTTGTCGACTGTATGATGGATTTGGAACGCTATTGATGACAGGTCTATCAGCAACACCAGAGGGCTCTACTATATCAACTTCCGGATTGATAGGCTCGGGTAAATTCGCATTATTAACATACACAGGTTCTTTATCGTCAATAGGACATGCGTAGTTGATGTCTGCGCTGCTTAATGTACAGGAAGGACAATGGTGTGTTGTATTCGGTAGCTGGGAGAGAAGCTGTTGAATACTTTCCACAAGGGGTTGTAACTCCTGTTTGACAGCCATCACAACATTACTTGTAATTTCGTTCATCGTTCGATCATCTAAACCCTGTGGTGGAAAACAACATGTTGTTAACACAAAAAGTAGTACGTTAAGTTTGATACATAAAGATCGTTAACATACCCACTTTTGATTGCGTAACCGGACTCAACGCTATTGAATGGTTTATGACGATCATGTATCTTCTGTTTGCAATTTTAAGAATCTTAACGAAAACAAACTAACACTCATAATAAACCTTATAATGAATATTAAATGAGCGTAATCGTGTAGACCTAGATCCATCTGAGAATTCACACTTATCAAGATCTACATTGTTAACATTATACATAAATAAACTTGAACGAAGCTTCTGTCAACTTATATAGATTCTGATCAGATGGATTTGATGTACAGGCTGATATGAACCCACGCTTTTCAATATTCCACCTTGTACCGTTTCTAATTAGCGGGCTTAAACTGTCTTAAGCCGCGCGACATTTTGTTTTATAACGGGCCATTTACCTTCTAGCGGTTAGAATATATTTAGCTATTTCAGCGCCAATGACAATATTGAGGTTTATGCAAAAAATACGTTACGAACTGTCTCACCTGAAATCAGCATTGTTTGCCTTACTGTATGAAAAGTGGAGACGTCCGATTCTGAACATTGAATAGTCTTATTAAGGAATTTTGACCCTAAAAGAGTTAAAGAATATGAACCAAATATACGGTTAGAGGAGACATTTATTTTCAACGCCTTGAGAACAAGCATATTCTCAGCATTTTTATTTTTTGTTTAGTAAGAATAAAATTAACATTTTACCTACCAATACTCCACTAGTTTGTACTATGCTTGGTCCAGGGCAGGGCGGTGGTAGATTACCGGTTGGGGACTGATCCCCATAGATCGTGCCATGACCACCGGATGCAATCGTCTGATGTTCTGTTGCCGGATAATTGACATGTCTAGGGTTAAGGAGTTGTAATAGATTTGCTATTTTTCCATGTCGCTTCTTCTTGTCCTTTCGGTCCATTCTCTACAAAGAGTAATAACTTGTTATCAACAATCGGAACTTCTCGGGTAACAATCGGAACTCCTCGGGTAATTCTGTGCCCTATCATCAAACCTCGGATCAATCGGAACTCCTCGGGTAATTATGTCATCCATCAGTGGTGAAGCATTCATCACCGAGGAATTCCGATTGATGTTATCAATTGTGGTACACATTCATTAATGCGAGGTTTATCCCCTTGCAACTCATCTGAAAAAGCAAAAGACCTTCCCTGTGCTCAAATTCGAGACCTCCTGTCATGCGGGCGCACATTGAGACTTTAGCCAGTATACCAACAATAGAAACGTATTTTCGCTAACGATTTGAATTGGATGACTTTACCCTTCCCCATATACAGACGCTTGCTGAAGCTTCGATACCCGCTGACTTTGGAAAACCCTATGGCAAAAAATTAGCAATTTATCCTTTCGTCATAAAGTTTTTAACTTTATCCAATGAATGTTCTTTCTTTTATAGTGATAGTTCATGCGTTTGTTTGAATGTTTTCAAAGTCGTCTGCTGCGGATTTGTTGTATGTGGGAAAGGGTTAAAAGAAATCGACGATGATTTAACTCTTATCCTACCGAAAAAACAAAGGAGTGAGATAAAACGAATGTCTTTACGATAAACGACTGTGAAACATAACCTTCATACTATAGCCTTAAAGGTCAAACTATACCAAATAATCCGCGGGTCAGAGTGATCTTCGGCCAAGTATCCATGTGCGTGAAGTTAGCTTGATTAGCCGGAACAGCCGGAACAGCCGGAACTCCAGCTGTATTAACAATCCGTAATAGCCGAACTCCGGCTGTATTAACCATCCGGAACAGCCTGAACTCCGCCTACACTGGCTTTATTAACCAGCCGGAACAACGGGAATTTCGGTTACACTGGCTGTATTAAGCAGCCGGAACAATCGGAACTCCGGCTACTCCGACTGTTTTAACTACGGCTACACCGGCTGTATTAAGCAGACGGAACAGCGGGAAATCCGGTTACACCGGCTGTATTAACCAGGCGAAACTCCGGCTACTCCGGCCCGGCTGGGCATGGCAGCCGGCTGATGCAACTTGGCGAAACAGGACCTCGTGCAACACGAGGTCAGTTTGAGGTGCTTTCACCTGGCATGCATCAATCAATCGTCCAATCCATCTATCTCGAACAATAGGCACGCCCAAATGAGGGTGGGAGCCACTCTGTCCGCCCAACTCCGGCTTGGTTTTGCAGCCGGCTGCCATAAATCCGGGTGGAATCCGGCTAGCGCGACTAGGAGCCAAAGTCTGTCATTTTCACCTGACATATGTCACGATGCCAGTTAAACTCTCTAATTCGAGCAATATACAGCCGGAGTTGGGCTGTAAACTTGGCCAAAATGCCAACTTCATCTTAACATTGCAGCCAGCTGCCATACATCTGGGTGGAATACGGCTAGTGCGACTTGGAGTCCGAGTGTGGCGCTTTCACCAGACACATGTCACGATGCCAGTTAAACTCTCTAATTAGAACAGAACGGGTGCAAAGTCGGGACTTTGTCTGGAAATCTCAACTCCGGCTGGGCGTGGCATCCGGCTGACACAACTTGGCGAAAAAGGACCTCGTGCAGCACGAAGTCAGTTTGGGGTGCTTTCACCTGGCATGCATCAATCAATCTTCCAATCCATCTATCTCGAACGATAGCACGCCGAAACGAGGGTGGGAGCCACTCTGTCAGCCCAACTCAGGCTTGGTTTTACAGCCGGCTGCCATACATCCGTATGGATGCCAGCTGAGCTCTCTAATTCGACTAGGATGTTAGCAGGAATAAGTCAGATGGAAGAAATTCATTTTCCATAGTCGACCATTATAGCGTTCGGGGCTATCGCTCTTTCCCAACAGCCGAAATAACCCAGAAACCTATATTCAATTAAGGTTCATTATCAAAACTACTTAAAAAACAAAACAAAACATTACTATCCTCCCGGTTGTTTTAGTTTTGACGACAAATCAAAGGTCACCGCAGTGAATTTCACTCATGTTGTTCTGAAAATTGCTCCAAAGCTGTCAATAAAGCTAAAAGCAAACAATATTTTGATTACAAATCAGTCGGTGTGTATTCAACGTTATTAAAAACACTTTCAACTTGCAACAAATCATTATTGTCCAATGGGAGACCACTTCAGTCTTATGAATTCACCTGTCTTCCCTTTGACCTTCAGTAGTTTCGTAACCGGTACATTTCGTAACCAAACGAAGTTTATTTCGTAACCGTGTGTCCGTTATTTCGTTATCTTCTGTGAAACCAACATTCTGTCTTTTATAAATTCGTACAAATCATATATTTGTTCAGAAAAATGTATTTCTGAACTTGTTTTAGGTTTAACTTAAGTTATGTCATTGACACATATATATATATATATATATATATATATATATGCTATTGGAATAGCAAGTAGGCTTATAATGAAGAAATTGTTTAAAAGTGTAAACTTACCTTGTATAAACGTATCTTATTCAGTCTTAATTTAAATTTGTCCATCACATTATAAATTCTTTCAGGGAATTTAAAGTTATCTGATCGAATATGAACTACATGACTGTGGCAAATAAGAGTATTTCATTATTGATAGTTCTCCCATTCCCGTAATACTATCCATCATAATGTAGTAAAAAATACCAGATATCTCTGTCGAGAAATGGTCGGATACACATCATTTCACTTATGTGTAATATAATACAAGAAGAATTTTGATGCAAAGCATCAAAGATGCGCATGCTTTTGAAGCATGACTTAAAGGAAGCAGATGCAGTTCAGTACATTTAAATATGTAAATATTTCGAACAAGAAGGCCAAATGTCCCTTTATTTCAATCAAGAAGGCCAAGATGTGCCTATATTGCTACCATAGCCTATATAAAAAGGTTACCAAGAGCAGAAAGGGTCAATATTGACGTAGGGATTAAACGTTTTACATGCTACGATCTATGTGATATTCAGCATGTGAAGTGAGTCGTGAAATGACAAGTTTAGTCCTGAAACCATTTGGATTACGGTTTGCTTAATATTCACTGCAACTATAATGTGTCATACAAGCTGAAGTTTCTCAATTTTATTTACCAATAAACTGTTTTTCAATCCTCTAACTAGATCCATTAGATAAAAGAAAACATAGGTGCTTAAATATTAAAATATATTAAGGTGTTTTGCCTCTAGTTATAAGTTAAGTGTGACGCAAGCTTAGGAAGGAGAGGTGGAAGTATGATAGCAAAAACGGGAGTATATAAACAAAAAATACGAAGTAATTAAAAAAGAAAAGAAAGATATGTATGATCAAGATTGAGCATTATGAAAGTTCACATGTATAGTCAACATATAGCAAGCATTATTAAGTCTATTTTGTTTGTTTGTAATGTTAATCGTTTTGAACATGCCAGTAGAAAACTGAAAAAAAACAAAAGAAAATGGTCAAGTCAGTTCCCCAAGAGCAAAGAGCGAAAACCAGTTGGTACGGATCGTTTATCCCGAACGAAACATGAACAACCGGGTAAGAATCCAATGAATTTTAGAAATCGGATGAAATCGTGAAAACAGCAAAGTATTATCGCCAAGCGATGACATGCTGCATTTATATCACGTTACCTCAATGCGTATTGCATAGTTGGGTTAACGTTGTTTTTATAGTTTCTAGAATTATACTGTAATATGTAGTAATTAAAATGAATCATCATTGATTTTTTTAAAGATTACCCATTTAAAAAAAATCAATATCGTAAATAGGCAAAAACAACGCCAGAAACTTTTTTCTGAGCTTTGATGAATCGGGTTGTAAACCAAACTATAAAAAAGCGTATCCTAGGAAGTTAGGGGAACGTTATTAAATACCCATTACATGTGTCTAAAGTTTTGTAATAACGGTAGAAGACATACGTATTTTGTATCTTGCTGTTTCTTAAATCATTTTATACAATTTATTTATTCATAAAGGTTGTTTTTTTCAAAAATATAACAGAGTTGTTCTTAACAAAAATCATGTTGGTTGCTCCCTTTTCGATTACGTCACCCCATGGTACAAAATTAAAACCTATCCCATACTGACGCCAAGCTTCCACGCGGCGTCAATGAACTTATGATTGCCTGCAACCTGTCCTGGTTACCGACTTGTATATAAAATACAGTATGCATCATTGTTTCTCTCACGATCTTAATCTCTTGTTTGTATAATCTTCAAATATGGAGGAAATAAAGATAATGATAATAACTTCATTTGACGCGCCGCATAATTAATTTAATGTATTTTAATCATAGCAATTATTTAAGTATAAAGGTTGAGGAGAATAATAATATTTTCATCATGGGAATCTGAATCGGGGTTCGCAAGAGCAACTTACATTGTTTTAGACCGGTTTTAATCATCAACAGGCTGTCAAATGCGATTTAGGTATATGCATGACAATCCAAGAACAACTAGGAATTTTATGTTATATTCCTAAATATATAACAATTTCTCACATATAAATTAATTATCTTCGATTTCAAAACTGTTAACATGACACCTCATTAACTATAACAAAACCTGTTACGAAATGACATATTACTTTTAATTAATTATCAATATCAACAACAACATTTATTTATCAATAAGCATTACATATGCTTATGGCCTAAATGCGATTGGTTTGAGACCGGTACATTTTGTAATCCACGCCACTTTGTGACGTTACTAAGAATGACCACGATGTGCCAAATTTGTTTGGATGCTCTGATTAAATTCCTTGGTTCAGTGGCCCATTGAGACTGGTAATACCACGGACATCTCTGTCTCAGACGTTAAAGCTGTCTAAAAGTTTAACGCTAAACTTTAAGTGTAAGTGTATTAAGAACTCACATTGTGTTAATGATAATCGCCATTTTCAACAATAGTTCAGTTATAGCCGTCTTCAAAAATTAACATTAAAACTGCGATACAATTTGGAAAACTGAATGTGTATTAAGAATACACGTTGCGTTGAAATGAAATCGACACTTTCAACATTTTCATGATAAGATAATGAGAAAACGTCTGGTAACCTCTGGAGGGCCGTAACAGATTGTAAGTCAAGACATGGACATTTAAAACATTTTAAACAAGTTTATAATAATCAATCTTATGAAACAATCTTGTAACATTCATTTGATACCGTCCCGGACGTCCGGGATTGTGCCGAAAATCATATCTCTCCCGGAGGACCCACATTTGTCCCGGAAAGTCATACAAAACGAAAAATTAAAAAAATACTTTTACCAATCTAGGTAGATAGTAGGCCAGTATGGGATTTGTTATATGTAGTAGTAAGTAATACTCTTTATATACATCTCATCATTGTACATGCAATCAAACATTTACAATTTAATGTATACAATACAACATAAAAGTACAATGCTACTCCGAAATGGAGTTATAAGTGATGAGGAATTAATAAAAAACATAATTCCCTACATAACATTAAAATGGTGCACATAAAGATAAATATATACATATGCACACACATGTGTTTACATATTATAGAACGATTAAAAAAAGTAATAAAATTGCTAAAAAGTGTAATGAGATAAAATTTCGATTAGATCAGATCAAAACAAACAGGATTAGTTTTTACAGATGACGTATTCTACGTTTATAACGTCACCCTTTAAACAATGATACGAGAAATTTAAATAAAAAATCTATTGACATAAAATGTTAATAATATTTGGCGTCTTTGTAAACTATTAAAGCAGGTTGTTGCACAAATTCTTAGCAAATCTACATTTGAAAACAGGAAGCAGTATTTATCATTATCAGACATAGATATAAAATTGACATTATAAGCATAGGCTTTGTAGAAAATATCGCTTTTAAAATCATCGTATACTGGGCAATTTGACATAACAAAGTATTCATTTTCTATAGAGTAAGTATCACAAACAGGACAAATCCTAGATTCCTCAGGTATACCTTCGTATCTGCTAGTTTCAATCCGAATAGGGGCAACTGCAGAAGGCAGAACAGTGTCTCGGCGGTAAGATCATATTACAATATTCTTCTGTTTGAAAATCAGATTTGAATAGCTTATATGTTCGCATATTTCGCCCACGACCAGAGGAGCCTACAACATTGTTTATACGTAATTACCAGTTATTTATAAAACTAGCATAAGTTTGTGCTTCAACATCTTTTGCAAAAGAACGAAATACAGAGTATGGTAGATTAGTGTACATAGATAGATAATTCTTATCAAATAACTATTGACATTAAAGTACCAGTTACGGCAAAAGCTAGATGCTTTATTGTTTGCCCAGAGGGCTATTCGTTTATTTATCCGGACTGGATATTGTTATTGACTTTGGTCTAAAATGTAAAACATCACTCTTGGAAGCATTTATATACATGCTATTCAAAGAACACCACTCATTTAGTGTCGGTGTGGTCATCGTCAATTATCCGATAATTGATTTAATAGGCTTTTGATACAACACGTCGGGGAGCGTACTGGTATAATAATTAATTGTATTAAATGAATTAGTTTGGTGTTATGAATGACGTTTTTAATTGATGAATGGAAAACGCGCGTAAAGTTTAATTAGTGCACGTAAATTAAAATACATACGACACATACATGATTTTGTATTACTGTGTAAATTATAAATTTTATTCATTTATGTTGGTATGATTATAAAAGGAAATGAAATTGAAGCCCGTGAGGTTGTTGATCTAACCTAAAAAGGGTACATTTTCCCGACGTTACAAATAAACCCAAAATATGTCCTAGAATGCACCACGGGCGTTCCCAATTTATTTGATTGTGTGGTCATTTCGTCGGAGATCACCCCAACAATTATCACAGGTATGCGTAGTCTAACAGCTCGTAAGTTAAAACCAGGACGGTTAAAACGCTTTTCTGTTTTATGTTTTGAAACAGTCTGGTAACCTCTTACGCGTTACAACAGCACCTAAGTTGATACCTAGACGGTCACAATCTTTTCAACAAATAATCGTAATTTTATAACAAGACAAACATGTTTAAAGACTGGTTACCTCTGGCCTAAAAACGCAGGAGAGACTCGCCTTTACGTGATTCATGGCTTTATCCCTACTTGGTGCAACGGGTAGGGAGAACAAAGGTGTCATGAATACATTTATTTTTTTATTAGAAAATTCGTAGATGTACCCAAACTATATAATATGTACATGAAATGATGTAATATTTTCCCTCAAAAATATTTGTCGATCAGTCATGTTCATTGGCAAGGTCTTTGTGTTGTCTGAATGATTGTTTTGTGTTTTATACCGCTTTCAACCATAATGTCATCTCGGCGTCACCGGGGTTAATTACCAGTAATACCGCTCCATTTATCCTGACACCAGCAAGTCAGTCGTAGTGCTAACCCCGCAACACTGAGCGCCAAGGAGGGCAGCCATTACTACCATTTTTAAAGTCAGCTGAAAGTGCCACACTCTGGCTCGCACTAGACGGATTCAACCCGGATTTCTGGCAGCTGGCTACAATTTTAAAGCCCAACTCCGGCTGTATATTGCTCGAATTAGAGAAATTAACTGGTAACCTGACATGTGTCAGGTGAAAGATACACACCCTGGCTCCCAGTCACGCTAGCCGGATTCCGCCCGGATTTATGGCAGCTGGCTGCAAAACCCAGTAGGAGTTGAGCCGACAGAGTGGCTCCAGCCCTCGTTTTGGAGTCTGATTGATTGATGCATGCTAGGTGAAAGCGCCTTAAACTGACTTTATGTTGCACGAGGTCTTGTTCGCCAAGTTGCATCAGCCGGCTGCCATGCTTAGCCGAAGTTGGGGTTTCTCGAAAAAGTCCCGACTTTGCACCCGACATGTTCAAATTAGAGAGCTTAACTGCCATCCTGACAGGTATCAGGTGAAAATGCTACACTCTGGCTCCGAATGGCACAGTCCGGATTCCACTCGGATGTATGGCAGCTGGCTGCACTGTTCAGATGAAGTCGGCATTTTGTCAAAGCCTACAGCCTAACTCAAGCTGTATATATAAGATCAAATTAGAGTTTAACTGGTATTCTGACATGTGTCATGTGAAAGTGATATACTCTGGCTCCCAGTGTCGCCTGCCGGATTCCACACGGATTTATGGCAGCTGGCTGCAAAACACAGCCGGATTTTGGCCGACAGACTGGCTACAACCCTAGTTTTGGCGTCCCGATTTTTCGATATAGATGATTGAGCTGTTGATTGATGCATGCCAGGTGAAGGCCCCTCAAACTGACTTCGTGCTGCATGAGGTCCTGTTTCGTTAAGTTGCATCAGTCGCACTACCCGGATGTATGGCAGCTTGCTCGATGTTCAGATGAAGATGGCATTTTGGGCATGTCTACAGCCCAACTACGGCTTCATATTGCTCGAATTAGAGTTTAACTGGCATCCTGAAATGTGTCAGGTGAAAGTGAGACACTCTGGCTCCGAGTCAAGCTAGCCGGATTCCAGCCGGATTTATGGCAGCTGGCTACAAATCCCAGCCGGAGTTTGGCCGACAGAGAATCGATATAGATAGATAGATAGGGTGGTTGATTGATGCGTGCCAGGTGAAAGCGCCTCAAACTGACTTCGTGTTGAATGAGGTCCTGTTTCGCCAAGATGCGTAAGCCGGCTGCCATGCAGAGCCGGAGTTGGGATAACCCGACAAAGTCACGACTTTGCACCCGTTTTAATCGAATTAGAGAGTTTAACTGGCATCCGTCCAGCCGGATTTATGACGAAGTGGCTCCTGATATAGATTTGGCGTGCCTCCTTTTCGAGATAGATGAATTGATGCATGCCAGGTGATTTACTAAGACACAACTTTGCACCCTGCCTGTTCGAATTAGAGATTTTAACTGCAAAACCCAGCCGGAGTTGGGCCGACTTTGGCTCCGAGTCGCACTTAGTACAAGATCAAGATAAGATGAAAATTTCAAGATAATTTACAGATACTTCAGATGGTTCAAGCTTGTCCATATAGACAGTTCAGACAGCAGGAGTTGTCGGAACTCTGGCTATTCCGGTGTACTGATACTCGTGGATTGATACTCGTTATGATTTCCAGGATTTGCACCCGACATGTTTGAGTTAAGAGTTTAGCCGACTTCCTGACATGTTTTGCGCCGACGCTCGGAGCTTAGATTTTCCCAACAAAGTCCCGACTTTGCACGTGTTCGAGTTAGAGAGTTTGGCCTGCTGCAACCGATATCCCGATCTGGCTTCGAGTCGTACTAGGTGAAAAATCAAGCCAAGAGTAACATTTCAAGAGAATGTGTTCGCACATAATTAAACCTTGTCCATAAAGACAGTTCAGGAAAGCCAGAATTGCCAAAACGATGTTTTGACGGCTGATAAATACAGCTTGAGTTGGCGGAGCTGGGGCTGCACCCGGCCTGTTTGAGATTAAAAAAAAAAGAGTTAAACATGTGTAGCGCCGACAGAATTGCTCCAATCAGGTTCGATT
>JASEVX010000007.1:59737420-59812329 GCA_031761405.1 Serripes groenlandicus
TTTGGCTCGCCGGAGTCATACCGGATTACACATTTGTCGATTTTTTGAAATCAGTACTAGTACGGCAGCGCAACGGTATCAAATCGCTAAGAACGGTAGTACATCGTCGGTACATCGGCGAAAAAATAAGCAACGGCAGGCGATATCGGGTTTAACGGTTTGTTGTACAAAAATAATTTTAAAATTCTAATGTGGTCACTGTCCAGTTTTTCGCACAAATACTTTTTCATACAACCTTTTCCCCACACCAATTGCCTACTTTACCATTTAACTAAATGACACTAAATTACACTGAAAATACAGACTTTTTGAATATAATGGGGGAATCAGTGATCGTGAATCGTTTATCGATTATTTCTAAAGAAGTAATTTGATCTTTCTTTTTACATACACAGCCTTATCTATAATTAGTCTGTTTACCGAGCTATACGTTCTTTTTTTTATCTAGATCATGTCAAATTATATTGTGGCATGTTTAAAACGTATAATGGTCGTCACTGTACGTATAAATATGTCGTATTCGCTGACTGAATAAGTCACGTAACAATGGCAATCGTGTTAGACGTTGGATTATAAACTTTGGTTAAAGTTGTTAGATTTTTATATTGCAGCTATATCATTTTTGTATGTGCTATAACTTGTTTTAACATATCTGTAGGACCTTATTATCACTCTAGTGTACAGTAGGAGCATGCACCGTATACATACTCGTAAACAAACTAAAAACAATAACTTAACGCTTACGGGGAGACCCGGTGCACCACTTACTGGTGGGATTTACGGTAAAAGAAGAAGAAGAAGTTGGGCGCCTTATTATAGAATCTTCTAACTGAAACATATCTAGGCTCATTTTAATAGTATGGTGGTGAGAAATAGAAATCGTGTTTTGTTGATATATTTCACCACGTCACACGAAAATCGACCTTGTAGTAATTCGTTTCCTCTTGTTTAGCATGTGCGTATGGATATGAATCTGGAATTAGCGGGGCTGCAATTCTAGTTTTCGTATGAAGTTACATATTTAGCTTTTCTGAATGAAAGCGAAAAGTTGAGGCTGTGGATAAACTATGCGTACACACATCTTTAACGGAGTCTTCACTTTCACCTTTAACTTTTGTTTGCCGCGACCCTTATCTAATATCATTCGAGTCAATACACATTTTCATTCTGCATGTCCCGACTTTATCAGCGAATCGTGGTTTAAATAAGTGTACAGATTATATAACGGAGTCCCAGTTTTCTTCTTTTTGTGTTTGCTACGTTTTAAGAGATTTAATTGGAATTACATGTATTGTGTCAAATTAAGGTGGAAGTGCTTCTCTGCTTATAAATTATTTTACCAATTACTGTGTCAATCAATTAAGCAATCAATTATTGATTATCATGAATTGGTGGAAAGTGAATATTCTTACAGAACTGTACGTATACACTGGAACACCATTACTCACTACATATGTTGAAGTCTTTAGTCTAACTCAACCGGATGTCGAATTCCGTCTTGCGTTCAGTGAAACAGATTGGAAGGCGTCACGGTTGCTGTCCACCAATGAAATAATAGTTAATATCTAATAGCTTTTATTTGATTGGTGGATTGACAATCGTGAGCTACTAGACTGTTTCATTTAACACAGGGCTGGTATACCGCCATCCATCGAAACAAATGATTTCACAACTACACGCAAGGATTATTTTCATCACCGCCTCGTAGGTGTAGTGGTAGAGCGTCTGCCTCGAGAGGAAGGTGGGGGATGTCGCGTGTTCGATCCCCGGTCGAGTAAAATACTTTAAAAATGGTAGTAATGGCTGCCCTTCTTAGCGCTCAGGGTTGTAGGGTAAGCATAACGACTGACTGGCTGATGTTAGGATAAATGATTGACCATAAGAACTGCTAACTTACCCAGAAAACGTTGAATGCGGCGTAAAATATCAAACAATGAACGTTGAATGCGGCGTAAAATAGCAAACATTGAACGTTGAATGCGACGTAAAATATCAAACAATGAAGGTTGAATGCGGCGTAAAATATCAAACAATGAACGTTGAAAGCGGCGTAAAATATCAAACAATGAACGTTGAAAGCGGCGTAAAATATCAAACAATGAACGTTGAATGCGGCGTAAAATATCAAACAATGAACGTTGAATGCGTCGTAAAATATCAAACAATGAACGTTGAATGCGGCGTAAAATATCAAACAATGAACGTTGAAAGCGGCGTAAAATATCAAACAATGAACGTTGAATGCGGCGTAAAATATCAAACAATGAACGTTGAATGCGTCGTAAAATATCAAACAATGAAAGTTGAATGCGGCGTAAAATATCAAACAATGAACGTTGAAAGCGGCGTAAAATATCAAACAATGAACGTTGAATGCGGCGAAAAATATCAAACAATGAACGTTGAATGCGACGTAAAATATCAAACAATGAACGTTGAATGCGGCGTAAAATATCAAACAATGAACGTTGAATGTGACGTAAAATATCAAACAATGAACGTTGAATGCGACGTAAAATATCAAACAATGAACGTTGAATGCGACGTAAAATATCAAACAATGAACGTTGAAAGCGGCGTAAAATATCAAAAAATGAACGTTGAATGCGGCGTAAAATATCAAACAATGAACGTTGATTGCGGCGTAAAATATCAAACAATGAACGTTGAAAGCGGCGTATAATATCAAACAATGAACGTTGAATGCGGCGTAAAATATCAAACAATGAACGTTGAATGCGGCGTGAAACACCAAACATTGAATGTTGCTTTCATTTTTATATTCGACTGTTGTTTGTTTGTTTGAATTGAGTTTTACTCCGGTTTCAACAGCATTTCTGTTATACCACGGCGTTTCCTGGGTTAATTACCAGTACTACCGGTATTATTTATATTAACACCAGTTAACATCAGTCGTGATAATATCCCCGAAACTGTGAGCGCCATGGCAGGAAGCCATTTCTAACATCTTTAAAAAATTTGGTATGACAAGACCGGATATCTTCATTACTACTGGCTAAAATAAGTTAATCTCGAGCGTCCATCTTTAGTTGGTGTAAAACCTTGTTGTAAAATAACAAGCTTAAAATGTGTAAATAAGCGTCGACATGCGAAAATGGTATCTTGTTTAAATCACGAATATTGGAGACTCATATGAGCGTAAGGTATAGACACACTCACGTCACAGCCATCACTGACCGTCACTGACCGTCTAATTATTATGAAGACAGTGACACCTATTCGAATACAAATCTACAAATTTAGCCCAAGTAATAACGTGTCCATGTGCTTCTGTTACAGCATTAACGCTTTCCCACATACGACAAATGTGCAGCAGAAAACTTTGAAAAATCTGGTTTAAATATGGTAAACCAATATTAACCATTAAATAGATTTTAAAACAATGTGGCAAATGGAGAAATTGCTTAATTTATCTGCAATTTCACCTTTTGCCTCAAGGTTTTCAAAGAAGAGGGATCAGAAAGCGTCGGGTAAGGGTAAAACATAATATCACTTGTATCAGCATATTTTTGGCCTTGCCCCTTTTGCCCCTGGTCATAGTAGATAGACCATTTTTCTGAGTTGGCTGCCTGCAAATTGCAGTAAACATACAACGCATTTTAGGGTGAGACTGCGCAGAAACAATAGTTCATCATTTAAAAGGTTAAGATCATCCAAAAGTTATCATTATAATGTTGTTGGAACATCAGTGAAAAACTTAAGGCGTGAGTACTCCAATATAAGTTTACAAAATGCTTAGAAATTAATGTGCGCTGAGAGGTGAAATATGGAAGGTTATTATCATCTTTGCGAAGTGGAGCGGACAAGTACGACTATGTTTGAATATTTACGGAGAGTGTACAATTCAGTTTAAATGGAGTCATTTGCCATTGTGAAACAAATAATCATGCCTGATTTTACCATAATCTTTCCTTTTTTACATCTTTTTTTTTATATTCTGCAATTTCATATTCCACAATATATTTTACAAAAAGAAAAATAAGTTTGCGAATATTCACGGTAAATTGAGACGAAAAATAAATGGTAAACAAAGAAGTCACGTGACAAATGCGCATTGGGGGGTTACCGTGAAAGGTTAATAGTCATGTTCCCGAAGTGAAACGGAAAAGTACGAATATTTACGGGCATTGTCGATTTCAGTTTAAATAAAACATTGCGCCATTTCACTCGTCGGTTTGTTGTTTATACATTTTCTTTGATTTGACATTACAATATGCATGTTATAAATAGACAAAGAACATTTCGAACATTTCCGGGAAATAGCGACGAAGAAGATAATGTAAACATTAACCAATCAGAGAGCGCGATAGCTTTGTCGGACTTAGTGTGAAATAAAGGGAATTATATTTAGAACAGCGATGGAGGAAAGGGTGGAGGTTGTTAGCTTTGATGAACAAAGGAACTCCGTCGATTGAAAATAGAATCCACACACAGACGCGTGATAGCAGCTCGTTGGCTGATTGGCTATGGTTCAAATAGTTGAGAGAGAAATGTGTTGATCGCTTTCTTGCCTGAAGTGACCTAAAAGGAGACATTTTTTTCTTACACGACTTTTGACACTCCACGATGACTAAATACTTTATGTAATATATTAACTTTATCATAAAATACATTTATGTAGCATTGCGGTTTCCTCCGATCCAAAAAACACATTTCACTCAGTATGGGGAAAATGATTACATAACACAGAAGTGAATTGAAAACGGGCATGTTATTTTTCAATGCCAGGTAGATAAAATGAAATATCATTTTTAACATATCTGGGCAGGACACAAAAGCGCATAAACCTCTCATGTGCTTTTCTTGTATTAATTTGTTCACTTTGTGATGTTAAATGTTATCAATAATTTTCTTTTTTTATGATCAGTATAGCCATGATCAAACACTTTCTCCCAGTCAAGTCCATGGTTTAGAGAAATATTTTCTTTCAAACCTTTTTTTCCCCAACATCATTACCAGATCAGTTCATTGCATTGGTGCAGATTTTTTATTTTTTATTTAATCAGCATGAAACTTTGTCATACTATTTGTTTCTCATGTACTTTAGGCCTCGTTCAAAACTGTCCAATATGCTCAAACTAGGTAATTTGTCAAAGCATTATAATGGTTTATGGGGACTTTTTGACCATGGTCCATTTTTCACACAAATACTACATAACCCTGTGCTTCATAAATACACATTTTGCAAATCCCTTTCCAGCACACTATTAAAATTGGTCTTGTAAGGGTTCAGAATGCTCTTATCTTTCTGAACTCTAACTCCATTAGTTTTAACTCTGTCCGTAAAAGTGGACTCAAACTGATACATACTATGATGAATTAATGCTTTCAATGTGTAGGAGTAACACATGCTTATGGAGTGCAGCATATTGCTCTTTGTGAAACTTCTTATTTTTCATTCATTCACCTTGTTCTGCAAGTTGTAAGTAATAGTATATGTCTTTTAATGTTTTCATTATGTTAGTTGCTAGATCCAATTGCATACACATTTTCTTGTTTACCCAATACTACGCTAAATTACACTTATCAGTTTCGACAAGAAATGATGTATTCAATATACTATATACAATATACCTAAAGATTTTTAGATCACCTGAACCAAAGGCTCTAGATGTTCTATTGGACTCATTCACTGTCCGTAGCTCTCCTCACAAACCACTGGCTGCAAGTTGATACAACTTGGCATGGGTGTTCCTTACATGGCCCCACTTTTACAGTTGTTCACATAATTACATTCAGTGCACAACTTGTTGCCATGGTGACACAGAATAAAAACTATTAACTTCTTCTTGTCAGAAACTATAATGAAATGTTCCTTGAATGAACCTCTCTGAACCTCTACAAAGTTTGCTCGAGTGGTTGAAATTTGTAAAACACACAGAAACTACTTGATGGTAGTTGATTTAACATTGACATATTTCTCAATATAATAAGGCAGAAACTTCAAAATGTTTCTGCCTAAACCTGCTGTCCACAATTCCTTTGATTCTTCATGTCTTAAATTTGTATATGTATGAGCTCTTGCACTCAGGTGAGCGATATAGGGCCAACACGGTCCTCCTGTTTTTCAATTGCCAGTTAATTTAGTTTCATAATATTTACTATTTTTGATATGATCTTTCAACTTCATAACAATAAATACAGAAACATAAGCTGCAATTGTTATTTCCTTTCACGTTTTCCCTACTAATCCAACCTTCCTGCAGCCCCGAGGCCGTCAGCACTTTCAAGACTTTGATTAAGCATAGTATTTTTACTTCAAATTGCAGAGATCAGATTGTAATTTGTCAGCGATTAAGAAGTACCCACAATGTCCCTTGAGATAACTTCTGGCACTCGTGCAAATGGTGGTCCTTCTCTCAAACGTCAACGAATCATCGACAATAAGATGGACGTTCTGGCTGTTCCACCGAGTATAGCAGGTATTGTACATTAAAGGAAGCAATGAGTTTATTTAACTCGCGAATTCTTTCCCAAATGATATATATGTATACACACCCCATTGAATGCCCGGTAGCTTAGTCGGTAGCGACGTGAGGTATCAATCCAGGGGTTGTGAGTTCGAACCCCATTTCGGCCAACATTCTTTTCGACGTTTGACAAAAGCCACTGTGACAAGCGCCATTCGCCTTCCGCCAATGGGCTAACAGTCTACGTGGAAAATCAGCCAGTTGCTTGTAAAAGATGTTGTGTGGAGTACTGGTGTAAGAAAGCCAGAAAACACATGAGTAAGTGAACTGGCCGCCGTGATATGACTTAAAAAGGTTGAAAACGTCGTTTAACCACAATCAATGAATCAAAAGTTACCTCTTGTATTAATATTTTCATAGTAAATGCACCATATATTTTTTATAAAAAAAACGAAGTAATATCACAAAAACTCCAAATTGTTGAAAATCAAACTTCAATATTAGGATACATTTTGTCTGAAATCATATGAGCCGTCGAGAAAACTAACATTGTGGACTCTGCGTAAAGTATCGACCCGGATCAGCCTAAGCATGTCGCGCAGATAACCCCGGACAGAAACTATTCGTCTCCTGTGGCTCTCTACCTATATGCCCCTAAGACGGAATGTGTTTGCCCGGATAAGCCTGCGCGGACTCCGCAGGCTGATCTTGGTCGATACATTATACAGAGTCCATACTGTTGGTTTTCTCGTGGAACGGCTCGTATATTTACCTGCCTGAGAGAGACGACAAACCACTCCTGCCTACAGATTTGTCCATTGTTTGAAAGAAAGAGGTCACATTTAGTATGTTTGTAAAACACAAATGAGATACACTGTTTTCTTTTCACATGTTAATCTGTTCGCACACTTTCCTTTTTTTGATGTAGCATGTTTTGACAAAAAAATGTGAAACTAATATCGCCTTACCAAGTTAGGGCTAATTCAATAAGGAACACATTCCTTATTAGAATAAAGTAAGCAAAAATGTAGATCTATTTTCAGATTCAATTGAAAACCTAACCCTGGAATATCACACTCTAGTTTTTTGAAAGGAACTAACAATAAAATAATAAAGAAAGCATAACATTAAAATGTTATTTTGAGATATATACAAAACATTGTGATAAATTTTGTAATGGTGCAGTATGCGAACAGACGCACGACAGTCTCACCAGATATATATATCATATACAAATATAGCACAGGTTTGACTTTAATTGTTTGGCTGTCGACTAACATTCAGGAAGAGACCTAGATATAACTGTTTGACAGGAGCATAGATTATATATATTTCTCTGCTTCTGACGTAAATTGGAATTAAAGTCACTGTCGTTTCAATCGTTAGTCATAGGTATGCTGTTCTAAAACGGAGATAAAGTTTAACTGATAAAGCCTCTTGTTATCTCCCTTGCTTAGTCTTGATAAGTCTATCAGACACAAGGGAGATAACACCAAGCTATCAGTTCAAGGAGAGGCAGGGACCCCGCTCACTGTTTTTCTTATTGTATCCCCTTTAGAGCGGAAACAAGGCAGATGTCGAAAGGTGTCTTCAAACAGGAGAGACTGTTTAGCCAAAGCCATTCAGCGACACATTGAAGAGATTGTGGACGGCACGTGTTTCGTGGAGAGCCATCTACCGGACGATCTGATCAGCAATGGGTGTTTGACGGAAGACGAATGTAGGTTTATAAGGGAGAGAACTGAAAGGAAAGATCAGATCAGAATATTACTGTCCATCGTTCGCGGCAGGGATATGAACATAATGGAGTACCTACTGAAATGTCTGGAAAAAGACAGTGAATATATCGTCAAGAAGATCCGTGACAGTTTTGAAGAATACGTCAGTGCTCGAGTCAGAGATAAACGCTGCGTGCGGTGTAAGCTGAAAGGTTCTGTGAATGTAAAATATGTGGCCGACGCACTGTTCTCCGGGGAATGTATATCCGAAGGATTATATAATGAAATCATATATACAGAACGGCATATCGGTGGTCAAAACGATTTATGGGACAGCCTTTTAAACGTATTAGCGAACGGTCTAAATCCACAGACTGGATACCAGCTCCTCAAATACTCTCTGCGCGCTAAAGGACATTACGGACATTTAGCAGACGAAATTGATCGTTTTACAGCAGCCGACAACACACTTTATGAATGCGCTTGTAACGTTGAGCTGCGACATGCCTCAGCACGTGTTGTGTCATTCGTTGAGCCATCTGAACCGAAGAGTTTAGACGGAAGTAATCGAGATTCGGACCGGAGTGTTGAGTTGAGGTCAACGGTCATGGAGCATCGAGGTTCAAGACCCTTAGCCATGTTTATTACGCCGGACGTTCTACAAACGTTAATGGTACTGAAAGAAGGTGGGTTGCCTTAAAACTAAAGATATATTGGATTTAAAAGCATTTTAGAATTTACTAAGGTACACACATCTGAAAAAAAATGCAAATGAGATTAAAGAATATAATTTGGAAAATATGGAGGAAAACGGAGATAACAAAGCATAGAAGACTATTTTGCTTAAAGCAGTTTGTTATGTCAAGTCGCCATCTCGCCTACACATTGGTTTGAAGATAACCTGATCAAGGCTTGATCGTTAATTACAAGTGATGATGTTGTTATTGTTTTATCCATATTTTCAGAAGTCTTTTATTGCTGAGGCGATAATGTCGCCAGTGTCAGGGATAAGGTTGGTTCCCCGTAATTCCAGGTATTGAACTAGGGCCAAGGTTCGTTCCCCGTTGTCCAATGCATTGAACTAGGGTCTTGGTTGGTTTCCCGTTGTCCCGTGCATTGAACTAGGCTCTATGTTGGTTCCCCGTAGTCCCAGGCATTCCTATTTATAATATTGATATATTTCAGATTAAATGGAAGACATTGTTTGGACATTGACTGGTTCAGAGAGCAACAGTTTGACAGCATTGAACGATTTATTGACGAACAGCTAATTGGACAACGTTTCTTTTTGATAGTATATGTACATTTATTACTTTCTCCGCGTGATGTTTCAACAAGATAATAGTGCTGCGATTTAATTCCATCCAATACATTTATCTAACACTGTGAGTGATACAAATTATTGATAAACATATTAAAATTCCGTTGTTTCTTTTTGAGTTTAGATATGATATTGTAAATCTCGTATGTGTTTTCATGTTTTATGTACTTTTGAAATAAGTATGTGCGTGAAGTAATCAGGAACAATCAGAGTTCCGGCTGCTCCGGCTGCATTGACCAGCCGGAACAGCCAGAGTTCCGACTATTACGGATGATCTTGCCAGCCGTCGTTCTGAAATATTCAAGCCAGCATAAACAGTCGATGTGGACAAGCTTGAACATTATATATTATGTGCAGAGAAATTGACAGTAAATTCCACCTTTGGCTTGAGTTTACAACCGGCTTGCACCTGAAACAGCGGTTGCGGAGTTGAAGTCTGTAACTCAAATACCGGTAAAAAAACCTCTTACTGGGTTCGGTTCAACAGGCGGCTGTCGCAACCTGGCGGTATGACAACTAAGGCAACACGCAGTCAGTTTGTGGCGTTTGTATTTCACATACAATCAACATGCCATCCACTCTCTCTGTCTCGAACAATAGACACGTCTATATTACTTTGAAATGTAGAACTATTATCTATTTGGTCAAAATAGACAATGCTGGTGATACGCGATAAAACGCCAGGATTTAAGGATAGTTTCCAGTTCAGAGATCATTCCGAGGTTTTATTCCTTATCCTGCTGATTTCCCATTACCGGTAGCAACATTCTTCACTTTAATGTGAATAGATGAGCAGCGAATAAAGTAGACAAAGATAATGATGCGGCCTGACAATATTTTGTGTCCATTGTCGGCCATTTTGATTCATTAAATGTTGAACAGAGAAATATTAGATTAAAGTATCATTAAACAACTACATGTGCAATAATTATTAAATCAAGATATAATCCGGCAGATGAAACACAAAACTTGTAAGAAATATATTTATTAAAAACTCAAATTCCTCTGTGTCTCATTATTGTCAAAATGGCCGACCACGGAGGTAATTATTGTTTCCATGATCAAGATCTACACTATTCAGTTATAACTTACATAAGCATATCAGCATCTCTTCTGCCAAACTTGTGTAGACTCAAATTGTTGTTGATTCTTGTGCGTCATCTGTCAGTTTATTTTTCGGATTTCAACGCTATTTCATTACACCACGTAGTGTCATGGTAAACAAGTAATCTGTTCGCCAAGAAACAGAATATACTAGATAAATATATGCGTAGACTTTGCAATCTCCCCCCAGCAATCACTTTCCACCCGGGCCACGTTCAGAAATGCCACAGAAGTAACTTGTATAGAAAAATCATAGTGTCTCTCCTTCACCAATCTATTTGATGCTAACAATTGTAACGAAAACAAGGAAGTTTATGTTTAATTTTTTTATTTAAAAAAAGATTAAGTCCGGTTTTAACATAAAATCAGCAAATGACAAATGAATTCCCAAGATCACTGCATTGAATCTACAACGATAGACGGATTGTTGGATTTATCAAACATGGCCGGATCGCTTCTTATTTTCGTCCGTTTGCTATGTGGTTGACTGATTTGGATTTTAACTTAATTTTCTTGGTAAACTAAACACGACCCAAACCTATCACCGAACTTTATATTAACTCTTTCCCACATACTGCAAATCTGCAGCAGTTCACTTTGAAAATGTCTACTAAAACATTAGGGGAAATCTCTATAATTGTAGGGATAATTACTGAAAACAATTGAAAACATTGTGGCAAAAGGAGACTGCTGGAGATGCATAAGGGTTAACAATGGACGGAACGGTCAAGCTTATCACTTAAACGAAACAGTTATGCGAATACTTCTGTGTTTATGTTTACTTTTTTGGAAATCCCATTAAACAGAAGTGAAAATCATTTGATGAGAATCTTCAGACTATTGAACATCACGAGTTCCTATACCGCTCTCAAGACAGCAGATCACCGGAAGCGGCAATGTTGGACAGATCCGAACATCTTCTGTCGTAGAAGAATCAAAACATAGAACATAGAACATATGTTTTGATTATAAACATAATTACAATGTTCGAAGCAACTTGAATAAATTCTCCAATCAAAATATACAAGATGATCAATCAAATTATGTTGAGAAGTATTTGATTGGATCAAGCATTATTATAAAGATGTACATTTCTTTCTTTATAACATTTATGAATATACGAAGTATAGATTTAGCACTTCATTTGTTTTTGCTGAAATTAACCAGCTTAACAATATTATATGTACACTTGGGTTTTTCCAATATTTCTTGTAGTTATTTTTTTCCCTGTTACGAAGATGTATATCACATACCAAACTATGCGCTTTCAAGAATAAAGAAGCTAGTTCTACGTGAAAGTCAATTATGAGCTCTTAACTGTTGTCGTAGAGCGGCTAGTATATCTTAATATAATAATGCGTGTACACCACATGTTACCAGTTCAAACGTTACAGACCGTTACGTACCAATCTGCTACACTACAGTCAATGCTGATCTACCTATCGCAGTGTTAGGTGTGTGTTATCCTTACAGGTGTTGAGCAATAATGACAAACTGAATGACTTGTAAGGGTAACATTATCAAACTATTACAGCTTTTAGCGAGAACACGAACTATAGTCGTCATAAGATGACTAATGATTTGCATAACTGTTAACTCAACAATTATGCTAACTGATAGTTCAATGTAGCACACGATCTATAGTCTTCATAAGGTGACTAATGATTTGCATAACTTTTAACTTAACAATTATGCTAACAGATTGTTCAATGTAGAAAACGAACTTTAGTCTTCATAAAGTGACTAATGATTTGCATAAATGTTAACTTAACAATTGTGCTAACTGATAGTTCAATGTAGCACACGAACTACAATCTTCATCAAGTGACTAATAATTTGCCTAACTTTTAACTTAACAATTATGCTAACAGATTGTTCAATGTAAGGATTCACACTGGTCTGAGCGACTACTGTAAGGCTAGAACAGATTGACTAACAGGTTTCCTCGGAACCCGCAAGTACGAACAGTTTGTGGATAATCTTGAATTGCGAACATGATGTCGGATATGACCACATGCTTGGTCGATTAAGTTTATGCAAATAATGTAGATTACAGGTATGACCATGTACTAATTAATACCTCATCAGTTTCGCCAAGGGATATCTGAGCAAGAGCCTAACAGAACATTTACCGCGAGTGTATTCAGAAAGAACTAACACGTCGGACACTCGAGCTTATGCTTGTTAAAGATTGAAAGTGATGGATCTCCAGTGCTCGGTATGTTAGGAATGCCATAGTACACCGAGATACAATCTTGTAACTTAACCCTTTCCCACAAATATGTTGCAGACGATTTTGAAAACATAGTGACAAACACCTGAAAAATCCGCATAAAAGAGAGCTCAGCTCAATTGTTAAATAAAGGCCAAAGATGAAATTGCTCATCGTGAGCAATTTTAACTTTGGCGACAATGTTTCAAAAGTCGCCTACTGCTATTGCGTCAAAAATGCGTCTGCAGGTGGGAAAGGGTTAAGGAAATGTTTTATGTAATAGAACATTGAGATGGAGTTCTAAAGCGGTAGTGAATGGGGAACTTTGGTCGATATGACAATTTAGGTTATTTCTACACTGTTTTCAAAAGTGACCTGATGCAAAAGTCATTTTAACCCTTTCCCGCATACAACAAATCTGCAAACGACAAACATATTGACATAAACATGAAATATCTCTATAAAGGAGAGTGTAATCATTAAATAGAGTTGAAAACATTGTGGCGAAGGAGAAATTGCTCATTATGCAGAGGCATCAGAAAGCGTCTATATTTTTGTTTAAATCCAATTGATATGTCACCCGTCGAAGCAAAAAGAAACAAAGGGATCACTTCTGCGTAACATGTCCGTCAACAATTATCTTACTCTCATATTCACAGGCGAAACACGGGTTCCTTTCAAAACGCTTGCAACATTTGGACAGAAATTAAATTTTCAGAACAAAGTTACAAAAAGAAAGGGTATATTAAATGATTAGATCTATTACAAATATATAAATATTTAATGAGTTGTCACATTGATTTAATGACTTCTCATTTGAACAATGCTTATATATCATTTCATATATTTTATTGCATTAAAACATACTTGTTTTATAGCAAATACAAACAAATTAACATAACTTAGAGATTATGAATTTACAGAAGAGAATAATATTAACATTTCAACCACAAAGTTGTCCCTTTTTAACTCCTTCACCGCGCGTAGATGATATGTATGTCCCTCGCGAAAAGTGCAGGACAAGATTATTCCGTATATCTTTATAGACTGATTGTCATCTGCACTTCGATCTTAATACTTCACAATAGTTCACATCCTTCATCAAAATATCTCTACAATGTAAAAATATGTAATAAAATTAAAAGATGGAAGAGTCCACCGACTGCCCACACTGTTCTTGTAGATGTAAGATATAACACCTTTCAACATACTGATGACATCCAATTGTGCTGTTAGAACATATAAAAAAAACGCGATAAAAACACGGTATAGTTTTTGTTGTATTTTGTACTGAAATAAAAAGAAAATCTTTCTCTCGCCTTCAATTTACTGATATAATCTCTTTTAACGAATATACATGTATTATGGCCGTCCGTTTCTTTTTCTGCACCAATACTTTTATTTATGGTACTGTTATTAAATACTTTTGAAATGCAAATATGGAAATATTGCTAGTGATTCGATGAGAAAGGAACGACGATTATAAATTTGTTAATTTGATATATTCAGATAGACTAAACGTTATCGTTAACAGTCTATTTACCAAGCTGTACGTTTTTATCTAGGTCATGTGAAATTCAATACATACCATACACCCATTCATATTCAACTGTCGCATGTTGATAAAATTGCACTACAACATTGAAACCAGTGTAAACCAAACAAATTCAAATGAAGACAAGTGTTCATAAATAGTAAACGCAGATAACAATATGAATCAAAGTACCGAAAGAACTAATTCACATCGGATTGTTCAGGTATTGCGGTTAAAAAAACAAAAACAAAAAAACCTTTCATTTTGTTTTTGACAATGTTTATGTTGATTAAAAAAACGATTAACGTATTTGACCGCTGAAATATATTGATGTGTATAGCTTTTGTAAAATGGTTCCTTTAAGTTATATTCTTAAATGGTTTTACGCCGTTGTCAACAGTATTTCAGTTATATCACGGCACTTCTATGGTAAATTATAAGTATTACCATTACAAATACACATACAAATACATTTATATAGCGCTGAACACAGTTCAGGAGCTATTTACACAGTCCTTACACAGTCTAACATGTACGTGATATTTAATTAGATGTTTAAACAAGGATTTATTTCACCACGTCACACGAAAATCGACCTTGTAGTGACTCGTATCGGAATACACACGAGAAATTCCAGCTGGTTACCAGTCTCCTCGTTGGTCGTGATGAACGAATGTCAAACAGTCATTACCAAAGTTAGACTGCACAATGACAGAAGTTTGTTACGTATAGACTATTAGAAAAAGGCGTTTTTCCCATTACTCGGCATTAGTAGTCTTTAATCAGTATGATCTTGTTATGTGTCATAAGTTGTTTATCTCTTTATATTTACATAGAAGTCGTGGCTTAAGTAATTGTTTCGTAAGACGCCCTCTTGTTTAGCATGTACGTATGGGTATGAATCTGGAATTCTACAATTCTAGCTTTTCGTATAAAGTTACATATTTGACCTTTCTGAATGAAAGCGAAAATTGAGGCTGTGGAAAAACTATGCGTACACAAATCCTCACCTGAGTCTTCACTTTTCTCACATGAAACAAGACTCATTTTCGTCTGCCGCATCCCTTACCTAAACTGATATCAATACATGTGTTCAAAATGCATTATCAGTCAGATTGGCTCAAGTTAGTGTATAGATTATATAACGGAGTAACATGTATTGCGTAAAATTAAGGTGGAAGTGCTTGTTGATCTGCTTATAAATTACGTAACTTTATCCATTACTCTATCAAACCATTAATCAATTATTGATGATCGTGAATGAGTGGAAAGTGGATATTCTTGCAGAAAAGTACGTATACATTGGAACACCATTAGGGGGGTCGCGGGTTCGATGCCTGGTCGAGTTATAACAAAGACATTAAAATGATAGTTATGGCTGCCCTTCTTAGCTCTTAGGGTTGTGGGGTTAGCATAACGACTGACTGACTGATGTCAGGATAAATGATGGACCATAAGTACTGGTAACTTACCCAGGAAACTCCGTGATATCACTGAACAATTGTTGAAAGCGGCGTAAAACACCATGCAATGAATGTTATTTTCATTATTATATTCGTGTGTTTGTTTGTTTGAATTGAGTATTACTCCGGTTTCAAAAAGGATTATGTTATACCACAGCGTTTCCTGAGTACATTACCAGTACTACCGGTATTATTTATCCTAATACCGAAACAACAGTCGTAAAAATACCCCCGCAACTCTGGGCGCTACGGAGGGAAGCCATTTCTACCATCTTTAAAGAATTTGGTATGACGGGACCGGAGATCTTCATTTTTACCGGGTAAAATAAGTTAACAGCGAGCGACCAACTTCAATTGGTGTAAAAACCTTTTGGTAAAATAACGAACTTAAAATGTGATATAAGCGTCGACATGCGAAAATGGTATCTTGTTTAAATAACGAATATTGGATACTCAGATGAGCCTAAGGAATAGACACACTCTCGTCACAGCCATCACTGACCGTCTAATTATAATGAAGTCAGTGACTATTCGAATACAAATTTACAAGTATAGCCTTAGTCAAATGTATGTCTTTCCCGCAAACAACAAATCTGCAGAAGAAAACTTAGAAAAATATATGGTTTCAAAAATGTTCAACCTCTTTAAATGAAATATTAATTATTGAATGGAGATGAAAACACTGTGGCAAAAGGAGACATTGCTCAATTTATCTACAATTTCACCTTTTGCCTCAAAGTTTTCGCAGGACGTCTGCTGGACAGGGGTAAACAACAGATTATATTTATCAGCTCGTTTTTAAACATAATATTTTACTTCAAATTGCAGAGATCAGATTGTAGTTTGTCAGCGATTTAGAAGTACCCACAATGCCCAGTGAGATAACTTCTAGCACTCATACAAATGGTAGTCCCATTCCCGAACGTCACTGAATCATCGATGATAAGATGGACATTCCGACGGGTAGAGCAGGTATTGACAATATACAGAAGCGATGCAATTATTAAACACTGAACGTTTGACACGCAAATTCTTTTCCGAGTGATATAACTGTATACATACCGCATTGAATGCATCGGCACGAGTTTGTCATTGGCGAATGAATAAATATCACACGGGATAGGTTTTTCCCCAATCAAACGTTCAATGGTCAATACATTAAATATTCTCGACTGGCCATTGGAAGCGGATTTAAGATTGTTATATATACATTGCAATACAGTCAATCTATGCTTACCTTTAATGCAACTTGATTTGTATCCAATCCATGTTATGCGTTTTTCCAAAGCACGAGTAGGTTTGACGGGCAAATCAACTATTTCTATAGCCTACTATTTGGCAACGTTGGTTTTTAAAGAAATAGGTCACATTTAGTCTGTTTGTAAAAACAAATGAAATACAAGGTATGTTTCCGTTATCCAAAATGTGAAACTTATATAGCCTTATTAACTTAGAGTTCTGATTCAATAATGAAAACATTGCTTATTCGAATATAATAAGTACAAATGAAGATCTATTTTCAGACTCATTTGAAAACCTAGCCCTGGCATACGGCCCTCCAATTGCACACACAATAAAATAATAAAGGATGCATCAAATTAAAATTTTATTTTAGGTGTTCTATATAGAAAACAGTGTGATAATATGTAATGGTGCAGTATGCGCAAAGACGCACGACAGTCTCACCAGATATATATACATATAATACAGATCAACCTGTGTTTAAAGACCACCCAAAAGAAGAGTAGTCTTTGAATACAGGGCCATGTATACAGAAAATGAGTAATTGGGAAATTAAAAGTGTGGTTGCTATAGACAGGGAATTGCTAAACAAAGGTAATCGTTTGCACAGGTTTGACCGTAATTGTTCGGCGAACAAATTAGGTCTTCCACCATCGGCATTCACTCAGGAAGAGACATAGATATAACTTCTGACGTAAATTGAAATTGTAGTCACTGTGGTTTCAATCGTTAGTCATTTGTATTATTCTAAAACGGAGATGGAGTTTAACTGATATAGCCTCTTGTTATCTCCCTTGCTTAGTCGTGATTAGTCTATCAGACACAAGGGAGATAACACAAAGGTATCAGTCCAAGGTGAGGCAGGATTACTGTTTGTCGGATGCCGCTTACTGTTTTTCTTATTGTATCCCCTATAGAGCGGAAACGGGACAGTTATCGAAAGGTGCCTACAAACAGGAGAGACTGTTTAGCCAAAGCCATTCAGCGAAACATTGTAGAGATTGTTGACAACACGTTTTTCGTGGAGAGCCATCTACCGGACGATCTGATCAGCAATGGGTGTTTGACGGAAGACGAATGTAGGTTTATAAGGATGAGAACTGAAAGGAAAGACCAGATCAGAATATTATTGTCAATCGTACGCGGCAGGGATATGAAAATAATGGAGTACCTGCTGAAATGTCTGGAAAGGGACAGTGAATATATCGTCAGGAATATCCGTGACTGTTTTGAAGAAAACGTAAGAGCCCGAGTCAGAGATAAACGATGCGTGCGGTGTAAGCTGAAGAGTTCTGTTAATGTTAAATATGTGGCCGACAGACTCATCTCTGGGGATTATATATCCGAGGGATTATATAGTGAAATCATACATACAGAACGTCCTACCGGTGGACAAGGTGCGTTGTGGGATAGCCTTTTAAACGAATTAGAGAGCGGTCGAAATCCCCATACGCGATTCAAGCACCTCAAAGACTCTCTGCGCGCCAAAGGACATTACGGACACTTAGCAGACGACATTGATCGTTTAACAACAGTCGACAACAAACTTTACGAATGCGCTTGTAACGTGGAGCTGCGACAAACCTCAGCACGTGTTGTGACATACGTTGAGTCATTTGAACCGAAGAGTTCAGACGGAAGTAATCGAGATTCGGACCGGAGTGTTGAGTTGAGGTCAACGGTCATGGAGCGTCGAGGTTCAAGACCCAAAGCCATGTTGATTACGTCGGAACTTCTACAAACGTAAATGGTACTGAAAGAACGTGGGCCGAATTAAAATAAAATATTCATTGTATTTTAAAGCATTTTTGCATCTACCATATTAAAGGTACACACATCTGAAAATAGAAATCCAAATGAGATTAAAGAATATAATTTTGAAAATATTGTGGAAACGGAGATATTTATTAAAATTAACAAAGCATGGAACATGATTTTGTTTAAAGCAGTGTGCAATCATTTTAAATCGCAATCTTATCTACACATGGGTTTAAAGATTGCCATATTTGAATGTAACCTGACCAAGGCGTAATCGTTAAACACAAGTAATGTTTTTGTAACTGTTTTATCCATATTTCTTATTTCTTGCAATATTTTCGGAAGTATGTTATTGCTAAAGCGAAAACAGTCTACAGTCTCAGGGATAATGTTGGTTCGCTTTAGGTCCCGGACATTGAACTAGGGCCTAGGTTTCTTCCTCGTTGTCCCATAACTTAAACTAGGACCTAGGTTGGTTCCCCGTAGTCCCAGACATTGAACTAGGGCCTATGTGTGATCCCCGTTGTACCAGGCACTGAACAATGGCATAGGTTGGTTCCCCGTACCCAGGCATTGAACTAGGGCCTAAGTTGTTTCTCTGTTGTCCCATTCGTTGAACCAGAGACATATAAATGTATGTATATGTCTCTAATTGAACTAGGGCCTAGGTTGAATCCCCGTAGTCCAGGCATTGAACTAGGCATTGATATATTTCAGATGCAATGGAAGAGATTGTTTGACTAAAGACTGTTTCAGAGGTCAATAGTTTGACAGCCTTTAACGTTTTATTGACGTACAGCTAATTGGGCAAAGTTTCTTTTTCATAGAATATGTTATTAAGTATATATACATCTATAAGTTGCAACAAGTTAACAGTGATTCGTTTTAATTCCTGTAAATAAATTGATCTAACATTGTGAGTGATACAAATGATTCATGGATAAACAGATTCAAATTAAGTCGTTTCTTTTTTGAGTTAGTTAGTGTTGTTGTTTTGAGTGAACACGTTCATTAGGGTTTAACGCCGTTTTCAACAATTTGTTTAGTCATATCACAGCGATTTTCTCACACAAGAACTCCACACAACACTATTTCTAAACAACTGGCTAGAGCTGTCGGAGTTCCGGCTATTACTGATAATCTTGCCAGCCGGAAAACCAGCCGTTCTGACAATTTAAGCATGCATAAACAGTCGATTTGTACAAGCTTGAACATTATATATTCTGTGCAGAGAAAATGTCGTTAAATTCCAAGTTTGGCTTGAGTTTACAACCGGTTTGCACTTGAAACAGCGGTTGCGGGATTAACTCTGTAACTCAAATACGGGTGAAAACTACGGTGTACCGTTAGGGCCATCGTGCTATCGCGCTGTCAACGTGTGTGCGCGATAGCACGATGGCCCTAACGGAACACCGTAGAAAACTCAGCTAATTATCGGGATAGCCAACTCTCCGGCTGCTGCCGTAATTCGGCGGAATGACAACTAAGGCTCTAAGAAGGCAGTTTGTGGCATTTGTATTTCACATGCAATCAACATGCCGTCTACTCCCTCTATCTCGAACAATAGAAACGTGTGTCTTAGTTACTTTGAAAAGCAGAAGTATCTATTTGGTCAAAATAAACAGTGCTAATAAAACACATTAACGCCAGGATTTAGGAACTTATTCCAGTTCATAGATCATTCTGATGTGTTGTTCCTTATCCAGCTGATTTCCTTTAACCGGTATTATCATCCCACACTTTTGATGAATTCTTACAAAATATATAATAACTTTACTAAATCTGAATAAATGTGCAGCGAATATAATAGACCAAGATACTGTTGCACGTGTTCAGGATTTTCTTGCTTTAAATTGTTTAAACTCGAATATAAAAAATGCAAAAAATGTTTTAAAAGTTGTGTACAGCAGGATAAGGGTTATAGTAACATTACAGAAGAATACATATTAATATATAAGATTCGCGTTAAGCGATAAAGGGGTTATTCGAATATGCAAATACACAGCTCCCAAACCTACAATATTTTGTCTCTCTTGTCGGCCATTTTGATTCATTAAATGTTGAAAAAAGAACTATAAGAAACAATATCATTAAACAACTACATGTGACATAATTATTAAATCAAGAACCTGATATAATTCGGCAGATGAAACAAACACCTTGTAAGAAATATGATTATTAAAAACTCAAATTCCTCTGTGTCTCATTATTGTCATAATGGCCGACCAAGGATCGAGGTAATTACTGTTTCCATGATCAAGATCTAAACTATTCAGCTATAACTCACATAAGCATATCAGCATCTTCTGCACAACTTGTGAAGACTCAAATTGTTGTTGATTTGTGTGCGTCATCTGTCAGTTTATTTTTCGTGAAATGTAGATTTTGATTGAATAGTGCCTTGATCGGATTTCAACGCTATTTCATTACACCACGTAGTGTCATGGTAAATAAGTAATCTGTTCGCCAAGAAACAGAATATACTAGATAAATATATGCGTAGAGTTTGCAATCTCGCCCCAGCAATCACTTTCCACCCGGGCCACGTTCAGAAATGCAACAGGAGTAACTTATATAGAAAAATCATAGTGTCTCTCCTTCACCAATCTATTTGATGCTAACAATTGTAACGAAAACACGGAAGTTCATTTTTAACAAAAACGATAAAGTCCGGTTTTAACATAAAATCAACAAATGACAAATAAGTTCCCACGCTCACTGCATTGAATCTACTAAGATAGACGGGTTTTTAAATCTACCAACCATGGCCCGATCGCTTCTTTTTCGTAAGGTTGCTATGTCATATGTGGTTGACTGAGAATCTTCAGACCCGTGGAAATCACGAATTCCAATACCGCTCTCAAGACAGCAGATCACCATGCTCGGTATGTTAGGAATACCCTAGTACACCGAGATACAATATTGTGTAACTTAAGGAAATGCAACAACACCTTCGCGGCTGGAATAGATGGACTTCTAAAACCATAGTGAAGGGTGAAGGGTAACTTTGGTCGATATGACAATTTAGGTTATTTCTTCACTGTTTTCAAAAGAGACCTGATGCAACAGTCAATTTAAAATAGCATGCGAAAAATGTAGATTACATGTAGACTATTAGATAAATGCGTTTTACCATTGCTCGGCATCAGTAGTATTTGATCCGTATGATTATTAATGTGTTACAAGAGAAAGTTGATGCAACGCATCAATGTCGCCGGAAATCCATACTGCAGTTATGCATAACACTAACATTATAGTAGTTGAATAAACAGTTATTAACTGAGGGGCATATTGGAACATCAGGGTCAAGTGAAAATGTATCATAACTTGCATTTTTTTGTCAACGAAGTGAATGTCCTTCATTGAAATATAATTGAAGCCTTTCATTGTTTATGATTAATCTCCCTTCCAAAGAAGGTTGACCATACACACAGCCAACTAATTATTGATCATAAACAGTAAAAACAGGAAATGAGTAATCTTGCCAATCATTAGTCTTAGTATGTAAACAGTGCTTTCATTAAGGAATAATTATAAGATTTTTGAATTCCACATACACTTTTCAAGATGTTTGTCAGAATGTTAGAATTTTATTACTTTATTAAACTAACAATGAGTTATGACAAATTATTAAACAACGTTAAATGCAATTTTAAACATATCAAATTGAACAGTTTGAGAAACAAACTTTGATAGAATTCTTACATTTACAATGAGTTATAGTTTTATTGTGGCGATTGGTTTGACAATCGCCACAATGCTAACAGAAACAACAACAACGAAAAATATTTACATAGTCGGTTTTGAACAATCGGTTGATATTTTTTTTCCTTACTGCAAACTAATTTACTCACATCCGTTATAGTTCCATCATTGATGCAGAGACGTGATTAATAATAATTATGTCAGTGCTACTTTGGTACCGGATTGTTACTAATATTTTAGTTTTATCAAGACATTATCTACATAGAGTTAAAATATGTAAATATTATCTTCATCATGATCGGGCAGATAATAAATATCATTGCGCGTTCTATCTGCCTTGCAAATACCGGTAACTCTGATGATACTCAAATCTGGAAATTCCAAAAGGTTCTATAAATAGCTCGCGAGACTGCATGGTTATCTCAATATTATAAACGCTGTATTGTGTAGTTGTTTAAATATATGAAAGCGTCTAGATGATAAGACTGGTTTACAAAGGTTTAAAGGACACACAATGTCAGTGTGTACACACGTTATGTATACACGTCTGCACGTTCTAGAGTCAATTAGCAATCAATGCTGAAAGTGTAGCCTAATTTAGTTTGGAGATCGAGCATTATAATATATGCCTATATTTTTATAAATTGAACAGTTTGGCAAATAGTGAAATTGTGCTTTTTGAGCATGTTTTGTGTTTGTTTTTGCACTCACATTATTCGAAGCAGTTTAACAACCTCAGAGACATATAAATACACTCAATCATGCAATGTGAAGGGACTAAATTGAACAGACCTGTTTAATATCGGACATCATTGAAACAAACACCAAACTAATGGATACTGTTTTCTCTCTTTTCTTGATAATTTAGTCATTTCTAAAGTGTACAAAATATTTTAGCTTTATATGGCCTAGCGACCTGGTGATGAACATGTGATTACCCGAACAATTTAGTTTACAAATAGCCATTCTAATGAGCTAAAACGGTAGTCTATCGAATACCAACTTGATTTTTCATAACTTTGGAATGGCCTAATTTTGAACACATCATGACCAATTTCAGAACGTAACTAAAAAATCACCAAGACAACATTCTGGCAAACTAACATTATTCTACTGTCAAAAGATGCAGGGTTGATACATTCTCAAATTTACCCGCACCAGAGACATCGCAAGCCCTACACCGATATACTGCTTGTTACTTTGCAGGATTTTCCATACGATCGCCACTACAGTGCCATTGGCGCTTTAATATTAGATAGGATAATATATACAAATGTTGACATTTATCCGTTCTGACTATACAATCGCATTTTTTTCACTAAAATAAGTAACTGGGGCTAATATCCGTCCGCTTGTGTCCATATTTACATTTTATTGCATCGAATTTAGGTAAAATGCATTACATGCTGATATATATGTAAGATAACGCAATATACACAGTCTGCACAGCGGGGGTAATAAATAGATATATGCCCCATCATAAATCGTCAGGCAATGGTCGGTAATCATCGGAAGCTTTCGCTAGCAATCACGGAAACGTAAATGTTACCCTAAAACGTTAGTAGTACTTGTAGAAAATGTTAAAAAGGACCAAAATTGTATTACTTTATTTTAATAAAATATATGTCAAATAAAAGGTAAATGAATTAACTACATTAAGCAGTAAGTGCCCTGTTAATTTTTTATTTCTAAAAAAAGATATTCACTGAAGAACGTGTAAACATTAGCGGAAAAATACCGTTTTCTTAACGGTTTATATGTAATAAAGATGGAAATTAGGGTGACTGTATTCAAAGTTAAAAAGGACCAAAATATTATTAATATAAAACAAATAAAAAAATATATTTATATTCAGGAGATATTTGTCTTGAAAACTTGATAAGTGCCTTTTTAAATTTTTGCAAAATAAAATAGTTATTGAATAAAAACTAAATAGTTGCTCTATAATCCCATGTAATTTAAGTTATCGATTTTTGATAGTCATGATTCTCATAGTTGGATATGATTTATCATTAAAACCACAAAACAGACAATTTAGGATTTGCATGCAATAGCACGTCATTTTACTTTTCCCCTATTAAAGTCAACATTGGACACCTTTGCAGCAATCTACTTTTGAAACAATGCGATAAGGGTTAAATCGCTGAAGACATGAGTTTTCTCTTTTTCTCAAAATGATATTAGCTTGGCATCCTAATTATATCATACTTTAACAAATGTTAAAATGTAGTCCAATATTTATAAATTAGACCACCTTCGAAGTATGCATTCTTCACAAATCCAGACATCTCTTTGAACATGAAAATAATACTCCGTAAGTTAAAATTGCTATTTGAAAGGAACATTCGACGTGATTTTTATCTCGATATTGACACATAACAGTCTGCTGCAAGTCTCATAGGGACTGTTTTGTCTTTGTAAATAAAACAAACAAAAAACAGAAATGCGAGTCAGTATAAAAAGACTGCAAATACTTAAAACATCGGAATATTTATTTCATTTTAGATGTCATAACTTAGTGTTTTTAAACAAACGCAATTGTAATAATTATGTTCAAGACATTTAAACATTTTTTTTTCAATAATAATGTCATTTCCGAAAAGCTATTAAAAATAGAAGTCGCGGGCTTCTGCCCGGCGACTAATAAGTTGTTTATCTCTATATATTTACCTAGAAGTCGCGGAGTAAGAAAATGTTTCTTATGACGCCCTCTTGTTTAGCATGTACATATGGGTATGAAACTGGATTTAGCGGGGCTACAATTCATGCTTTTCGTATGAAATTACATACTTGATTTTTCTGAATGCAAGCGAAAAGTTGAGGCTGTGGAAAAACTATGCGTACGCACATCGTCACCTCCTGAGTCTTTACTTTTCGCACACGTAACAATACTTATTTTCGTCTGCCGCGGCCCTTATCTAATGTCAATACACATTTTCATTCTGCATGTCCCGACATTATCAGCGGAACGTGGTTCAAGTAAGTGTACAGATTATATAACGGAGTCCCAGTTTGCTTGACGTTGTGTTTGCTACGCTTTATGAGATTTATTTGGAATAACATGCATTGTGTTAAATTAAGATGGAAGTGCTTGTAGATCTGCTTATACATTATGTAACATTAACAATCAATTAAGCAATCGATTATTGATTATCATGAATTGGTGGATAGTGAATATTCTTACAGAACAGTACGTATACACTGGAGCACCATTACACATTACATATATTTTGAAGTATTTACTCTGACTCAACCGGGTGTCGAATTCCGTCTTGCGTTCAGTTAAACAGATTGGAAGCTGTCCACCAATGAAATAATAGTTAATTTATAATAGCTGTTATTTGATTGGTGGATTGACAACCGTGAGCTACTAGACTGTTTCATTTAACACAGGGCTGGTATACCGCCATCGAAACAAATGTTTTGACAACTACACGCACAGATTATTTACATCACCGCCTCGTAGGTGTAGTGGTAGAGCGTCTGCCTCGAGAGGAAAGAGGGTGGGGTGTCGATAGTTCGATCCCCGGTAGAGTAATTACAAAAACTTTAACAATGGTAGTAATGGCTGCCCTTCTTAGCGCTCAGGGTTGTGGGTTTAGCATAACGACTGACTGGTTGATGTCAAGATAAATGATGGACCATAAGTACTGGAAACTTACCCAGGAAACGCCGTGTTATAACTGAACAATTGTTGAAAGCGGCGTAAAACACCATACAATGAATGTTGTTTTCATCATTATATTCGTTTGTTTGTTTGTTTGTTTGTTTGTTTGTTTGAATTGAGTTTTACTCCGGTGTCAACAGTATTTCTGTTATAACACAGCGTTTCCTGGGTAAAATACCAGTTCACCCGTATAATTTATCCTAACACCAATACAGTCGAGCCCCGGTAGCTCAGCCGGTAGCGACGCGGGCCATCAATCCAGGGGTTGTGATTTCGAGCCCAAGCTCGGCCAACATTCTTTCCGACGTTTGACAAAAGTCACTGTGACAAGCGTAATTCGTCTTTCACCAATGGGTTAACAGTCTATGTGGAAAAGCAGCCAGTTGCTTGGAAAGTATGTTGTGTAGAGTATTGGTGTGAGAAAACCAGGTTACATATGAGTAGGTGAACTGGCCGCCGTGATATGACTGAACAAGAGGCCCAGGAAGGAGGGCCAGTATCGCTCAACGGCCATTAGGCAAAAATTAAATATCCAAACAGCCCCACCCCCTGATGGCCATGTTTTTCAAATCAACATGGCCTGAAGGAATCTGATAGAGGGTCACCCTAGAAACATTTCTACAACATTATTTGAAAAAATCAGCCAAACACTTTCGGAGGGGAATATGTTTTAAGTGTTCACTATAGCCATATAAGGCAAAATAGCCCCGTCCCCTGGCGGCCATGTTTTCCAACCACTCAACTTGGCTTAAAGAATCTGATAGAGGGTCACACAAGGAACATTTATACACAATTATTTGAAAATCGTTCAGACACTTTCGGAGGAGAAGATTTTTTCAAGATTCACTATAGCCATATAGGATATAATAGCCCCGCCCTCTGGCGGCCATGTTTTTCGACCAATCAACATGGCTTGAAAGAATCTGATAGAGGGTCTCCCAAAATACATTTCTACAAAACAAATGAAAATTGGCCAAACACTTTCGGAGGAGAAGATTTGTTAAGCTTTCAATATAGCAATATTAGGCAAAATAGCCCCGCCCCCTGGCGGCCATGTTATTTGACCAATCAGCGGTTGCCATGGAAACCAGAAATTTGCATGGATTAAAAAGATTTGAAGGAATTTAGGAGAGGACATTAAGAGAATGTACCTATGAAGTTTCATCCCAATTGACCACGTGGTTAGGGAGGAGAAGTCGCACGCAGGCACGCACGACGGACAATTCGCCATGACATAAGCTCGACTGGCTTTCAGCCAGTGGAGCTAAAGATTGTTGATAACGGCGTTAAAGCCCAATCAATCAATCAACCTAACACCGATACAACAGTCGTAATAATATTCCCGCAACTGTGAGCGCCATGTAGGGAAGACATTTCTACCATCTTTTAAGAATTTTGGTATGACAATATCGGAGATCTCTTTAGTTGGTGTAAAACCTTTTGGTAAAATAACATGCTTAAAATGTGTTGTAACATATAATCGTCGACATGCGAAAAGGGTATCTTGTTTAAATCACGAATATTGGAGACTCAGATGAGCCTAAAGAATAGACACACTCTCGTCACAGCCATCACTGACCGTCTAATTATAATGAAGTCAGTGACAACTATTCGAATACAAATTTACAAGTTTAGCCTTAGTAAAAATTATGTCTTTGTGATTTTATAGGTTACATAATTAACCCCATATACGACAAATCTGCAGCAGAAAACCTTGAAAAGAATCTGGTTAAATATGGTAAACCAAGATTAACCATTGAATATAATTCAAAACATTGTGTCAACGGGAGAAATTGCTCATATGAACAATGTAACTTTTTGCAACAATGTTTTCAAAAGACGTCTGCTGAAGATTTGATTGCTGTTTTACGCAGCTTTCAACAGATTTTCAGTTAAATCACGGCGTTTCTTGGGTAAATTACCAGTACTACTATCCATTTATCCGGACACAAACCAGTCAGTCGTAATAAGAAACCAACAACCCTGAGCGACTACGAGGGCAGTCACTACTACCATTTTTAAAGTCTTGTCTGCTGAAGAGGTATAAAAAAGGGTCTGTATATAGGAACGGGGTAAACATAAGTTCACATTTATCAGCTAATGTATTTATAAACATAATATTCTACTTCAAATCAGATCAGATTGTAGTTTGTCAGCGATTTAAAAGTACCCAGAATGCCCGGTGAGATAACTTCTGGCACTCGTGCAAATGGTGGTCCTTCTCTTAAACGTCAACGAATCATCGATAATAAGATGGACGTTCTGACTGTTCCAATGAGTTTAGCAGGTAATGTACATATGATCCGTCCTGCGAGAAAACCAATATAGTGGACTCTGCGTAAAGTATCGACCCAGATCAGGCTAAACCAGACAAACAATTTTCGCATCCTGTGGATTTTCATCCAGGAATCATTACTTTATACCTCTATCCCCCTAAGAAGGAATGTGTCGAACCGTATTAGCCTGCACGGACTGCGCAGGCTAATTTAGGTCTATACATTACGCAGAGTCCATAATGTTGGATTTTTCGTGGAATGGCTCTTATAAGGAAGCGACTAGATTATTTAACACTGAATCTTTAACACGCGAATTATTTCCCAAATGATATACATGTATACATACCGCATTGAATGCATCGGCAAGATGTTGTGATTGGCGAATGAATACATATCACATGGGATAGGTTTTCAAACGGTAAATAAATTATATATTCTAGATTGGCCATTGTCAGCGGATTTAATACTTTTATATGTACATCGCATTTACTATATAATATACAGTCGACGTAGGCTTACATTAATTGCAACTCGATTTGTATCCAATCCATGTTCTGCGTTTTTCCAAAGCACTTGTAGGTTTGACGGGCAAATCAACTATTTCTATAACCTACTATTTGTCAAAGTTGGTAAATATGACCAGAATCAGTTACCTCCTGTGTCGAGTCTCGGTAGTGCAGTAGGTAGCGACTTGATCTGTCAATCCAGGGGTTGTGAGCTCGAACCTCATCTCGGCCAACATTCTGTCCGAAGTTCGACAAAAGTTACTGTGATAAGCGTTATTCGTCTACCACCAATGGGTTAACAGTTTACATGGAAAAGAAGCCAGTTGCTTGGAAAGAATGCTGTGTGGGGTTCTGGTGTGAGAAAACAGAAAACACATGAGTAGGTGAGCTGGCCGCCGTGATATGACTAAACAATTGTTGAAAACGGCGTTAAATATCAAATCAATCAAAAGTTACCTCTTCTCCAATCTTTTCATAGTAAATGCACCACATAATGTGCAATATTTAATAAAATTTTTATAATAAAGAACGAAGAAATATCACAAAAACTCCAAATTGTTGAAAACAAACTTCATTGATAGAATACATTTTGTCTTAAGTTGGAATCATACCTTTGAAAAAACGTCGTTTTTGACGTCAAAATGTATGTTTTTGCGACAATTATAGTGTGGTTAATGAAACCGCCATCACTTTCTCGTTTTAAGTGGTATTCGGATAAAACAGACGGCAGACAGTAGGGAATAGAATTTCCTGCGTGCTGATATCAATTTCATACATCTGCCATGACAAATTATATAACAAAATACGAATTAAAATAATAGTTTCGCCAAAACATTATAACAGCTATAAGATAATTTCTGATTTATTAAAGATTCGCCCGAGAGATGTTTATTAAAAAGATATGTCATTTAGGACACTATTTCGTCTGCCATTTGCCAAAAGTTCATGAATATCTATCGAGCCAATTTTGAATAAATCACAATGCAGTAAAACGTCTGTCGCGCTTCGGAACGTTCACTGCTTTTAATAGCTAGATACGCATCCAAGTTAATAAAATGAATACACATGTTTTCATTATAATCATCAATTTCAATCTTTTAAGTAAGCTACCCCATAATAAATAATGGTAAGTTGTATTTATTTGCTTCTCTTTAAAGATTCAAAGTAACTACGGTATTGCAATTTATATAGTAAATTTATACATTAAACATACAACACAAGAATACTTGGATTTTTATATGTATTAACTGACTTGTTAACTTCGATGTTTAACTGATGTTCTTTCTAAAAAGTATAATTATCACACATTTTATTTGTCTTTTTTTTTATTTCAGATAGCTGTTTAAAAAATACCATTCTCCCAATCTCGACAAAATGCCAGTTTGGTTAATATTTTGGTTCATAGAAATTGATCAATACTTTGTTTCATAGTAATTTATTGATATTTTGGTTCATGATTGATTTTTGTTTCATAGAAATTGAATGATAATTTGTTTCCTAGTAATTGATTGGTATTTTGTTTCTCGTAAAATTATCAAACTTGCAAATTTACAATGCATACAACGATGTAATAGCACCGCAGCCAATATACATCGTGCCGATATACATCTTCATTTGAATTTTGTAACATATATTGAATAGCACAACTGCATGACAATAATACAGTAAATACGTCCCGCAAACAAACTAAAACATTATAACTGCAGAAAACGTTGCATCAGACAAGTCCTATCGTGAGAATTGTGCACGCGTTACTCAACCATATAAAAACTTTCGTGAATTAATAAGTAGTGACGGGTTGATACTTATTCATGCGAAGATAATTACATTGCAGGTAGTTACGCAGCAAAATAGATGTGTCAGTATATACGAGGGGTGATCCAGAAGTAATAGGAATATTGTTATAATTTCGACACAAATCAAACTTGTAGAAAATAATCCTTATTGTTTTCAACAGTCAACATTTATCTTACATACATGACAAATATTTTAATAATCGGTTGACAAACAACATTTCTGGGAGATTATGAAAATTGTAAGTACAATGGGGGCGGGCCAAGGTAGTAACGTCACTCTGACGTCGCTGTTTTAAGGGAAACGTGTAGGTTTGAAAACGTGAATAAATATTTTAACAACAGTTATATCAACTCAATTGTTGCATCAACTTCCCCAGAAGCCATTGCTTAAAGACATTCCATAAACCTTGTTCAGCGAAATGCGTAACATGTGTTGTGTAATAAATGACCAAAGTATTATGGGGAAAACGACACTCACACTGACCCTTTCAACATCAGAACTGGCTCTTTTGCAAGTAACATTAGTTTCCCACAGATTTCTGCCCTCCAACCATGAAAATATTTCTATGTATACAGCCCTAGTGACTGCTTGACTCCTGGTGAACTTCACTGAATAAACATGTCAAATGTTAATTTTGATTTGTGTCTATGTTGTGATATAATTTTACTATTTAGCATTTTTCAATTGATCATTTGACGTCATTGTGTACGTGACGTTCTTGCACGTCGGTAAACAACTTTACTATTTTGATGGCTATTATGGAACAGAAACATTACACCCTTGTTATTAGAACAACGTAACAACAATAGCAAATTTCCGGTATCATTTGTTTGTGTATATGTGAAATATACACAGTTTAAAGAGGTACTAAAATTACGTTGTTGTCGGCCTATGCCTAAACTCGTTTCTATGACAACGATTTATAACTAAACAAATGACAATATTAGAAATATAAATTCGCCATAAGGTAGAGCAAAAACAAATAACATATGGTATGAATTTCCTAAATATGTATTAACTAATACAAGAATTACTAAGAAAGTCGAAAGTCCTATTTCTTTTGGATCACTCCTCGTATGAATAAATAATATATAAACAGATTTCCAAGTATGATTATCCTGTATCCTGTATTATGTATATTTATAAATATACTGTATAATTTGAAATAAAATAGCTATTATTATTATTTTCAGCTAAAATATCTCAATGTGCGTTCCGACGCAAGACATCGGTAAAACGGCACTCTGATTTACTAAAAATCGGCTCCACAGATTTTCTTGAAATTCTGATAACTTGTAGTAGAAAGTATGATCGAAATGATACGTACTTCTTAAAATAATCACTCGGGTAAATCTTTAGTAAATTAAAAATTATGTTATTACTTAGAAATCATTCCAGCGAAATTTTCATTAATAATCGGGTATTGTTATCTGAATCGTCATGGTAGATACATGTAATTTATATCATGACACAGGTATCTTTATTCTTTATAATTCGGTGTTATTAGTGTTTGAATACCAATTCAAACAAGACAGTAGTAGCGATTTCTTTAACCACACTGTTATTGTCACAAAAACATCCGAGAAAACCAACATTGTGGACTCTACGTAAAGTATCGAACCGGATCAGCCTAAGCATGCCGCGCAGGCTAACCCGGACAGACACTTTTCACCTCCTGTGAATTTTCTGCTTCAGGAATTATTACTTTATATCTCTATCACCTTAAGACGGAATGTGTCGGCCCGGATTAGCCTGCGCGGACTACGCAGGCTGATCTGGATCGATACATTACGCAGCGTAAACAAGGTTGGTTTTATCGTGGTACGGCTCATATATCTACCTGCCTGAGAGAGACGACAAACCACTCCTGCCTACAGATGTGGCCAGTGTTTGAAAGAAATAGGTCACATGAAGCATGTTTGTAAAAATGTTGTTGTTTTTTTAATCCAAAGTGTGAAACTAATATCGCCTTATCACGTTAGAGCTTATTCAATAAGGAACACATTCCTTATTAGAATATAGTAAGCAAAAATGTAGATCTATTTTCAAACTCAAGTGAAAACTTAACCCTGGAATACCACACTCTAGTTTTTTCGAAAGGCACTCACAATAAAAAAACAAAGAAAGCATCGAATGAAAATTTTATTTTGGGGTATATAGAAACAATGTGACCAAAGATGTTATGATGCAGTATGCGAACTAACGCACGACAATCTTACCAGAGATATATAGTATATACATAAAATATAGTTCAACCTGTGTGTAAAGACCACCAAAGGGAAGAGAACAATCTGGTCTTTGACCACATGTGGTCTTTCATAACAGGGCATTTATGCAGAAAATGAGTAATTGGGAAATTAAAAGTGTTGTTGCTTTAGACAGGGAGTTGGTAAACAAAGGTGGTCTTTAGCACATGTTTGACTGTAATTGTTCGGCGAACAAATTTGGTCTTCCACCGTCGGTATTCATTCAGGAAGAGCCCTTGATATAACTTCTGACAGGATCATAGATTATATTTACTTCTCTGTTTCTGACGTAAACTGGAATAGAATTCACAGCGGTTTCAATTAATCTTTAGTCATATTTATGCTGTTCTAAAACGTAGATGAAATTTAACTGATACAGCTTCTTGTTATCTCCCTTGCTTAGACTTGATTAGTCTATCAGACACAAGGGAGATAACACCAAGGTATCAGTTCAAGGTGAGTCAGGGTTACTTGTTGTTGGATGCCGCTTACTGTTTTTCTTATTGTATTACCTACAGAGTGGAGACGAGGCAGTTGTCGAAAGGTGCCTACAAATAGGAGAGACTGTTTAGCCAAAGCCATTCAGCGACACATTGAAGAACTTGTGGACGGCACGTTTTTCGTGGAGAGCCATTTACCGGACGAACTGATCAGCAATGGGTGTTTGACGGAAGACGAATGTAGGTTTATAAGGGAGAGAACTGATAGGAAAGACCAGATCAGAATTTTACTGTCGATCGTACGCAGCAGGGATATGAAAATAATGGAAAACCTGCTGACGGTTTTGGAAAGGGACAGTGACTATATCGTCAGGAAGATCCGTAACTGTTTTGAAGAATACGTCAGTGCTCGAGTCAGAGATAAACGCTGCGTGCGGTGTAAGCTGAAAAGTTCTGTGAATGTTAAATACGTGGCAGACGCACTGTTCTCCAGGGAATGTATAACCGAGCGATTATGGAATGAAATCATATATACAGAACGGCATACCGGTGGACAAGGCGATTTATGGGACAGCCTTTTAAACGAATTAGAGAGCGGTATAAATCCACAGAATCGGATTCAGCACCTGAAAGACTCTCTGCGCGCTAAAAGACATTACGGACATTTAGCAGACGACATTGAACGTTTAACAGCAGTCGACAACAAACTGTATGAATGCGCTTGTAACGTGGAGCTGCGAAAAGTTTCAGCACGTGTTCTGTCATGCGTTGAGTCATTTGAACCAAATAGTTCAGACGGAAGTAATCGTGATTCAGACCTAAGTGTTGAGTTGAGGTCAAGGGTCATAGAGCATCAAGGTTCAAGACCCAAAGCCATGTTGATTACGTCGGACCTTCTACAAAAGATAATGGAACTGAAAGGAGGTAGGACGTCTTAAAACATTATCTCCATTGGATTGTAATGCTTTTTTTAATCTACCATATTAAAGGTACACACATCTGAAACTAGATATACAAATTAGATTAAAGAATAAAGTTTAAAAACATTATGGAAAACGGAGAAAATGTATTAATATTAACAAAGCATAGAACATAATTTTGTTTAAAGCAGTTTGCAATCATGTTACATCATGTTACATCGCCATTTCAGCTATAAATGGGTTTTAATATTGCCATATTTGAAAATATCCTGACCAAGGCGTGATCGTTAATCACAAGTGATGTTGTTATCGTTTTATCCATATTTCTCATTTCTTGCAATATTTTCGGAAGTCTTTTATTGCTGAGCGAAAAAGGTCAATACCCGGGACAAGATAGGTACATTTAAGTCCCAGGCAATGAACTAGGGTCTATGTTGGTTCCCCGTAGTCCTAGGCATTGATCTAGGGCCTATCTTTAATATTGATATATTTCAGGTGAAATGGAAGACATTGTTTGGCTATAGACTGGATCAGAGGTCAACAGTTTGACAGCCTTTAACGTGTTATTGACAGCTAGCTAATGGGCCACGTTTCTTTTTGATAGAAACTGTACATTTATTACTTTCCCCGCGTGATGTTTCAACAAGATAACTGTGCTTCGATTTAATTCTTGTTAATAATATTTATCTCACATTGTGAGTGATACAAATGATTGATAAACAGATTAAAATTCTGTTGTTTCCTTTTAGCAAGGGGCTCGTTAGAGCCAATTGATATAGTAGGCAAAATACGAAGACACTCATCATTTTGAGACATGAATCTAGACTAGTGTTTTACAATATCGGCATTGAATTACTTCACATCTGTCTTTCTATATTAGCTCTCCCTTTCTGAACACATCTCGGATTCAGATCGTATATAATGTCAATGAAAGTTGATGATCTGTGAAATATTTTTTAAAAATGAATGGACTTTTGCCAGCTAATACCCATGTTGTACCTTTCGAACCGCCAAATAGTTCTTGTCTAAAAATCAAAATGCGGTAACGTGTTGGCATATCAGCCGGAAAATGGATTTGATTCCACATCACTTACTCAAAAGAAAGAACTCAAAAAAGAAATATGTTTAAATATATGAATTACATGATTAAAAAATAAAATGTATTTCTACGCTGTCAACACGACTTGATCACACGCAACATGCATGGCCAAATTAAAGTAGTATGTGCATACTTTCTTCAGCATGTGTAATTATGATTTCAACATTTAAATTGATGACTTAACATTTGAAAGGGGAGAGTGCTGTGTATATTGTCTTTATTAATTAACTCATGAATGAAAGTGCATCCACTCAAAGCCACGCCTCTTAGTGTAACATATATCTATATAACCCATGTATTCCATGTTAATCATTGTAGTATTTCATTTACACCAAGTGGATTGTAATGGTAAAAAAGTAATCTGTGCGCCAATATACAGTTTATACTCAATAAGAAAGTAAATAATTGATGCGTCAGCAGGAAAAGTACACGGTATAAAAAAAGTGTCAAATGGCGCGAATTCGATCATGTGATCACAATAAAGACTGCTTTCTATTTCATCGAAAAGTTTCTATTAGTAAACAGGTTTACCTGTCACCTATTTATATTCGCCTATCTTCAAGATCATTCGGATACCAAATGGATACGTTAACGTTGGTGATTCAAACATCACTGTACTCATAGCTAAGCTTGTAAGAACGAAGAAGTTCAGAAATAAATGGTAACTGATCATTCGATTCGCACGCTAGGCGAACTTTGTTTCTGTTCTTTTATTTGCCTTTGATTTCCAAAAATCATTTTTTCAATGAATGCAATCTTGCCCTAAAAGTTAGAACATATCCTACATATTTTATTCTATAAGGTAAATTCTAAAATAAAGAGTACATGTAATCAGGATCATAGATAATATCTTATCTACGTCCCTGATATAATACATATGTACACTTGTACTTTCATAACAAAAACAAAAAGAAATCTCACAAAACATGAAAAGAGTATCATTATTAAAAAGGTCATACAAAAATTCATTTTTTTTTTCAGGGGTTCGAACCCGTGGTCACTGTTTTGGTAGCTCTGTGTGTAACGGTCAAAGCTAATAACGATATGTATGTGTACAACCTGTTTTAAATTGGACATTGTAATTTACTGTTTATAAATAACTGTTTGTCTCTTTAATCTAAATTTAAAACTAAAAGTCACGAATATTTATGGGTGTCATGTAAAATATGTTTTCCAATAGGAGCCTAGATTCAGCTGATAATAAGAACTTTAATCCAATTTATAATAATCATGGTAATCATTATAAGAGAAAGTAAACTCTGATCTCTTAACATCTGTCGTAGATCGGCTAGTGTATCTCAATAAAATGTTGCTTGTTTACCATACATATTGGTTTAAACATATTATATTATCCACATTTTACATAGTACATATTCCATTAATCACACGTGAATAAGAAGATTCGTCCATAGGTAACGTTTCAGTAAGTAGGTGTGTATTCAGCCCCGTGTTTAATGATTGTTAACGTTAGCCTATCAACCAATCAAACTACAGCCTGTTCACATATTACCAGTACAAATGTTAAAGACCGTTACCTACCAAACTTCTACTCTAAAGGCAATACTGACTTACATATCACAGCATTAGGTGTGTGTTATCCCAGAGACGTATGTATTCATATGTCTCTGGTTATCCTTACAGGTTTTGAGCAATAGAAACAAACTGAATGACTTGTTAATGTAACAGTACCTAAACCACTAATCATATAATTACAGTTTTTAGCGAGCACCCGAACTATGGTCGTCATAAGGTGACTTGGGTTTGCATACTTGTTAACTTAACACGTATGCTAACAGATCATTCAGTGTAATATTTAACACTGGCCCGAGCGACTACAGTGCTAGATAAATCTAAATAAACTCCACTCTGTCCATATATAATGTTCATCTTGAATCATCTTCACACGCCAAAGGTGATTTGTCCATTATTACCAAGATCACCTTTAGCTTACGGCTTCCTAAAACATCGAAAATCTTATTGCGCCACCTTGCGATTGTTTAAATTCACCTCGTATTGCGATAACGTTCATCAACCAATAAAATGGTCGGTAACAAACGCTGTCTATCTGCTAAAAGATTCAAGCCAACGGTGATTCACCATAACTACACTTAGGCAGATCGCCAAGATCCACAAAAAGTTGTAATATATGTAAAAAGGTTGTACAAATATAGTATGCCGACTTAATTTTTGTACTTAATACTTTAATGCAAACACGGCAGTTTTCCATCGATTCCCTTGCTGCTACGTATGTGGTGGTCATAATTCGGTTTTGTTAAATGACATTTGATTTTGATACGACGAACTTTAACGAATCCAATCAATTTTCAAATTCCTAAAGAAGTCGCAGCTAAGGGTTATGTGGAAGTATGATATTCTCCTGCTCGCTAAGTAGCTGTATTGCCGAGTTCGAATGGTAAACAAACACAACACAACAGCAAAGATCCCCCAAAGAACACCGGTAAGTACCATTCGAGACCGTCCCCGACAATGGTCTGACAGGACATGAGCGATGGAAAACGGCGACCTAAAATGCGTTTAAAAATCCAGCTAGGCTTCAATGGTCACTACATACGAGTAAGGATGGTCATTCATGGAGATAACTTAAGTAAGGCTAGAAACATTGCCTGACAATTTTACCTGGAATCCGGCCAGTACGAACAGTTTGGGGATGTTAAGGTACGAAGTAGCATTGACTTTCGAAAATGATGCCAGGTATGACCACATGCTTATGCGGTAATTTGATCTCTAACCTATTTTTAGTAAAGTGTATGCAAATAATGAATATTGCAGGCATGAACGTTTACTAATTAATACCTCACCAGTAAACATACAAGACGAATTTTGATGCACAGCATCAAAGACTCCGCGCATGATTTTGAAGCATGACTTAAAGGAAGCAGATGCAATTTGGTACATTTAAATAACCTGTGCTAAACAGACACGATCTTAATATTTTGAACAAGAAGGCCAAATGTCCCTTTATTTTAAACAAGAAGTACAAGATGTGTCTACCATAGTCTATAATAAAAGATTATCAAGAGCAGAAAATGTCAATTTTAACGTAGGGATAAGACGTTTTATATGCTAAGATATATGTGATATTCAGCATGTGAAGTTTAGTCGTAAAATGACAAGTTTAGTCCTGAAACCATTTTGTTTACAGTTTGCTTAACATTGACTGCAACTATAATGTCATACAAGCTGAGGTATCTTAATTTGTACCAATAAATGGCTTTAAATCTGCTCTAACTAGATCAATTAGATAACAAATAAACATAGGTGCTGAAATATTAACAGATAATAACTTAAGGTTTAATGCCACTAGTTATAAGTTAAGTGTGACACAAGCTTTGGAAGGAGAAGGGGAAGTCTATTCTCCTTCCAGTTTAGCAGAGGTATGATAACAAAACGGGAGTATATAAACAAAACATACAAAGTAATTATTCTTTTCTTTTAACATAGAAGGGGGAAAATAACAAATGAAGATATTTTGAATATTTGATTATAATGTGTCCTTACTACAAATGATGAAGCCTTTCACATACAAGTAATGGATTTATGTCATTAAATCCACAAGAAAACTATATACTACTTAATTGTTATAAGTAATAACCAAACTGCATAACATTGCATTTTGATATTACCAACAAACCGCCAACCCACCGGCCAAAAGCAAAAAAAAAAAAAAAAAAAAAAAAAAAATAAATAAAAACAACAAAAAAGACAAAAAACAAAACAATAAAATAAAAATAGGATTCAGCTGAAGCAATAATACAGATTAATTTCAAATCACGTTAATCTGTCATTTTATCTAGTCTCTTCTTCCAAACATTTTGAGAAAGAACCCATAAACTACTAGATAGTGCATTACTGTATTGAACATCTCTGTTCCAGAAAGAGAATTGATGTAATATATGAAGCAAGCATAAGCCATAGTTTAACAACCTTTACTTGCATCTACCCCTGGATTCACGTTTACCATCAATCTTTCAACTCCTGTACAAATAACATTACAAGAGAAAGTTGATGCAACGCATCAATGTCGCCGGAAATCCATACTGCAGTTATGCATAACACTTACATTATAGTAGTTGAAAAAAACCAGTTATCAACTAAAGGGCATATAGGAACATCAGGGGTGGGGTCAAGTGAAAATGTATCATAACTTGCATTTTTTTTGTCAACGAAGTGAAAGTTCTTCATTGAAATAAATTTCATTGTTTATGATCAATCTCCATTCTAAGGTAGATTGACCATATATACACAGCAAACTAATTATTGATCATAAACAGGAAATGAGTAATCTTGCCAATCATTAGTCTACTCATGTTTTAAAATTATATAATGATGAGCGCCCTTGTGTCAATGATGCATAACAATATGCAGATCGCAAGCAAAATGCGTGTAGGGAATCTAATAACACATTTAAAATTGTCAAGGACGAAATAATTGTGTACGAAAGACCCGATTCGTTTCTTCTTCGCATAGTTGTCGTTCTTTACAATCTCTTTATAGGCAGAGAGTGTGTTTTAAAATTATATAATGATGAACGCCCTTGTGCTAATGATGCATAACAATATGCAGATCGCAAGCAAAATGCACTTTATAGGCAAAGAGTGTTCATTCAAAAAAAAAATTATATTAAAACCAGTTTTATCTCAGTTTGATCTTTTCGTCATTTGTTTCGAACCAAATAAACATTTTAAATCACCTATAATTAACTATTTGCAAGTGAGTGTAAAGAACGGCTCTCTGCAAAGGAGATTTATCTACGCAATCGGTATTCGGTAGTCACTTGATCAACATATTTAGCTTAGAAACAGTTCCTATTTTAGATATTCATGGATTAACATTATTAAATGAATTCTACAATAAATCAAGACATCTCTTTGAACATGAAAATAACATTCAGTAAGTTAAAATTGCTACTAAAAGGAGAATTCGACGTGATTTTTATCTCGATATTGACACATAACAGTCTGCAGCAAGTCTAGCAGGGACTCTTTTGTCTTCGTAAATAAGACCAAAAAAACATAAATGGGAGTCAAAATAAAGAAACTGCAATTACTTAAAACATCGGATTATTTATTTCATTTTAGATGTGTCATAACTAAGTGTTTTTAAACAATCACAATTGTAATATGTTCAAGACATTTAAATTTGTTTTTTTCTAATAATAACTCTCCTCCCATGTCTTTTCCGAAACGCTATTAATAAATGCGACTAATAAATGATATACATGTGTCCTTAACAAAATTAAACATACTATGTACATGAATACACCTTTAAATCAGATGTGAAATGACTTGAAGAAAGAAATGTTTTAATCTATTAGTACCTTTTGTGTTGAGATGTAACCCCCCGTCTCTTTTTGCAAAAAGATCATTTTTAACTTTCCCACAATGTGTAAAGGGTTTGTATGTGCACAGAAATTTAAACTGCATATCTTTGCTCATCTCTTTATTCAAGTAGGAATTCACTTCCCTTATAACAAAATCAGTGAAATGATGATCTATTGGTCTTGGTAAAATTGCGGTTTCCTGCACACTCCTATTAAATTACCAAAGTCGGGCAAAATTTCTCTCTTAGATGATCTGTTTCCAATGCCATTTGTTCCCACATGAAAAATCACAAATTAAAAGTTCTCTAACTCTGCTTCCTGACGTTGAAGCCTTTGTGTTAATCTGGCAATTGTGGCTCTTCGAAATGCTTGAACGATTCAACCCTCGATGCCAGAACTTGGCAATGGAATCACTTATAATAGTGACCTTTCTCAATTCTGTCATAAGAATTTGGATAATACAATTCATCTTAAAAACTAAAGAATTTTGTTAAGGGAAATAACTCTACCAAATCTCCTTTAACATTTTGTTGGAGTTCCTTCCCTTGCACTTTAAGTTAAATCTACTGGTTTACACTCATAGAACAGAAGAAGGCAAGCTAGTCCAACAAATCTACAATTAGCTACTACACCACCTCCCATGGCCGGTTATGGTGGAGTGCTCTTGGGCAAGACACATTTCCTAGCCTTGTACTGTTTGTTTACCCAGGGAACATGAATAGGAAAACTGTCGCCGTGATATAACTGAAATAATGTTGAAAGCGGGGTAAAATCCCAATAAAATAAATAAAATAAACCTCCCATGGCGAGTAGATATCTGAAACATTCATGCAAAACCAGTAATGCTAACAGACACAAAAACAAATTTACTACATCAATAAATAAAACATGAGTAAATATACATCAATTACTGTAAAATAATAAAAATGTATGCTAAACCGCAACGCATATTTAAACATTTCCAATCAAAAACTGTAGAGTATACTAATCATAATCTTTACCTATTTATGTGTTACGTAAAATGCTTTCTTTCATTTTCTCAGCAACTTGTAGCTTATTTTCTAAATTAAAAGTTAAATAGTTGTTATAAGCATCATACTTCAAATACCCAGGTAACTGGAATAATTCAGAGGGAACCCTGATTTAAAAGCAAAAGTTGCACCTCCCCTTCGAAAACTATGAGTGGAGAATAATTGTGGATCTAAATTGATTTTCTATAAGCTGAAATTTGAAATTTTGAGTATGTAATATAGTTTTTCTTTGACAGACTGAATATAGGTTTATAGTCATTAACTCGAACTTTTTCACACATATTTTTATAAGCCATTATTCGACACAAAACAGATCCTGGGATAGGTATTAATGGTATTGATAATTTTCTCTCACCAAATGGAATGGATTTTGACCAATGTATCTCAACTACCAACATTCCATTCTTTTTATGAACATTAATCCGCTGTAAACATTTACCTTCTTTGATGTCTTTCTTAATATTGGGTACTAAATTTGACTTACGAGCAAAAAGAATTGATTGATTGATTGATTGGGGTTTAACGCCGTTTTTAACAATTTCTCAGTCATATCACGGCGGCCAGTTCACCTACTCATGCATTTCCTGGTTTTCTCACACCAGTACTCCACACAACAATCTTCCCAAGCAACTGGCTACTTTTCCACATAGCCCATTGGTGGAAGACGAATGACGCATGTCGCATTGACTTTTGTCAATCGTCGGAAAGAAAGTTGGCCGAGCCGGGATTCGAACTCACAACCCCTGGATACGAGCAAAAAGAAAGAACGCAAATAAAAATCAACACCAGTACACCCTGTCAATTGCTAATGAAAAATCTAAATTGTTTACCATTTTCAGCAAAATATCTGGAGTTATGGGGAGTGTTTGTTTAATATAATGTGGATTCTGTCTGGCTATCCAAGTAATAGTAAGATTTACGATAAAATTATTTATTTTATCAACTGGGTATCCTAATAATAAGTGCATAGTCTTAACCCCACTTATGTAACTTTTAATGGATTTAACTGCTTTGAAACTTCTGCTTAAAAATTGAGCAAAAAGACTTAAAGCATTTGAGGTAGATGGAAGTTTCTTTGGACCAAAGAAAACACAAATCATCAAATAAGCGTCTCATTGCCTGAATTTTCAGGTTCTTTAAAGTACCAACGGCATTTGCAGATCTTCTAGAACTCTTAAGATCTTTAAGTCTGTCATCTGATACTCTGAAACATAAACTATGTACAAATGCTACCAATTATTAGTAAATTCAAATAACTTAGTAGTCGTCTGAAATTATTGTTACTTAAATTCTTTGGTGAACATATAGAAAGCATTTATATGCTTTTGACCCGTATTCCATCTAGATAAATGATCTGCAGTTCTATTAGAAATTCCACTTATATTTACTACTCTAATTTGAAATTCATATTCAGCAAAGAAGAATGTAATCTCCCTAAGTCCTGACTGTAACATTTCATTATGAGATCTGCAAGAATTTAAACCTTGACATACTGATTCATTGTCACAAAATAGTTGTATTCGTTTTCTCTCAAAAGACTCGCCCCACAGTTTAAGGCAAATTACAATTGAAAACATTTCTAGTACATTAATACAATAGTTCCTATTTCTAAAATATATGGGAAAATCTGAATGAAATTGTTTCCATTACTAAAACGACCACATCCTGTTAAACCGGCATCTGATGAAAAAGTTTCATCTGGATTACACCACTCATCGTACAACATTATAGAAATACCATTGTAGCGAGGTAAAAAGGTATTCCACAACAAAATGTCTTTTTTGACACAATTTAGAATTAAATGTGACCTTTTATCTTCTTTATATAAAACGTTTAACCATTGTATCATTCTAGACATGAATATCTTACCAGGTCTAACACGTGCAGCCACGAAATTGAGTTTTGCTAATTATGATTGAATTTCTTTCAAAGTAGCCGTTTCTTTACTAAGACAAAACGATAATAATTGTTCAATTCTAACCATCTTTCAGGGGTTATTTCCATTGTCATTGTGAGTGTATTGAAAAAAATCCTAAAGAAGACATGATAGTAGACGGAGTTGAAGCTTTACTCTTTGCTTCTTCAATACCACATTTTCCTAATACTTTCTGTAAGGTGTATAATGCAATACATGTATATGCATTTTCCTTGTTCTCGGCTGAAGCCAAATCATCCAAATAATTCAAAACATCAATTCTGAATTTAAACATTATAAATGATAGAGCATTAGTAAACCGACAACACAAAACAGATGACCGACTACCCATATTTAAAACTGTATCACAACAAATGTGTGAACAGCCTTCCCCTTTTGTTTGATAATTTGGATAAAGTCATCTACTTTTGGATAAACTAGGTCTACTTTATCTCCCAAATAAACATCTTTACTAATATGATCATTCACAGGACTTCCTTTTGGAAAACTAAGATCCAGAATTACTCTTCTTTCTGCAGTATCTTTTTGGGGTACGTGTTGAGTGGAGATATTTTAATACCTGATTTGAATGGATTTGATTTAAATGGACCTAAAATTCCCTCGTTATTACTTTCTTTATTCAAATATGCTAGCATGCTATCAGAAAATTCCAAAGCTCCATTATGATTTCTAAATTTCCATAGTGACTTTTGATTTAATTCTGGAAAATCATCTTTACTGCCTAAATATCCAATTGCGAATACAAATTCTATAAATTCACAAATTTGATAATCCTTATAATCTGTTAGCAATGATCTAAGATACTGCATCGTAAATCTGTCATTAACCGGAATCTTGCAATATTCAAAATAAAAATTTCCGGAGTTTATAACTAAGTAATGAGCGTTTAAAAATAGCTCAATGTTGTTAACTCTTACATTGTTTTTGGTAACCTTACAAATTTCACATTTATTTGAATGATTGCAAATATATTTTCTCAAATCTGATTTTTGAGATATTACTGCAGTAATAGTATTTTTATTATTTTTCTAATTTTCCTTATCAAAAGAAAGAAATTTAGGTAAAGAAATATATATATTTTTTTCATTTTTGGTTATTTGATCCTTTACTGTGTTTATATCTAAGCCAGACTTACGTCAATTTGGCAAATGGGGACAGCAAGAAGAACATTAAGGATGTTCAAGTTTCTTCCTGTCCTTTAACCAACATGAAGCGCAGATGTGTATGACCAACCTCTGTTTACCTTTAATTACACACAAGTGATTATTTTTGTGTTGACATTTATTTCTCTGAAATTCAGAGCACCACCATACCCTTCCTTCAGAGCTATTATTCAAACTGCTAGAGGTATCTTTTTTAAAATTGGAAACAGCCCTATTTTTCAAAACATACTTTGACAGAATTGCCGCCTCATTATGCTGAGAATCGTCTGAGCACTTCTTTTTACCCAGTTCAATTTCCCGCAACCAAGCTGCGTAAAACGATGTCAAGCAAGCAAACTCATACGTTCCATAGAAGTAGGCAATTTTTCTCAACTGCAGAAACATCATCACAAGTAATGATCTCTTACTCACCCGCTACAAACAGTTTAAAGTCTTAACTCCCCAAATTTCATTTGCCTATTTACATACTTAAATTGTAAATGTGCATGAGGCCAACGTTGTGGGTTCGGTACCGTGTCAGACGTTGTGGCATTAATACCCGACATTTGCATACCATTTTTCTTGATCATATGTTTATGCCCTTTCTTTACTTTAGAGAGGCGTAAACTGTTGGAGACTGATTTCGACTAATTTTGTACATATCCGGCTTGAATTTTGTAAGTATTTTATGATCATTCGCATAACCATTAAGGTCAATTGGGTAATTTTGTACAACACTGTAAAGAGCAGATATATATAAACATGATACAAATGACTGGACCCGCACAGGTACCTTGAGGCACTCCGAATTTCAGCTGTTTAATGCAGGAAAGTGAATTCTCAATAATTACTTATACGGACACTGATTCATTCGTTATAGCATCCCAAACAACCAGGAGCGCCATGGAGAAACTTTTTTAAATGATCACGATTTTTTAAACTTCCAGATATAATGAATGTACGAGTATATATATGAGCCGTTCCACGAGAAAACAAACATTATTGACTCTGCGTAAAGTATCGACACGGGTAAGTCTTAGCATGCCGCGTAGGGTAACCCGGACATACACTTTTTGTCTCCTGTGGATTTTCTATTTCAGGAAGCATTACTCTATACCCCTGAGACGGAATGTGTCGGTCCGGATTAGCCTGCGCGGATTGCGCAGGACGATCTGGGTCAATACATTATGCAGAGTCCATAACGTTGGTTTTCTCGTGGAACGGCTCATATATAATAACGAGTTTGCTTCATTATATTTTTTCAAACATTAAGTATAAGTACTGCGACGAGTGGGGTTCGTGATTGTCTTAATTTCTAGTTTTTCGTATGAAGTTACGTATGATTGCCTCCTCATAATTATATTGATTTTCACCTCACGTGTATTTTACATTACAGGTATTCATTCTGTATATCCCGATATTATCAGCCAAATCTTTTGTCAAGTAGATATAAATAGTATGTAACTATAAATAAACCAGTGTCATGCAGGTGTAAACACTATGTAAGGAAATATTATAGTTTTTTCTTCTTTTGTGTATCTCATCTTCTACGCATTATGTGTTTGTGTGCACAATTTAGGTGATAGATCTTTGTAGATTTGTTTATCAAATTATCAAGCGATCAATACATCACTATAGTAGTTGTTGTTATTCTGAAGTAGTGGATAGTTGAGGTTCTGACGAGGCAGTAGATCTCTATTTATAAATATACAGGTAAGCCATTGTTGCAACGTAATAAACACTCGGATTGAGTCTCAAAAAAGTTGTTTTAAAAAACGACTTCTAGACAACCATGTTTAAATGGCACCCGTCTTGCTTTTCAGTTTTCTGAAATAAGACAAACGGAAATATTTCACACTGCAGTAGTTTCTTGTTATTTAATGTTGAAATAATTAGTTTCTGTTTAAAAAAACAAAAAAACATTACAAAACGTGTTCTCGTATTCATGACTGCACGCGAATCGTGTTCATCACAACCTTTTGAAATAAGACTTATTTAACATGTGTACATTTTTTCTTGTAAATTCAAGTTGAAATATACCGTCTTTGGTACGGATCAACAGTGGATCGTATCCTAACCACTACACAAATGGATTGTTTTCGCTATTAGTAGCTGAAATAAGTTAAATAAAGCCTGGTTTTCAGGTTTGGTTCGGTGTTGAACTTACTGGAACAACACATGGGATGTATTCAGATTGTCTTAACAAACCGAGTGCTCGGCGAGTGCTAGTCTGACGATGTTATTTGATTGGTTGATTCCGCGAGCACACACCCGAGTGCTCCGTGTGCTTGGTCAATCTGAATACGGACCAGGATTACAATTGGTTGTTAAAATCTAAGCGGCGTCAAAAGATAAGGGGGTATTGTTTCATCTGCCTGCAGTGAAGAATCACACGAGCCAAAAGAATAAACACATTCTCGTCAAATCCATCATTATCCGTCTACTTAAAAATTGTAGTATAGTCCTTGGCAAAACATCGTATAAAGTATATAAGTGTAGCACTGCATGAACCATGTCTCTGCTTCTTCCATCCTCGGTACCCAGGCTATTCATAAAGTATATGATACCCTGGGCAAATTGGCTGTAAAAATCTCGTACTCATGAATAATTTACGAGGTTAAATGCAGCCGCTTGATTGGCCGCATGACAAAAACCTCATGCGATACGAAAATTACTGAGGAAATCGTGGTGCATGCTTTACAAGGTTTCGCTAGCCAATTTGCCCGAGTATCATGTATTTTATGAATAGCCTGGGTATCGAGGGTGTGGTTCTATATCATTGTCTCCACAAGGCCACAGTTATAATATCCTTTATAAACACATTATTTTACTTAATTTAAAGAAACAACAATGCCTGGCGACACAAACTCTGGCACAAATGGTGGTCCTTCTCTCAAACGTCCAAGAACCATCGACAACCTGGAACAGCTTGAAGTTCAACAAAGAGAAGCAGGTATTGTATAAGGAGGCGACATTAGAGTTTATAGTTTATAAACTGAGATATGGGTATTATCTCCCAAGTCAAATCTGCCAGCGTTGTATGTGTAAGCACGAGCTTAATATAAGCGCATGAATATATTAAGACTGAAAGGTAGTTACCGATATTGTAAAAGCATGAGCTCCGTGGACAACTGGGTATGAAAAGGCTCGCCATTTTTTAAAAAAGTATGGTCAATGTATTACCTGGCTAAATTTGGAGCAAATGGTGCTATTGTTATTTGGCTCTGCTTCTCAGTTAGATCGAAATCAGCTGAGCTTCAGATTCCTTTCAACCACCGTGGACCCACATAAAAACCAATTGTGCTAGAAAATGAAACCTCGTTTTTAACCTTTGACGCAATAGCAGCAGACGACTTTTGAAAACATTGTGGCCAGAGGTAAAATTTCTCCTTTGGCAACAATGTGTTCAATTTTATTAAACAATTGAGCTATCTTTTATTGCGATATTTCAGTTTTTTTTTCGCTATGTTTTAAAAATCGTCTGCGGCAGAGTTTCATTGACCTTTTTTTTATCCATATACATAGTTTATAGTTAATATATAAAAAACACAAGAATGCAGTCAATCTATGTTTACTTTAACATATTTGTTGTATCTAGGAAAGGATTAGAACAATGAACCAAGTATATATAATAAACGGGCAAGTTTCATTGACCTTCTTTTTTTTTATCCATATACATAGTTTATAGTTAATATATAAAAAACACAAGGATACAGTCAATCTATGTTTACTTTAACTTATTTGTTTTAAATAATAAGACAGGATAAGTGGCCATTGTTTTGACCTATATTTTGTAAACATATGCAAATATGACCGGAATCTGTCCTTGTTGTTATCTAGTTATAGCTGTTGTAACGACGTGGTAGAGAGTTAGTCTCCGGGACAAGAGGCTCTTGTCCCGAGTTCGAGCCCTGGTCGGGTCGGACCTTTTCAGATTGGTTACAATAGGAATAGCACAAACGAGATTCGTAATTATTTATATTGGGGGAAATGAGAAAAACATACCATAAAAAAAAAAAAGGTTAAATATCAAACTATATTAAACGGACATAAATACTTTATTCTTCTGCCTGACAGAGAAAACAAACCTGACATGCCTTTAGATAGTCCAGTGTCCAGAAATTATGTCACATTTGGCCTGTTAGTAAAAACAGGTTAAACTTGTTCCAGCTTTTGACTCATTTGCATAATTGGTCAATTAAATACTTTAGATGCATTATGGCTTTACAAAACTGTCGCACCACCGTACGTCATGTTTAAAGTTCTATATTTACCTGATGCCGTACGGTAATATCAGTATATAACTGTTTGCTGTTTTACATGGAATGGAATGGATCGCTCTGTGTTTGACTGAACCCTCCCTTAACCCCCCCCCCCCCCCCAAACCCCACCCCCTCTCCCCCTCTCCCCCCTCCCTGCCCTATTCGTATAACTTATTGCTCTGTACTTATGCATGTGTTTGACATTTAAAGGAAACTTTTTAGGTGGTCACAATGTGTAACCTGATGAAGTTAATGTGATTTGATGGAACATTTCATTGAAATATTTATCTTAATTATAAAAAAATGACCCATATGAAATGAAATTTCCCATTTGTTCTTAAACTATCGTCTAATTTTGAGACATATCTAAAAGATTGTGAGAACAGTTGAAATAGTGCATTATGCGAACAGCAATGATGCATGTAATGAATGAGACGAGTCTGTGCAAAAGACGATCACTTTGTGCTTACGTGAGCTAACAATTGCTCATTATTAGCTATTACTCCTATTGCCATATTTTTTTCAAAAGTGGGAAAGGACTTACAAGATCCTGTTACATCTTGTTTGTGTGATTACTCCGTGTGATTATCAACAACTTGTGAGACTTTTTGTTGTTTTAGGAGTCATTTTATCTCAGCCTTCATTATAGATAAAGTAATTCAGTTAATATTTTATAAAAGTGTTTTCACTGTCGGCAAAGGTTTACAAGAGACTTTCAACTTCTGACAAATACCGGCATTGGTGCCACATTGGTTTCGCTGTTAATCCATCTTTTGCTATCCCAAAGCGGATATGCTGTTAAACTGGTAGCCTTGTGTTATCTCCCTTGGTAGTTATCTCAATCAAGTCCGACATACTATCAGATAATAACACACTAGAACGTTTTGCTCCCTTTTAGGACAGAAAGGAAGGGGTTATCGAAGGAGGTTCACAGACAGGAGAGACTGTTTAGCCAAAGCCATCCAGCGACACATTGAAGAGCTTGTGGAGAGCACATTTTTCGTTGAGAGCCATCTACCGGACGATCTGATCAGCAATGGGTGTTTGACGGAAGACGAATGTAGGTCAATAAGAGAGAGAACTGACAGGAAAGACCAGATTAGAATATTACTGTCCATCATACGCGGGAGGGATATGAAAATAATGGAGTACCTGCTGAAATGTCTTGAAAGGGACAATGAATATATCGTCAGGAAGATCCGTGACTGTTTTGAAGAAAACGTAAGAGCTCGATTCAGAGATAAACGATGCGTGCGGTGTAAGCTGAAAAGTTCTGTTAATGTTAAATATGTGGCCGACAAACTCATCTCTGAGGATTATATATCCGAGGGATTATATAATGAAATCATACATACAGAACGTCCTACCGGTGGACAAGGTACCTTGTGGGACAGCCTTTTAAACGAATTAGAGAGCGATCTTAATCCACATTTGGGATTCCAGCACCTCAAAGACTCTCTGTGCGCTAAAGGACATTATGGACATTTAGCAGACAATATTGATCGTTTGACAACAGTCGACAACAAACTTTATGAATGCGCTTGTAACGTTGAGCTGCGACAAGCGCCAGGACGTGTTTCATCAGACGTTGAGTCATTTGAACCGAAAAGTTCAGACGGAAGTAATAGGGAAAGTAGTGTTGAGTTGAGGTCAACGATCATGGAGCGTCGAGGTTCAAGACGTAAAGCCATGTTCATTACGTCGGACCTTCTGCAAACGTAAATGGTACTGTAAGAAGGTGAGGTGTCTTAAAACAATATCTCCATTGGATTTTAATGCATTTTGCAACATACATTATTAAAGGAATATGCAGTATATATAGTAAATTGTGCAAAAACGGACTATTTATCAAAACTATGGAGCCACATGTCTCGATGTCTAAATAGAAACTGAAAACATGAACAAATATAGTAACTACCGCCTACAACATAATTATATATCTATATTCTAATCTAAATTTAAATTGTGTTATGAAACAATTGCCATTGTTACACGTATGTTATAACTTTCTGTATATGACGATGAACATGTTGTTCCAAGTCAGATATAATACAGATTATGTTCTGTTCTGTTCTATTCTACAACTTACAAGTAAAATCTGAAGACTTCTGTGAGAATGTGTGGTCCAAGATGCACAGCACAGACACGACTGAGTCTCTACTGTACGCCGATACATAAAGACCCTAATCCTTAGACGCGACTCAACTATAATTGATCTGATTATTTACATTATTTCAGTAAGAAGTTTTTACACCACTATTGCAACTTATTTATGTACGATAATCCAGAAACACGATATTGGCTAATCTAAATATAAATATTGTAAACATAAACATTCCACCAGATAAAATTGTTTATGAAACAAAGTTAAACTACAGTGGAGCTTTGCTCTGTAAAATTCCAACTCCTTTGTGACCAGTGTAGATTCAGAACAGCCACATCATATGTGCAGTTTGATCAGGCTCTACCAAGTTCTTCAATAAGTCAAAGAATGTTTCAATACAGTAAAGCCGTATCTATTTAAATTGTTTATCATGTCTTTCCACACATGTTATAAATACGTTAAGGTTTGTTTTCCTTTACTACTAATAATATAAACGCGTCATATATAAGTGTAATAATAACGTTAAGATTTGTTTTCATTGAGCACCGCAAATATTAAAGTATCATAATTAAGTTAAGGTCGGTTTTACTCAGAACACCGCTCGTATAAAGGTGTAGTAATTACGTTTATGTTGGTTTTCAATGAGCGACGTGAATATGAACGTGTCATAATTAAGTTCAGGTCGGTTTTACTCAGAACACCGCTCGTATAAACCTGGAATGATTACGTTTAGGTTGGTTTTCATTGAGCCACGTGAATATGAACGTGTCATAATTAAGTTAAGGTCGGTTTTACTCAAAACACCGCTCGTATAACCGTGGAATTATTACGTTTAGGTTGCTTTTTAATGAGCAACGTAAACATGAACGTGTCATAATTAAGTTAAGGTCGGTTTTACTCAGAACACTGCTCGTATAAACGTGGAATTAATACGTTTAGGTTGGCTTTCATTGAGCCGAGTGAACATGAACGTGTCATAATTAAGTTAAGGTCGGTTTTACTCAGAACACTGCTCGTATAAACGTGGAATTATTACGTTTAGGTTGGCTTTCATTGAGCTGAGTGAACATGAACGTGTCATAATTAAGTTAAGGTCGGTTTTACTCAGAACACCGCTCGTATAAACGTGGAATGATTACGTATATATATTTTTTTTTTAATGAGCAACGTAAATATGAATGTGTCATAATTAAGTTAAGGTCGGTTTTACTCAGAACACCGCTCGTATAAACGTGGAATTATTACGTTTAGGTTGATTTTTAATGAGAAACGTAAATATGAACGTGTCATAATTAAGTTAAGGTCGGTTTTACTCAGAACACTGCTCGTATAAACGTGGAATTAATACGTTTAGGTTGGCTTTCATTGAGCCGAGTGAACATGAATGTGTCATAATTAAGTTAAGGTCTGTTTTACTCAGAACACTGCTCGTATAAACGTGGAATTAATACGTTTAGGTTGGTTTTCATTGAGCCACGTGAATATGAACGTGTCATAATTAAGTTAAGTACGGTTTTACTCAGAACACCGCTCGTATAAACGTGGAATGATTACGTTTAGGTGGGTTTTTTTAATGAGCAACGTAAATATGAACGTGTCATAATTAAGTTAAGGTCGGTTTTACTCAGAACACTGCTCGTATAAACGTGGGAATTATTACGTTTAGATTGGTTTTCATTGAACGACGTGAATATGAACGTGTCATAATTAAGTTAAGGTCGGTTTTACTCAGATCACCGCTCGTATAAACGTGGAATTATTACGTTTAGGTTGGTTTTCATTGAGCGACGTGAATATGAACGTGTCATAATTAAGTTAAGGTCGGTTTTACTAAGAACACTGCTCGTATAAACGTGGAATTAATACGTTTAGGTTGGTTTTCAATGAGCAACTTGAATATGAATTTGTCACATCTAGGTTCGAAATACACCGCTCATATAACCGTGTAATACTTACGTAAGAATTTCACCAGAACTTCATAGAAATGTGCCTTTGGTGGTCCTCTTTCATAATTGTTGAAATATGTAAATTGTATTTATAACTTTTGCTTGCCGTAATCCTTTCGCACGTATATACTTATTTCGACGGGTTTGCAGCAAACGACCTTTGAAAACATTATGAGAAATGGTAAAATAATTATAATAAGCAATTCCACATTTTGCTCCAGTGTTTCAACTGTTTTCAATATTTACACTTTTATTTATAAAGATTTCCTTATGTGTTTGCCTAGACGTTTCCAAAGACGTCTACTTTGGATGTGTCGTACGTGAGGAAAGGTTTATCCATATCAATAAATTTATCTAACATAATTTATTTGTTGTTGTTGTTGGATATACACGTTCATTACATGTGCCATGCTTAATGTATTATTCATGTTTACATGTGTGTACACATATTTTGCTGTTGGTCAAACGGAAGCAATTGGGATCGGCTTGCCGGGCAGACAATTTCTTCGAGATGCAAGCAGATAATTGTGTCAAGGGAATTTCAGATGAATACACAAGACTGACGTTGTCTCCCATAGAGAACAATACAAAGTTCGTTGAAAGTTGAAGATGACTTTTATAAAGTCGAATGCCCTCTGACTGATTTGTAACAAACACATTGTTTGCTGTTAGCAATATTAACACCTTAAGAGTCATTTTCAGAAAAACGTGTATTTTCTTAAATTGAAAGTAAAATTTAATGCCGGATAACTAAAAAATGAGATCGAAAGGTGAGTTTTGTGTACGTTTTGTGTTTATGGTGACTACTCTACTTCGAGGCATTTGCTGCTGTTTTACAATGTTTCCATATACGGTTCCCGTAATATGTTTCTCTACATACAGACGCTTTCGGTATCGTTTGACTTTTGAAAACATTCAGGCAAAAGGAAAAATTGCCTTTTTTATGAGCAATTTCTCCTGTTGCCACAATGTTTTCATCTATATCTAGTGATTACACTTTCATTTATAGTGGTTTACCATAGTTAATTCGGATGTTTTCGAAGTCTTCTTCTGCAGCATTGTACTTTGTTGGAAATGGTTAAACATAGACAGGGATTGTAATGTCCATCTGATTTGAAAAGGCCTTGCTGTCACGGTATACTCCGTTTGTTTCATGTAAAGGCACATGAGGCAGAGACAACCAGTTGTGCTTCACTTCTAGATTGTGTGTAGTGATATCCGTGTTTGTTTGACAGGTAACCGGACAGTGAAGGTTCTGATGAGATGTATAAGTGTTGCCCAGGTATCCTTTCCGACTTATTTCATGACCAGACCTGATATATGCCTCTTAGGTGTACAATTAATCTGTACCAAAAAACAATCAGTGTTTTGCAAATTTTAACCCCCGCAAACCGGTCTGAACTGAATGGCGATGGTCTTTAACTCCTATATCCACCAGTAGTTACGTCATGTCACATCGTTTCCTTGATAGGTTAAAACGGTTAACGATAAGTTTACCCCGAAATCGATCGATTTGAAATACTATCCTTGCGTTCTTAAGCACCAAGTACGGAAGCCACAACTACCATTTTCAGTAGAATTGCGTTAGCAAGGCTACCATAGTTTCAGATGAAGTTTTGAAGTCACGTGATGTAAATGACTAAGAAAACCAAATTCAGTACGCCAAAAGAATATTGCAAAGAAGTCTTGACTGAATGACGAATGCAAACATAAGCAAAAGTCGATTAAGTAGATCACTACGTTTCCCCCTCTCATATACTCAAGTTTGTACACACTTCCTAAACAAATTACCCTTTGTAAATTATAACCCTCTTGTTCGCAGATGCATTCGCAGCAGATAACTTTTGAAAACATTCCTCATAAAGAGCAATTTCTTATTTTGCCACTATGTTTTCTATGCTATTGTAACCAAGGTACATGTAGAGAGTATTTTTCCTACATGTACACTGCTCATGCATAATTAGCTGGGCTTATGTGATTACAATGAGAATCAGTGAATGTTAGTGAGCAGATATCACCTAACATATCCCAGCATGCACTCTAACAATCCCTCTTTTCCCGCTGAAACTACTAGAAATTCAGCCTGTTGAATGAAAAGTTATGTGTTTTACTGATAGTCCACATATGACATCATTTCTTTAAATCAATGGACTCATTTGGGGGCATGAAAGTTTTTTCCTCTCTTTCAGGTTGGAGGATATATGGCTTAAGACATTTACTATGTATGTATACCTCAAAACCAGGGTGAACTGATTCTGGTCATACTTTCATGATTTGACAAATGCTAGGTCATAGACATAAACAGTTAAACTGTACAATGTAAAAAAAAAAAAAGTATATTGAAGGCAAATAATTTGAAATTGACTGTAGTTTTGTTTGTTTACTACATTTACTTCAATATATTAATAAACGTCTTAAAGTAAATACAACTAGACAATCGAAGATATGATAGTTTAGCTATTTCCTTGAGTCTTCATACACTAAGACATTATTATGTTAATTCCGAAAGGACGAGGAATGATATGTGGAGAGCTTTACTTTTCTCCAATTATTACTCTATGAAACTCGATTATCCTGGTACGTGTCTTTTCTACTACTTTTGTTATATATGTTTATATTCGCTTGCTCCTTTTCTGTTAATGATAATTGTATTTAGAATTCAACTTGTTATATCCATCACTTTATTCATTCTATATTTCATTACAGACTCCATTTGTATATTATCAACCACGACAGTAAAATTATACAACCCACCAAGGAGTATTAGTCTTAAATCCCCTGGACCTGGGTTACACTATTCTGAAATTCTCCTAAAAATAAACCTGAGATATCAACCCTTACCCATTCCATTGAAAATCATTTGATTTCAAGATACATTTGTAATTTAGTAGAAATGTCTTTTAGTGACACTCTACTTAATTTGTTCGAGCCATATTGATTGGTTTGAAAACATAGCTGTCATGCTACATCAGAAAAGAGGTTGAAAAGAATCTTCTCCTTAACCATTGAACTGATATCAACCAAACTTCACAGGAATGTTACTTTGGTGATCCTCTTACAAACTGTTCAAAAATGTTATATTTTAACAAATCTAATTTACTGATAAATTTAATTTGCCGTGTCCTTTCCTAGCAGTTTCCTTTACGCTCTTTATTACATTTTTTCCGATATTAGCAGTTACACATATGCTACTTAGCTATCACTCGAGTGCTTGATTCAGGGCCACGCTTTTAGAGATGCAAAACTGTTTTGTACATTATTACATTTTTTTTTTTTTTTTTTTTGTTAAGGCTTTTGTTTTTAATCTGTTATTTTTTATATAAATGTTCTGTCAAAATAAAAGCTTGCAACCAATTTCGTTTAACAGACACTAAAAGTAAAGTATAATACTGGAGATGAACAACCAGAAAATAATTCAAAACACAACTGTTTTGGTAGATTACACATCTAAGTTTACTGTTATCATTGTAAATATTAATATATTGCATTAATATATTGCAAATTCTGAATGCATCAGTTGGTGCAGTACAGTCAATAAATAGGAAGACACTGTTCATGGGTAATTTGATCATTAAAACAAATACCTTGTAAACCGAATGACATATTCGGAATTGGTGTCAATTAATTTTCACAAGACCAACAGGAATTTATTAGCATTCATTCACTCTGAGCTGTTGCAGTATTACTTCTCTAACATGTTGGCCTTTTCTTTTCATCTCCTCTTAACCGATTGAAATACTACCTTCAGTACTTTCAGTACTTTGATTAAATATTAAGTATGGCACAACCCCAGTCTCATTAAAACCAGACCTAAACGTTGCTCGCTCGTATATGTATCTAATGACTTCCCCATACAGTTTTTCTCAGACTGACCTTTGCATCAGTAAATAATAGTGTCGCTTACCAAATCGTTTGGTATAAAACAGGTAAGAAAGCCCATTTAGATAAAACGATATATTGAAGAGGCGATTGTCGAGGTCTCCGATTGTTTAGCACGGGTGATTTTTGTATCGAGCGGTTTCATTGGATATAAAAAAAAAACAAGCACGTGCCCATGAGTATGCAAGTGTGTACAAGGTCAATTCGAGACGACCTTTTATGCTTTATAGTCAGATCCAATACGCGAAGTCGAAATATTTTGGTCTGATTTTAATGAAATTTTGCCCAACCTATCATTGATCCAGAATTGCCTGCTCAAAAGGCGGACATTCTAACAACTATAACTAAAAATCTGTCAGAATCGAAACTTGTTGAATTGAAAACAAACAGTCCGTTTTAAATGGACATGGTCTTCTTCGATAACAGTTAAACATATATGGAAGCTATCTAGAATTGTTGAAGAAGAGCTAAAGTAATATGGTGGAATATATTATGGGAATTCTCAATATTTTCAAATGTCGTCAAATGATGTGTTTATGTCGTTTGTATAGTCTAAACATATTTTATGTCAATGATTTGCAATATTTTTTTAACAAGAGAAAATACAAAGGATTCGAGTCGTTTGTATGAGGATGGGTTTCAAATTGAATAACTTCCTTCTCTATTTACATTCAAACAACAAGACCATACATGCGATTTTGTTGTTTTTCGAGAGATCATGAACTCTAATCGCGGCCATGACAAAAGTAGTTAAAGAAGAGGCACAGTGACCACCATTTAACTTAAATTCTTTCAATGCCGAATTTCTCAAATTCGACTCTACCATGTTGACAATTGTACCACTCCATTATTCGTCCGACAGGAAATTTGGTAAAATTTAACGTCTAAGTGGCAAGCAATGCAGATTTCAGGAGAGACAGCTCATCATGAGCTGTCTCACCTGAATCTACATTGTTTTTAAAATCCTTTAATTGCCTTTGAAAGGGTTAAACGTCAGTGTCAGGAGACAGCTATTTGCCTGTACGATCACGAGCAATTGCCCCTTTTCACACAATGTTACACCACTCCACCTGCAAAAAAAACATGTACTTTATCGATTCTTTACATTGGCTTATTTGTCAATCGTTAGAATAATTGATTGTTTGGTGTTTTGCGCTGCTTCAACAATGTTTCAGCTATATCACGGCGATTCCTGGGTAAGTTTCCAGTATTACTGGTCCATTTATCCTGAAACCAGCCAGTATGTCGTAATATTAACCTCGCAACCATCAGAGCCAAGGAGGGCAGCCATTATTACTAAGTATTTGGTTTGACCCGACCGGGGATCGAACCCGCGACCACCTCGCCCGAGATTTTCTGATTATAGGGAAGATTTAAAACTTTCCTATTGATGCTATATATGTCTGTGACAGAGGGCAGCTTCTTGCCTGTACTCTTTAATGTATTGAATTAAAGTCTGGACATTGCATGATCGGCAGGTTAACCCTTTCCCACATACAACAAATCTGCAGCAGACGACTTTGAAAAAAAATGGAAACTCCCTTTAAATGAAAATACAGTAATTGAATAGAGTTGAAAACATGGTGACACAAGAAGAAATTGCTCGTTTTTGAGCAATTTTCTTCTTTTGTCGCCATGTTTTCCAAAAGCCGTCTGCTGCAGAGGCGTCATAAAAGCGTCTACATGAGGAAAAAGGGTTAAAACACCCCGAAAACTGCTGTTATTGCGTTCATTGTATCCCGCATACAATATATCTGTGGCAGACGACTTGAACACATTTTAAGCAAAACAAGGAAACATCTCCCTATAAAGAATAACTACCGAGTTGTGTTGAAAACATTGTGGCAAATGGAGATAGTGTTCATTATGAGCAATTTCTCCTTTTACCACGATGTTATCAAAAGTTAACTGCTCCAGATGCGTCACAGAAAGGGTTATTTAGCATGCAGATCCTGCAAAATATTCAACAGTTCACGATAAATGTTATACCCACTTCGACTGAACATTAAGAAGGTCCATAATTGGTAGACCTACTGTACCAATACCTGTATACATGCAACGTCACTTCACGATGATGATGATGATGATGATGGTGGTGATGATGATGATGATGGTGGTGGTGATGGTGGTGATGATGATGATGATGATGATGATGATGATGATGATGATGATGATGATGATGATGATGATGATGATGATGATGATGATGATGATGATAATGGTGATGATGATAATGGTGATGATGATAATGGTGATGATGATGATAATGATGATGATGATGATGATGATGATGATGATGATGATGATGATGATGATGATGATGATGATGATGATGATGATGATGATGATGATGATGATGATGATAATGATGTTGATGCTAATTATGATGATGGTGATGTTGGTGATGATGATGATAATGATGATGATAATGATGATGATGATGATGATGATGATGATGATGATGATGATGATGATGATGATGATGATGATGATGATGATGATGATGATGATGATGATGATGGTGAGGATAATGATGATGCTAATGAGGAGGAGGAGGAGGAGGAGGAGGAGGAGGAGGAGGAGGAGGAGGAGGAGGAGGAGGAGGAGGATCTCATATCACCTCAATTATCTCTTCTTCTTTCTTTTTATTATTCAACATTTTCTAATTCTTATTTTTACATATGTTTTTAATTTGTAATTTTAATATTTACATGACTAGATCATGAGTAAACAAAGTTACTAGAGCGTATAAAAACGGGGAAGTAAATACAACATTTATATATATATATAACCTGAATACAAAGTTTTATTCAAATATCGGTTGGAAGGGTATTTACAATACACGCAATACACACCACAGGTAAGATTAAAGTTTCGGTTTGTACGATTACGTCTTCTTTAATCTTTCTCTGTCTACCTCTATATCTGTGAGAGTGACGCTTACATTTTCAAATGAGTTTAAGCATTTAGGGCAACCTATCCATAGCGGGATTGTGCGGAGACAAATAACTACAACCTTTCCAGAGAGATGTTGATCTTTAGAGGTTTAAACTTTCTCCTTGTATAAAAACATTCTAAATGCAGACATCTTTGGAAAATATTGTCGAGAATGGAGGAAGACCAGTACTCCACAGTATAGGCTTTCCAAACGACTGGCTGCTTTTTCACATAGACTGTTAGTCCACAATGACTTTTATCAAATGACGGAAAGAATGTTGGCCGAGCTAGTTTCGAACATACAACCCCTGGATTGAAAGCCCGCGACATACCGGAGATCGGCACTGTGATATTAAGTTTGTCCCTGTAATACTATTTTAGTGTCGTCTGCTGTTAAAATGTTTGAGGAAAAAATTGAGCCTCTTGAAATGAATGTCACCTGATAGGCTTGTTTTGGCACTCTTCTTTGTTGAAGATACAGTCGTCCTCGCGGTTTGGGATGTTATTGTCTCTGCTTACAGCTTACAGCAAAGACTAATGTTAGTAAGTAAGGTTAACTAAAGTAAAGTAAAGTAAAGTAAAGTAAATAAAGTCAATGTATGACCGTGCAAAGCAAATCAAAGTAAGTCAGTATTTTATTATAGCGACATGTGTATATATACATTAAAATACAATAGCACAAACAGTTTTAAAATAACATCTGGCCCAATGTCACCTTTAAAAGAAAAATAATCAATACGTATATCTAAAACTATTGCGTTTTTTATGTCATATTATTAGTGATCTCCTGTCAAACTTTTGAATACATAATTGCTTTAGTATCAGATTACTTCATAACGACAACATTAGTTAAGCAGAAATAATCAATATAATTCCAAAACATCTGAGTAGGTGTAGCCACACAGGCTAACCCGGGTCGTCACTGTCCGTCTATGTTTTATATAGTCTTAGAAATGGTTTCAGAGGAATCCGTCATGACCGAGTGGTTGGCGTCGGGGCATTGGAACCGGGCGTCCCGGGTTCGATCCCCAGTTAGCAGCGCTGTGGTAATAGACAAGGCACATTTCCTAGCCTAGTACTGGCTTGTTAACCCAGGGATTATGAATAGCTGAACTGTCGCCGTAATTTAACTGAAATAATGTAGAAAACGGCGTAAAAAAAACAATTAAACGAAATGAACTTGTTTGTTTTAGGCCGAAGAAGCTTTAGCCCTTTCCCACATACAACAAATCTGCAGCAGACGACTTTGTAAAACATCAACGCAAAACCATGGAAAATCCTCATAAATGGAGCCTTAATGTATAATTATTGAAAAAAAATTGAAAACATTGTGCAAAAAGGAGAAATTGCTCGTTTTGAGCTATTTCTTCTTATGTTACAATGTTTTCAAAAGTCGCAGAGGCGTCAGAAAGCGTCTATGTGAGGGAAACGGTTACACGATTCAAAACCGGACAGTGAACATTACCTCAAATCGTCGGACATAGGCACAGCATCGCAAGGGGCTTTCACTGTCCGCCGGGATGTTAAAATATGCGTTGACGTTACTACTGGTACGTTACTACTGGTACGTTACTACTGGTAAAAGAAAAGCATGAGGTGTAGTCCCGTTAGTTTCAGAGCAGTTCACAGTTATGCGACACTGCAACGGAGATGCAAAGTGACCCGAAATCACCCGATATAGCTCAAATGTTTGCTTGTAATAATCATAGGCACTAGTTTAACACTTTCCCACATAAAAAAGCTTTTCGACGTCTCTGCAGCAGACGACCTTTGAAAACAACGTGACACAAAGAAAAATTGCTCATGACGAGCAATGTTTCCTTTTGCCACAATGTTTCAAACTTTATTCAGTAATTGTTTTTTCATATATAGAGGTGTGCCATAATTTCAAAGTCGTCTGCGGCAGAATTGTTGTATTTAGTAAAGGGTTATTACGTCTTTATGAAATAAAATTTCAATTTTAAAATATTTTGTAACAGTGCGCGTGTTAATAGGATAGGCTTCTATTGAATAGTTAATTTAAACATTAAATGAGCCGTCCCGCGAGAAAATTAAAATTATGGCCTCTGCGTAATGCATCGATCCAGATCAGCCTGCTCGGTCCGTGCAGACTGATCCGTGCCGACACACTCTCCGTCCCAGGGTGATAGAGGTAAAGATTCCTGAAACAAAAAATCTACAGGAGGCGAAAAGTGTCTGTCCGGGTCAGCCTGCGCGGCATGCTTAGGCAGATCCGGGTCGATACTTTACGCAGAGGTGTTGGTTTTATCGCGGGACGTCTCATATTACTATACATATCTATCATTCTACGTAGTTCAGTAAATATACGTGGAAATAGATATGAATAAAATAATATATAAGAAATTGATTATTGCAGGGTTATTGTATGTGTAAATCTAGAATAGTTTGGCACACACAGGAAAATCCTTTCATATTTCTGAAAGTTTTCACACAAATAACAAATCTGTAGCAGACGACTTTTAAAAACATACAGGTTAAATATGGAAAGTCTCTTTAAATGAAAGTAAACTTATTAAATAAATTTCTAAACGTTGTTGCAAAAGGAGAAATTGCTCATGATGAACGTCTGCTGCAAATGCGACGAAACGCGTTTGCAAGTTGGAAAGGGTTAATGTCACATTGTTTGTAAAAGGATTATCTTCGAAGTATATATTCTAACCGCTTACGTAAACAGACGAATCGTTTGCCCTTATAGAAGACAACTTTGATAAGCTCAGGACTTCTCCTACAATGTTTACACTTATTAATTCCAGAGACATGTACTTTCCTTGTATATTAGGTAATGTAATGAAATAAGTATTGGTGTAATATTACGGCACAGTATAAACGATTTAGGTGGGGGTAAAATGCATGTAGTGAATACATATAGGGATGAGGTGCTGTTTACAGTCAGACTTATGGGCAGAATTAGATTCGAGAGCGGACAGGTAGATACTATTTGGATCTAAGCTACAAAGATACAGACACCACATAAATTCCTACTGTGTGTCCATGCCCCGGTAGCTCAGTCGGTAGCGGTGCGGGCTGTCAATCCATGGGTTTTGAGTTCGAAACCCAGCTCGGCAAACATTCTTTCCTATGTTTGACAACAGTCACTGTGACACGCGGCATTCCTCTTTCACCAAAGGGATAACAGTATATTAGGAAAAGCAGCCAGTTGATTGGAAAGTATGTTGTATGGAGTACTGGTATGAGAAAACCAGGAAACATATGAGTAGGTGAACTGGCCGCCGTGATATGACTGAATTCCTTTTTAAAACGGCGTTAAAGCCCAATCAAACAAATCCATGTAAATAGACCAGTTTGAGTCCTCAATTGTCACACTTTCTAAGCGATTATCAAGTAGAACACCATATATCATTGAAAAGAGTTAAAACAATTTAAAGAAAATGGGGGCGGGGCTGTGAGGGACGCATTCACCAGTCGAAATCGGTGTTTAGCATTCTCTTCTTTCAAACAAGGTCAAAATACTTAAAGTGATCAAATCAATTATTTCCAGTGTATCCTATACACATTTACAATGAATTTAAACTCAATGCCATATATATACAAAGCATTCTGGCGATGGTATACACTCATTTATATGCAAACAAAGTTTTTTTATGGACTATGTAGATCAGTATGAAAGTGGATGTATATGGCGTAATTTGACCTCATAGGAGAAAAGTTCGAAATGGTGATTAAATAGTTTTGGGCTAATGGAACATTTTCCATAAATATTAAGGACAAAAGAGGCGAGACTAAATGGAAGTATATCAGCTGAAAGTGTTAGATGTCTGATGTATCAGTATTTTTTTTAAATGAAATAAATATTAAATATGTTGTTTGTCATACAGGATTGTAATCTTAACACGGGCCATAGAGAAGTGGATTACAATTACATTAGTTACTCTTCTATTGATTTTCTGTTTTATCAGAGCATAAATGTATCATGTCTTACATATCTAGATTAACTTAAGATACCAGGAAATAAAATAAAGAATATACAAACAAATAGGTACTTTACCTATTGCCCGATGACTAACATCTGGTCCTTTGTCGTTTATATGATTTGCCAGTGTTTCTTTTCATCCTTCAAACATAAAAACGCCATTGCCTGATTTCGTGCAGTGCTTTCCCAATTTGTTAAAGCCGTCTATGCTTATTGACAGAAGTCCTCAATCTCATTTACAGAGAGTTGCTTTTACACTCACTACCACATTCTCTAACACTATCGACTCATTACATATATGTGAGTGAAAGGAACGAAAATTCTGCGAAGGAGAATGTCACTAACAATGTACAGAGCCGATAGTAGTAGAGAGTGCAAAGTCAATCGTGAAAATATTAACACTTGACACAAAGACCACAAACTAAAGAGAACACATGTATCAAAAGTATCAAGCTTTGTTTAATGATCGGGGTCGCCATGCGAGGGGTGAACAGGTCAAACTACTTACATGTACGAACGAACATGTACAAAGTAATAAATTCTCGTTCTACAAACTCTTGTTAACAATCTAAAGAGCGCAATTTTGAAATGTTGTCAGAATGATTGTCCTAATAATATCTAGGTCAGGTTCGAATAAGTGTCATATTAGGTCAGAATCTAGATCACTAGGCCAAATTGAAGAGCATCTTCAAATTTGGTCAGTTTGTTTTTCTTACTGATATCTAGGCCATGTTCGAATATGGGTCATATCATGTTAAAGAAATAGGTCACTAGGCCAAATAAAGGAAAATCTTGTTAAAACTCTGGATGTTGCATTTTGAATCTTTGTCAGAATAATTGTCTTGATGTGTTTTGCATTAGAAATCGCATTGCATAATTCAGGTGAGCAATCTAGGGCCATCATGGCCTTATTGTTTAAGTTTCCACTATATCCATATAAGGCAAAAAAGCCCCATCCCCTGTCGGTCATATTTTTTGACCAATCAACATGGATTGAAGGAATCTGATAGAGAGTCACCCCAGAAACATTCCTACAAAAATTATTTGAAAATCAGCCAGCCAGTTTAGGAGAAGAAGAATGGTAAAGTTTGTTTCGTTTGGTTGCCATATAAACCAGAATTATGCATGGCTCCCAAAAATTTATGAAATTCTGGTGAGGTCATTGGGAGGATGGTTTCATGAAATTTGTCTTTTTCAAATCTTTAATCAATGTCGATCATATTTTTTAACAGTATATCTTGGAGTAAAACCAGGTGAGTGAGTCTATGCGATTATGGTTATCTTATTGTTTAGCATGTATTTTGATATTCGGTAATTAAATATAATTTTCACATGTATTTTTCACTGTTTTATTTTTATACAAAATTGAAATTGGCATTGAATTGTTATCTGTTACTCTTGGGCTATTTGTTCATTTACCCGAACTCGTAATATTTATACAAATTGCCTTCACAATGCATAGGTGATCACATGTAATACATGTATAAATATCCAAAGGCAAATGTTTGTACAGTTGTGTGTGCCCAAATAAATTTAGTACCTTCAGCGCTTTGATTATATTTGTATCTGATTTACGTTGTTTTCGTTATCATGACGGTACATTTAGTAAATCAGGTAAATTCATGAACTATTAGAAAACCAAAAATCACATAAAAAGTACTAAGTATTTGGTTTGAAAAAAAAAACCAGCATGTACATAACAGGAAGATAAACATATCGGTGTAACTAAGAAAGAGGAAGTCATTCTTTCTAAAATAGGACATCGTGAAATCGATATTATTCTAACAAAGAACATAAAAAACCCAAAAACATACGAAAATGTTGAACGGTTTCTAAAGAAACTGTCTGATCACTGTTGAAAATAACTTTTTAATAAACCTGTTGACACTCCGTAGCCGGAAGTCTTTCATTGCGAAATCATTGTAGGACTAAGTATTGATTTTGCAATACAGTTAAGGAGACTGGAGAAAATTGACAATTTACGAGATATTTAAGGTCAAATATTAACAAATAAATACATTCTTTATTTCAATATAAATCAACAATTCGTATGTATATATAACAAAGTAATCACTCAGTGAAAAGATGTTTCCCATCATTTATGCACGCAATCGGGATGAGTCAAAACTGGTTTTTCATACACTCTATTTTTAGTATCAGACAAGGTAAAACAAGCAAAAAAATATCAATCAAACAGTGCCAATGCATCATATACATAATAACAATACATTTAAACTCTTTTTTCAACAATGCTGTCTGGTGAAGGTATGCACTCAATGTTAGGCAAGTACAGAGTTTTAGGGACTACTTGGTCGAAGATCACTCTGACCCGCGGATGAATTTGGTATGATTTGACCTTTAGGGCTGTAAGTCGCAAGTCTTTTATCGTAATGACATTCGAAACATTCGAAAATATTCGAACAAACACATGAACTATCATTATAAATGAAAGAACAATCATTGAATAAACTTGAAAACTTTGTGACAGAAGGATAAATAGGCCAATTTTTGCCACAATGTTTTCCAAAGTCACCGGGTACCGAAGCTTCAGATAGCGTCTGAATGTGGGAAAGGGTAAATTCATCCAACTCAAATCGTTAGCGAAAATATGCTTCTATTGTTGTTATACTGGCTAAAGTCTCAATGTGCGCCCGCATGACATGAGGTCTCGAATTTGAGCACAGGGTAGGTATTTCGCTTTTTCAGATGAGTTGCAAGGGGATAAACCGGCATGTATAGCTGTGTATCAATGAATGGGTACCACAATTGATAACATCAATCGGAATTACTCGGTGATGAATGCTTCACCACTGATGGATGACAGAATTACCCGAGGGTTCCGATTGATCCGAGGTATGATGATTGGTGACAGAATTACCCGAAGAGTTCCAATTGATCCGAGGTATGATGATTGGTGACAAAATTACCTGAGGAGTTCCTATTGTTGATAACATGTTAAGTTATTACTCTTTGTAGAGAATGGACCGAAAGGACAAGAAGAAGCGACATGGAAAAATACCAAATATATCACAACCCCTTAACTTCCGACACGTCAATTCCCCCTCAACAGTACAGCAGACGACTGCATCCGGTGGTCATGGCAACTTCTTTTCGGATCAGCCCGTGTCCCCAACCGGTAATCTCCCACCACCCTGCCCTGGACCAAGCATAATACAAAATATTGGAGTATTGGTAGGTAAAATAATAATTTCATTAAAACAAAAAACAAAAATACAGATAATATGCTTTTTCTCAAGTATTAATATTATCCTTCAACCATATATTTGGTTCATATTCTTTAACTCTTTCACCACACCTTAATTATACTATTCCATGTTCAAAACCGGGCGAATCCATTTTTCATATAGAGTTTTGGAATATTTTGATAACTCAAAGGCAAACAATGCTGATTTCATGTGAGCTAGCTAGCTACGAACTGACTCACCTGAATCTGTATTGTTTTCACAAATCTCGATATTTCTATTGGTGGTGAAATAGCTAGATATATTCTAACAGCTAGATTTTCTAACGAGGTAAATGACCAGTTGCTGTAATGTTGCTAAATCATTTAAAACAAAATGTCGCGCGAATCAAGTCAATTTAAGACCGCCAATCGGAAAAGGTACAAGTTGGCGGCAATCTAAAAAGTGTACGCTCATATCAGCCCGACATCCAATCCATCTGATCAGCATTTATATAAGTTGACAAAAGCTTCTTTTTGCTTATGTATGCACACTGTTAACAATGCAGATATTGATAAGACAGTGTGAATTCTCATATGGATCTAGGTCTAGACGATTACGCTCATTTAACATTCATTATAAGGGCAAACTCTGAGAGTTATTATGTTCGTAAAGATTCTGAAAATTGTAAACAAAAGATAAATGATTGTCACAAGGCATTCAAAAGCGTTGCGTCCGCTCACACAATCAAACGTTGATAGTTGTTGTTTGGTGTGTTGATGTATGAGGCGCCGTTTTACTATTTATTCCTTATTTTTTGATATCAGGAAATCTATTTTTTGATATCAGGAATTCGATTTTTTGATATCAGAGAATATTCATTATTTTCTGATATCAAGAAATTGATTTCCTGATATCAAAAAATGATTTTCTGATATCAAAAAATCGAATTCCTGATATCAAAAAATAAGGAATAAATAGTAAAACGGCGCCTCATATTGATGAGCTCACGCATGTTCACGTACTGTCAAACTTAACGGACTACTTTTTGTGTTAACACAATGTCGTTTCCTCCGCCACAGGGTTCAGATGATCGAACGATCGACAGAATTACAAGTAGTGTTGTGATGGCTGTAAAACTGGAGTTACAGCCGCTAGTGGAAAGTATTCAACAACTTCTCTCCCAGCTACCGAATACAACACACCATTGTCCTTCCTGTCAAAGTACATTAAGCAGCACGGACAGCACTTACACCTGTCCTATCGACGATAACGAACCTGGGTATGTTAATTATGCGAATTTTCCCGAGCCTATCAATCCGGAAGTTGATAAAGCAGAGCCCTCTGGTGTTGCTGATAGACCTGCCATCAATAGCGTTCCTAATCCAATATACAGTCGACAACCAGAGATCTTACCGATCATTTTCGGGACCCTGAAAAAGACACCCGTTCCTTTACCACGCTCACCGGCGGCATGTGATGTGCTGAGGACACTACCAGGTCTGTCAATTACATTATATTTGAAGAAGATGTTGGCCAGTAGGTCTAATCTTTAATTTTGTTTCCGATAGAAGTAAACCAAACCGGCGGTTTGTTTTTTCTAAGGTCTATACCCGTAAAGGCAAATTATAACACACGTGTATCTTAAGCTGACTGTATGTATGACGTTGATAAAGCCGTTTGATTTTTAAGAATTTGATCTGTGAACATCGGGAGATATATATAAAGCTTTTCAAAAAAGTCACCTACTGCATACGCGTTAGAAAGCGTCTGTATGTGAGAGAGTGTTAAAGTTAAACAACACATTCTTTCTTACCAGATACGTTATCCTAATTTTCATTTGAACTTTTTAAAGCTGATATAATATGTGCATCCGACTGGAAAACTGAATTAAAACGACGCAATTGTAATTGTAATACAAGTTAAACTTGATAAATTCATTTCTTTGTTAATTAAATAATTTACAATAGGCTATACTATCTTAAAACTAGGGAGGCGAAGAAGCAAGTTGACGCCCAACAAGAGAGATTGTTACGCAAAGGCTCTCCAAACTCACATTGAAGACATAGTTGACGGAACTATTTTCAAGGAGAGTGAACTGCCGGATGTTTTAACATCTGGTGGATGTTTAACTGAAGATGAATGCAGAACAATTCGCGAGAAAGTAGACCGTAAAGATCAAATACGCATACTTGTGACGGTAATTAAATCAAGGGATTTGGATGTGTTGATAAAATTTGTCGATTTTATCGAAAAAGATAATAAAACACTCGCACAGAAAATTCGACAAACCATTGAATGCAACATCGCCTGTGGGTTTCGAGTAAGAAAGTGTTTACTGTGTAAACTGAAAAGCCAAGTGAATGTGAAATACGTTGCGGATAAATTATGGGCAGAAGATTGCATAACAGACGAATTGTACAACGAACTGGTTTATAGCGAAAAACCGACAGGAGTGCAGGATAAGTTATGGGAGAGAATCCTGAACAGCTGTCTCACAAGAGACGCATTCAAAACTTTGGGAAATTCTCTCCGACATAAAGGACACTATGAACACCTTGCAGAAGGCATTCACAGAGCATTATCAAATAAACGTGAACCATTTGAATGTATGTGTAAAATGCATGGCCGCTTGTCAACTATCTTATCGTCAAGCACTTCTGCTTCAAATGCGCCTGCGAGCACGGACAGCTTGGAAACGCGAAGTTCTGGTGAGATTCTAAGTGGTGAGCTGTCAAACAAAACTTCGTGGAACACACGCGCTGATTCAGACAGAAGGCTAGAAGGCGGCACTACTATGAGAGACCTAAAAGGACAAGAGGTAGGTAACGCTGTGTGATTGTCAAACATCATTAAAGGCAACTTTAACGTATTTCGACAAGTTAAAACAAATCGGTTTGTACGTCGCAGCAATGTTTGTGAGACGTTTCTTAAAACCTTCTGTGGCAAATTGACGAACACCAAATCAAAATGTAAATCTGGATTTGCACTTATCGCAAATGCCCTATAATTGGTTTAAATCGAGTACCTGACGTCGTCTCAAATTCATTCTTCCAAATTTTACATCGAACATGAGTATCTAAAAAGATTTAATCATAAATTGGTTCGTATTTTTATCAACTGTTCTTACTTTGTATTCCATTTTATTTCTACTAATGCACACACGGATTGAAAACTGAAATCGAAATCAAGATAAATGTCCCCTTTTTGAAAAGTATAATAGCATTTTGGGCGTTCATGACTGTCGATAGTTGTTAGTGTTGACATGTGATCGAGGTATAAACCATCAAGTAAGTATAAAATGTTGCGAAATGGTGCAAGAGGATAACAAGAACAGAGCTATTGCAACATTGTGTTACTTTGTTCATGCTTCAATATAAAAATGGACAACTTATTGGCATATGGTTTGACTGGTTTATAAATTATACCCTATAAATACATGTCATATCTGGAAAAAACAATTGAAAAAACAATTACTAATCATGATCGATTTCTGATTATTGGAGACGAAGAAAACGTAGAACGTATACATATAGATGCTTTAAATACAGAGTAGAAAACATTTGAAAAAAAGGAAATATTGTTCAGCATTAACAATTCTTCTGTCTCAAGGAGATGATTACAATCAATTATATCCATTTCTTTTTTACAGTTGAACGCTGAAAGTACAAGTGGTAAAAGCAGCGTAGATGTTGGTAAGCTTCAGATGGAGGCTAGCAGTGGAAATGGACCGCCGCCATTGCCAAAAAAGAAGGAATCAACCATTAAACACTTGACCACTGATGAAACGGATGATAGTTTCACAACCTATGTATAAACGGATCACATCGGGTCCTCTCGGCTTAAATCGGAAACTGAATGTATACATCGGACTTTGATCATGAAGTATACTTTGGATCAGAGGGACAAGTTTATGTGTTAACTTGGAATATATCATCATGGAAATATGGGCGGTCTTTATTTTGAACAAATCATCTGATGGGTCAATTTCAGAACTAGTTTACCTTATATTCGTATATTCGTGTATCTGTGGCCGATTTTTTCATCGGAATGTTGACGTTTGTTAGAACAAAATTACGTATGCACGTTGAAAGTGTAAACTGGTGCTAGAATGGAAATATATTTTACTTTGTAAGCTGGGTAGAAATAATCAATTAGGCTTTCAAAATTCATGATTTCTTGCACTACGTAAATTTATTTCAATTCTAAAAATCTGGATATATACATGTACAACAGATCACTCTGGGACATTTTGGCGTCCTTTTCTTTGAGCAGCCTGTTACATGAAGCATTGTCAGAGCTGTTTCGTTGCTGGGTCCTCTCGCATATAATCGTACTGTTTATGCAAATACATTGAGTATTTACTGAGACTGTTTCTAATATTCTCTGTCTGTTAAATGGTTATCGATCAAAAGAGTTGAAAACATTGCAGCAAAAGGAAAATTACTCATTATTAGAAGCTGCTGGTGAGTGAGAAAATTTGATGAAGTCTTTGTTTATGCTCATATGAACCGACGCTTAATTTGAAGCCGTGTCGTGGTCTAGTGGTTAGCATCGGAGATTTTGAACCGGGCGTCCCGGGTTCGATCCACAGTCGCGGTGCATCGGTTATGGAGGAAGGCACCTTTCCTAGCCTAGTACTGGTTTGTTTGTCCAGGGGTCATGGATAAGTGAACTGTCGCCGTGACATAACTGAAATAATTTAGGGCTGGGCGTAGGGCCCACGCGACTTACACAGGTCCTTAAAGGACCGTTTCCAGAGGGTACTCGAGGATGGCCCTTAAAATGTCATTTCCCATCATGCCGACACTGCTCCCCTCTAGAACTGGCGGAGACTCTGGTCCTGCCATGGAACCGAGCCATTTGGTGACGTCAGGTAGTGCTTTAGGTACAGCCTCTGCCTCTTTGCTTCCCTGTTGTCCAACAGGTCAGCATTGGCCCGCGAGGCATCATCGACGAAGTTGTACTGAGCATCCTCCTGGTCCACAAAATGCTGGTCCGCAGCAGGGTTCGTCACCCTCGGGTAGTTGTGCAGGGCGACACACGATCTCACTGCGAGGATTGCAGTATCTACACAAACCTGGAGGGTGGAGAGGAGACAGCGGAAACGGTTGGTAAGGATGCCAAAGACATTTTCCACCACCGACGCGCTCTTGACAGCCGGTAGTTGAAGACCTGCTGGTCGTCGAGGGAAGGGTTTCATCAGCCAGGTCCTCATGGCGAACGCGTCATGTAGTAGAGGGTTTTCACATCATCTCCTGGTAGCGGGTGTGCATCGAGGACACCCAGGACATCATCCTGCAGAGCTTGGCTGAAGTCGTAATGATTCCAGATCTGGCCATCCGAGCTAGAACCCACGTCTCGAATCTGTGTCCACAGGAAGCGGTACCGGGCATCCATCAGGGCCATGAGTACAATGGAGACAACCCCCTTTTAGTTGTGGTAGGTAGATCCTGATCCGGATGTGCTTCCCATCTAGAGTACCAAGGGTATGTGAGAACTGCCACTTCTGCTGAAAGGCCCGAGTCCCCTGCTGCCACTCTTGAGCTTCCTTGGGAAGCTTGACAAACTCTGGTTCCATGACATCAACCAGAGCCTGACACGCATCAAAAATGAGGCCTGACATGGTGTTGTGGGGCCATCCTGAAGCCGAGGGTCTCGGTAGTAGTTCCCAGTGGCCAGATACCTGAGGGTACACGCCGGTTTTAGCCTTAAGAGAGATGGGGCGCCTGAAATAGGTGGTTTGTTTTGCGATCCTCCCCTAAATCCTGGCCAGGATATCATGGAAGGTGGCCACATCTAGACGCAAGAACTGCTGGAAGGCCTGCGGGTCCTCCAGTTCAAGCTTTGCCACCAGAGCCTCATACTGGCTGTGGAGGGGTCTGCGCAGCAGCCAGTCCCTGGTCCACCACAATCGTTGTCTTCTATCCACCCTCCTGACCTGTTCCTCTTGCTCCACAAGGTATCTTGCCAGACCAGCAAGTTCCGTGTCCACCTGACCCAAGTACTTTGCACGCACCCTACAAGTACTCTCTCATGCGGACCCAAATTATAAAAAAAAAATTAATAACATCCCTTTTTTCTTCGAAAAAGCGGGGGATAAAAAAGAACATACTCACACATATTGTACCATCCACCTGCGTGAACATACTAGAATGGAAAAAAATACTTTTTCTTTGTCACGGTTTGCTGATGAACAAAACACGATTTAAAATCGCAAAAATATAAACACGGTTGCCTTCGTTTAGTTTATGCAAGAAGTAAAAGTATAATGGTGCAGTGGTAGAGCGCCGTCCTCTCGTGCCAAAGATCCCGGGATCGAATCCCATGATTAACGGGTTATTGAATTTTCCGACACAAACAACGCAAGTACTGGTTATGTTAGCAGGAAGCAGACATCGAGCGTGATTAATAAAAGCTTAAAGCTTGTTTCGCAATCGATGTGAAATAAATATGTTTAAACTATAGGGAGTTCGGGAGTAAAAGGTTTGTTATTCTTGCATTCCTGATATATGTGACTGGAATTACTGACATGCTTCCTCTTGTTATGTTATCTTATACTTTTAAACTCCCGAACTCCCTAAAGTAGACCGTCCATCTTCAAAATAAGGCAACTCTTTTTTGTTCATGTTATAAGAGTTTTTGGAATATTTTTATAACTAAGATGCAAACAATTCTGTGTTCAGGTGAGAGACAGCTCGTTAAGATCTGACTCTCCTGAATCTGTGTTGTTTGCAAAAGTTTCAATATTGCCATTGGCAATGAAAAAATTAATGGCGTTTGTCACTTTCAGTTATATAAGAGACATATAAATACATGAAAACATATGTATGTTTATGTCTCTGGTTATATCACGGCGTTTCCTGTGCAATATACTAGTACTACCGGTATTATTTATCCTAACACACATGCATTAGTCGGCAAGTGTATCACCCGCGCCAAGGAGGGAAGCCATTACCACCGTTTGTAAAGTCTTTAGTAAGAAACCCAACGGAGATCGAACCCACTTGTAGATTCATTTTGGCACATCTCAGGCGGACAAATTTTGAAAAAAGTTTAGCAAAAGGAGAAATAATGATTCGTGGATTACATGTACACTTTCATTTTTAGATATTTTACACACTTTTGCCAAGGTATTTTCAAAGAAGTCCACTACATATTTGTTGCACGTGGGAAAGTGCATCTTACGGAATATTGAATAACTGGGATGAACTTCCAGTCCTTTCTGAAGAAAAATATGAGAAATAGGCCCTTTAGCATTTGTGCCGTAGAAAGTGCGACTTAAAACTAATAATTTACTCGATATGAGCTAAAGTGTGCAATTTGATCTACACATTTCTTTTATTTGAATACGACTTTCAAAAGAGCGTTGATATTCTATTTGTTACATGAAAGTCACAATATTTGTGAAAAATATGACACACTCTTCCACCTTCATCTTTAATATCAAAGTATCTCAGGTTATAAACCTTCCATGGTTATTAGATAGCATTTTATAATGATTATGCTCGAAAATCGATGTTAAAGGTCACGAAAACAGGACACAACAGAATAATTGACACCAGAATACATCTCTGTTGTATTCAATTTCAATTCAATGGGTTTATGAATTGATGTCACCTGAAAGAGTGGAGAAAGGGGGGACATGGGGTACCAGTAGTACCAGTAGTACTGGTAGTACTGGTACCTTACCCAGGAATGACCTAAATGTATATAAATATCAAAATATTGAAATTTGATCATTAAAATACAGAAACC